>JAVHLV010000044.1:0-305719 GCA_036785495.1 Colletotrichum neosansevieriae | reverse complement strand
TAATCTAGGGATCTTCTTAAGTAACTTTCCCTTCTAATAGGCCGCTTAAGAAGACTTCTGAATATCATACCCAGAACCGTTAGTATGGGACTGCGCTAACGTTTAGAATCCCTGGGTAGGTATAGATGTGCCCCTCCCCCTATTTTTATTCCATTGGCCTTCTCGAACAATGCTGTACTACGGTACTTACAAACCTGTGTTTCCCTCTGCCCTCCATCAGGATCGTTTCCCTGTCGGCTGCATGACTAGGATCAACGGTCTCGTGTGTCTGCTGCAGCCATCCTGATGCCACCACCATGACTTGAGATCTTACGTCGATGAGTGCTCGTCGGAGCCTTCTTCTGCTATGTGAATTCTGCACGCCTTGTTGAACTCAGAAGTGTTAGTAGAAGGAAGACTCAACTACATCGAAGAAGGTAAGGAACCCAGGTACGTAGTGTTGTTGTACCACTTGGTAACCTTTATGTCCGCGAGGGCACGAGGTCGGCTTCAATCAATGGGAGACATGATCTGTCCACTGCGCCGGGAGCCCAACCCTGATCGAGACTAGCTCTTCCACCCACCAATTTGAAACGCCCATTAGAATCAATGCGAGTAGGTAGCCTGAGGCCCTGGGGTCTCCAAGTCGCTCCTTCCTTGCGCTCGGGAGAGAGCATAGCCTGGACCTAAGGCATCCAGTGATCTCACATCGCACGCTACAGTGGTCGAAGTACGTACCTTGCCTTCTGTAACTCGTCGCCCTTGGAATGCAGTGAAGTGAGTAGCAGCAGCACTAAGTCCTCCCTCCTCTTCCTTCCATTCACTAAGGTGGCAGGTAAGAAGCCCAATCATGCCCTCCTCCCCCCATCCCTACTCCGGGCACCTAACTCAGGTGCTCTCCCACACACTCTCGATTCTCTTCCCACCACCCAGTCAATGAGAGGAAGTGAACATCCGGCCAATCTTCTTTGTGTCTCTCCCACACCCTCACGAAGTACCAAATACACCCCTCCATCGTCTTCCCGTCCTCGTGCAAAGGCGCAAAGACCAGCCGCCAGCGAACAGGGACCTGCAACTGGAAACTGGAACTACAACTGGAACCCGACCTGGCTGGCCTAACCCTTGTCTTGGGTAGGTACTAGGTAAGGCAGGTAAGGGCTGTCTTCTAACTTGAGTCCGTCTTGCCGCTCTGCGCTGTGCAGAGAGAATTAGCACGAGCCAGTGTCGATACCTTACCACCAGAGGTAAGTAAGTACCTTACCTACCTCACTTTACTGCGAAGTACTCTCCTCGGCCAACCTTCGCAGGCTTCCCCTTCCTTTGCCTCGCGTCGCCCTTACCCTGAACCTCCTCCCCACCATCCTTTTCCTCCTTCTCCTCCAGCCCTCCGTTGCTGTACCTAACCCAGGTTCTAGGACGTTGCGCTTCCCTCCAGGTCACAGGCCGAATCAAGACACAGCTCCTCATGCAAACCGTCTACCTCAGCTTGCGTCTTGCAACAACGTTTCCCAAACAGAGCGCCATCACCGAACCGGCCTGGTCTGAACAGCCTCCACCGAACCTGACCACAAAAACCTACGTTTGAACAGATTCAGATCGTCCAAAACATCCTCTTGGGATTAGCAGGTACAACGCTACGCAGAGGGCAGTAGAAGGACAGATACAGGAGACGACAGGGGGCAAAAAGGCCCTCGTTTCGCCCCGATAGCCCGCGTCGCTCCGCACCGCTCCGCAACTTCGACTCGTCGATTCGAAATCAGACCCGCCCATTCAGGCCCAACCTCCCTCCTCCACCGACAGTCGGCGCCGGCACTTTTGGCACACACACACTCCTGTACCCTCAATACACGATTTCAATCGACTCTGCGTCTGTTGGCCCTATGCAGATCGCTGTTGAGGCGCAACCGATACCCGAACAAACAAAATACACAGACAAGCCCCAAGCCAACGCCCACCGCCTGACGACAAAGGCCCTTGTTCTCAATTTGAACGGCGTCCCCCCCTTTGCGACGACGCTCGACTCCCCCGAACCGACCGTGACCGCTAGATCATTCCTTACCCTCAACTCCCTCCAACCACCGATCTCTCAGAATCCCGGAGCCTTCCCGAGCTGAATGCTTCTGAGAACCCTTGCGCTGGATGACGTGAACCTGGTGCTCGCCAACGGACAGCAAAGCGCTTCATCAATTTTCCACCACCTCGCCCGTCGAGTTCTGCCACGATACCCGACCGACCGACCGATCGTATCTTCTCCCGACCGCCGTCGCTCACAACCCGTGCTCTTGCTTCCTCTCCCCTCCTTCCATCGGATGGGTTAGAACGTCATGGCTCATGCTCCTCTCCTCAGAAACAATACGGCTCCTGTATTCCAAAACCAAAACGGAATTGGCGGCCTACCGAATACCATGAGTAATGCGCCCCGCGCCAGCCAGCTTTCAGGCTCGACGGCCTTCACTTCATCCGGTTCTGTTGCCTCTTTCGCAACGACTTCCACGATAACCGCCGCCCAAAATGGCGGTCCCGTCATGGCGACCGCCAACATCATCAATCAGAAGGCCGACGCGTCGCGCTCCCTTTACCAGATTTGCATGTCGTTGAAGCAACGTTTGTCACAAGTCCCTGGGTTCGACCCCTATTTGGAACAGCTCGACCACAGCGATCCTGTCGAATCATTGTGGGGCCTCTTCCGCACTGGCTACCCATTCCTTGACATCTACAACTCCCTGCAACCCGAAAAGCCCCTCGAAATAGAAGAGGCCAACGCGAATGCGAGTGAAAGCAAGAGGTCTAAGCTTGCCATTTTCAAGTTTATTCAGGCCTGTCTGAAAGAGCTGGGAATCTCGTCTGCTGAATGCTTCGTCATCAGTGACGTACTCGGAAATGATACTACTGGGTTTGTCAAGGTACGTGAACTGGGCTCGCGGCGATTGGAGATACCCTGCCAGTCTTTTTGGACGTGGACTTGACCTGACCATGTGACAGACAACGCAAGTCGTAAACTTCGTTCTCGATCTCGCCGAACAAAGAGGGTTACTGTTACAGCGTCAACCGTACCCCGAAGACGATCTACCCCAGGAACCCGGTTCCAAGCTGACCTACCGCGACCACATCATTAAGGAGTTGGTCGACACGGAGCGCAAGTATGTACAGGATTTGGAGAACCTGTACGATTTGAAGAGCAGTCTGGAAACGAAGGGCATCATTACGGGAGACACGATTCACCAGATTTTCTTGAACATCAACGCCATTCTCGATTTCCAGCGCAGATTTCTCATTCGAGTGGAAACCACGAATTCCATGCCCCAGACAGTGCAGCAGTGGGGCGCTCCGTTTGTCACCTACGAAGACGCATTCGATATCTACCGACCGTTCATCGCCAACCAGCGAAAGGCAGCTCAGGTTGCCGGGCAGGTTTTTGACCAAATCAAGGCTTCCGGACACCCGGTAGCGGCTGACTTCAACACACTCGATGGCTTCCTCCTCAAGCCCATGCAGCGATTGGTGAAGTATCCGCTTTTGCTGAAGGATTTGATGAAGAAGACCGAGAACGAGGACGTCAAGGCGGATCTGGCGTCAGGTATTGAGGCTGCTGAACGAGTGCTTTCTCGGGCCAATGAGGAAGTTAACCGCGACCTACTGGATGAGGCTCTGGATGATCTCAGGAACCGTGTGGATGATTGGAAAAATCACCGCGTCGAACAATTCGGCAGGCTACTCATGCACGGCGTCTACACTGTCGTCACAGGGAAGAGCGAACAGGAGAAGGACGTAAGTTCAGCTCAATTTACGTGCTGCGTAATCAAATCCACTAACAACGCCAGTATGAGATCTATCTCTTCGAATGCATCTTGCTCTGCTGCAAGGAGATCTCGGCCAATAAAAGCAAGGATAAAAAGGACAAGACCCGGTCCACTGGCCCGAAGATCAGAAACAAAAACGCCAAATTGCAGTTGAAGGGCCGGATTTTCATGACTAACGTTACGGATGTCGTCTCCCTCTCGAAACCCGGATCGTATAGCGTTCAGATTTGGTGGAAGGGCGACCCTGGCGTAGAGAACTTCATGATCAAGTATTCAAACGAGGAGCAGATGAAGAAGTGGGCTGTAGCGTTGGAGACGCAGCGAAAGGACAACACGCCAAAGGCCTCGACAAGCCCTGATCAGGCGGCGCCCGACTTTGCTTGGACTCAAGCACATAGCAGCAACCTTACGAACCCGTACCTTAACCAACAGGA
This sequence comes from Colletotrichum neosansevieriae, assembly GCA_036785495.1. Lineage (NCBI taxonomy): Eukaryota > Fungi > Ascomycota > Sordariomycetes > Glomerellales > Glomerellaceae > Colletotrichum > Colletotrichum neosansevieriae. The sequence continues at coordinate 301,506 of JAVHLV010000044.1, read as the reverse complement.
CGAAGACGACGACGAGGAGCTCTGGCCCGCAGCCTCCGCTCCGGCTCAGTTCCCTATGCCCACCCAGTCCACCGGAGGGAGCATGCTCCCCCGCAACGCGTCGAGTACGAGTCTCCGATCGCGGGCTGCTACGAACGAGAGTCTTGCCGGTATGGTGAGGGCACCGCCACCGCGATTCCCTCTCCCACAGCCTCCAGGGCCCTTGAGTGTCCAGACCCAAGTTCCTGCTCCTGGTGCATCCTCTCCGGGTGCTCGCGGCGGCGACTCGTACTTCTCTCCGGTGGCCGAATCCCCGGTCTCATCCCGCACCAGCACAGCAAGCGGCATGTTCCCCAACCCGAACTACCAGTTTCCGAAGTCACTCACGCCCCAACCCGGCTGGGAAGATCCGAACCAGCGGTACACGGCACCAGCAATGCCGCGTGCGCCATCCCGAGACGGGTCCGGCCAGAGGAACCCTCGTGGTCCCTCGCTGCCAGCGATGGCATCTAACAGCCAGAGCGCCGCACAGCAGCAACGCAGCAGATCGTATAGTACACCTGACATCAACGGTCCTGGAGGCATCCGTCGTACCCAAGGCGGGACTCCTGTGCCAGCAGTCCCCGGGATCCCGGCACACCTGCATCCTGCTCACGACCAAAACATCCCACGGTCCAACACTGGGTCGCCTAGGATGAATGACACACCGGTCCGTTCAAACACGCAAAGCCCTGGGGCACAACGAGAGCGACAGTATGGCCATCAGCAGTCTGGAAGCTATGGTGGCACCATGTCTCAGTTCCCTGCTCAGCCGATTTACCCTCGCCAGGGAACGCCAAATTCTGTCGTCCATGATCGACAGCTGAGCATTGATGCTGCAGCGTCCATGAACGCGATGTTGTCCCCTCCTCTTGGCACTGGTGTTAGTGCAACGCAGTCAAACCCTCTTGCCAGCACAGACATCCCGATTCCTACCCAATTGAAGGTTAAGGTGAACTTTGTCGACAGTGGTAACTATGTGACTTTGGTTGTCGCCTTCAACATTACGTATCAATCTTTGATTGACCGAATTGATGCTAAGCTGGCACGGTTCACCAACAGCAGCATTAGCAAGGGCATGCTCAAGCTGCGCTACCAGGACGAGGACGGTGACTTTGTCACTATTGCCAGCGACGACGATATTCAGATCGCCTTCATCGAATGGCGCGAGGGTAACCGCAACACTACTCCAGGTGGTGTTGGCGAGATCGAACTCTTCTGCGTTGGAGAGACGGCTTAAGTGCCCCTATTTCTGTGTCGAAGTAGGTCTTTTCGGAGATAAGGACTTTCGCAGGCGCATCATACCATATACCCATCGGGGGGCATTTCTTTGCATACATGGCGTCCGGAGCACATTATTTCACCTCTTTTATATACCTCTTAGCATCGCATCGCATCGGAGCAGGTGGTTGCTCGTCTACAAATGGGATTGTAGCAGCGGACATTCTGCAGCCAGGAAGCATTCGGACTTGCGAGATTTAGACGGCACCATCATCATACCACATTTTCGGCCCCAAACGGTCCCTACAGTGCCACCCAGGTTTCAGAGGTGAATTGCAGCTGAAACTCTCTTCTTGGAAATATTTGCGACTACTTCCCGGCGCACACTTCTGGACTTGCTTTACGCATGTCTTTCAAGCTGCCGGGGAAATCGTTCGTGAAACAGATCCGGGCACTCTCACTTCTTCTTCTTTTTTCACTTCTTACGTTGGTTGTTGACTCTTGGAATGACTGACCCTCTTTCGATCGTTACGACTTTGATGATGACGGAGATATTTTGATTCGGGTGTTGAGGGGTCGATTGCTGGTGGCTAGCACCATCACAAAATGAGATCCTTGCCTCGTCGCTCGCTATAGCTTGGGAAAGGTTAGTGACTGGCGCTAGCTAGAAAGTAATGAAGAATGGACAGGCTATTCTGATCCTTGAACTTGATTCTATCAGTCCATTCGTGAATGTGGCCACTCGGTTACTTCACGCTGTATTTCAACTTGTACTTAGGCGGCGAAACACCATTTGAGTTGATCAGACTTCTCTGGACATAAAATATTACAAGCATGAGACAGTGCACTTCCCTATTGAGAACTAAGGCAGAGATGGAGTTGTATTTATCGAGCTGTAATTCAAGTTAAATAGACATGCTTTACTTCCAACTAAGACGTTATATGTAGTAAAGCTACCAGTGATATGTCCTTGACTTTCGTGGATCTTATCCACTCATGTGAAATGCTATTCCGAAACTGTTATTTATTGAGAATTATCGGGATAAGATATCTAAGGAACTACGAATGTTCATTTCGATAGGTTGCTTTTCCGCCTCTCCCCAATCAAGTTAGCTACTGGCAGCAGAAAAACAACGCAATGATACTATTCTAGGGAGTCTGCTGATAAGCTTGCTAAAAAGAGGAAGCATCCCTCTCCTTGAACATATTACGAAATTTGGCAGGCTTCCTCGTAGCGCAGATCCTGAGGGGATGATGTTGGTTTATTCTTGCTTTGCATTGCCTCTTGATTGAAATGATTCTCTTGGTGCCCTCCTGAAGGGCGCTTTCAAAAGAGAGTGATTGGGTGCCTTCTATTCTTTACCTGGTCTTGGTAATAGAATGAGACTCAGGCTGGTTTCGACCTCTCGATCTCCACCACAACCAACGAAACATAGGTGGTCTACCGAGTCGCTGGTGGCAGATGAGCTAGGAGAATGCCTGGTCGTGCGTGACCTTTCAAATGACATCATCAAAGACCACCAAGTGCATAGTGTTGAACCAGATATATCTAATCCAGTGTAGATGTTCTGGCTGATCGTGTCAACATTCTCGTGGGCTCGTTGGACAAACAGTTCGCATTCATGTTATGGGCCCTGATTTACCCCCTATGAAATCCTCACGCATACAACCGCGTGTGTTGTGATAAGCGAGTGAATGGGTACACCATCTTCCCTAAGTTCTTATTTTGATTGTGATTCGCAGCGAATGTTGTGCCGCTCGATATGGTACATGATAAATCGACATCCCCTCGAACGCCTCATCCATGGTAGTCATTTGGTGTTTGTACAATCCCATCAGGACGTTGAAAGTACTTCAGCTCTACTCCAAGTTGCTAGCGCACTGCTCGCTGCGGCCAGCCTTTCCATTCCATCCCATTCCATTCCAGGGTCTTCGGTTTAAGCCCAGTCGGAGCTTTTCTCCAGGTCGAATGCCGCCCATCGGCGTATGGGCGACTGGCCGAGCAGCAGGTGATGCCCTCGAACGTCCTCGTTTCCCTCAATATAGGCATCCCGGCCATCACTTTACTGGTTGTCCTTGACGGGCTTGACGTCCTTCTTGTGCGGGATGACGCGGTCGTACATGCGGCCGAGATGGTAGTTGATGGGAGAGGAGCCGGTCTTGGGAGCCGGGGGTTTGTCCATGCATGCTCGCAGTGAGTTCTCGAGGGCTGCGCAACCTTGGGTGTTGTAGCCTGCGGAGGCCCAGCATGCTGTCGAGGCGCAAAGTCAGCCTGTGGATAAAATCTTTGAGTTTTGATGGCGCCGGATTCTGAGCTGGTTCGATGCTGGGCTGATATCGGAGCACCGCAGAAACCCAGGAAAACAACATGTTTGGGTAAACTCACCAAGAACAGAAGTCATGACGGCTATGCATGGGTTGGGAGGCTGCTTGTTGGGCTGCTTGACGCGGAGCACCTTGACGGGGGGCAGGCGCATCGGTTTCTTCGGCATCTTGGACGATGTTTCTCGAGGATTTTTTTTCAATCAATCGAATCTTCCTTTATCGTCCGGTTGGGTCGCCGTCGAAAGCTATTTCGCAAACGGTATCGTTGTCGTCTTTCGATAACCTCGACTTCCTCCTCACATCCAATCACCATCCCTATCGTAGAAAAAGCTCTCCAGAACCACATTTTCGCCAATCACGTGCCTGCAGCCTCGTCGCCATGTTCCGGGAAATTGCTGATTGGTCCACGACGCGTCGGTGGCATTCGTGTGGGGTCAAGCTCGGCGCACGGATCACCGCTGCAGAGTACTTCCATTTCGACCCCCCGGTACGTATCGCAGTGCAGACCAGTCGGGAGCTGCCGATTGGCTGGACTAAGTCGAATGTAAACAAAAGAACAATGGGGGAAAGAGACCGCAAGCGTTGCGCCGGCAGCCCACCACACACCTAAATAATTCCCGCTCTTATGCCCTCCAATACAAAGCTCAACTCAGCTCTTCCCGGCCTTGTCACCCTTTTTTAATCTTTTTTTATCTTAGAAGCAGGTTGGTACCTTGAACGCTTTACACCTTGCGCTACTCGAGGTACGTCGACAAATCGGACTATTCGACATTCCTGCGATTATCTGAACGCAGCAGGCGACGGCTTTCTTACTCGTCAGCAAAAGCGCGTCTCATTGACCATTTTTCGCGTCTTGCGCTTTGTTTACTGTGAGCAAAGCCCACTCACTCGTACCTCAATCGCGCCTTTTGCGGCTCTGCGTCCCCTACTCTGCGTCGCGTCGCATCGAGCATCATAGCTCCTTGATAGCTTCACCCACACTTCATTACCTCATTACTCAATTCGCACTACCTCGCTCGAATTCACCCAAAGTCTCCCAGCCGATGCATCGTTCACGATCGCGACGATGAACTCCTCCGGCTTTTCTCTCAGTCCGCCCCGCGCAGGCGCGAGCTTAACCCCAACACGTACCACGCGATCCAAGTCCACCGACCTCGCCGAAGAGAGTCCCAAGCTGGCTCTGGCCGGCGGCTTGTCGGCGATCGAGGTATCGCCAAACCCCAACGCCATGACCGCCACCACCCTCGACTCCCTCGACCTGGGGTTCACCACGCCAACTAAGGCTAGCGCCGCTCCGTCGGGTCTCTCGCCCATCTCCAAGTCGACGTCAAAGAAGCGCGCAGCACCAAAGTTTCCGTCTTTGTCCCTGGGCAATGGCAACGAGGAGGACTTTACACGAAACAGACAATCGCCAAAGTCTCCCAAGACCGCCAAGAGTGGCTCGCCTAAAAAGCGCGTCAACCTCTCCGGCTCGGTCTCCATCCTGTCGCTCAACCGCGAGAGAAACATGTCGCCGCGGAAGACGCCTTCGCCTAGAAAGCTTCAGCTCGTCGACGATGCCGGCTTCATGTCGGTTCACGGTTCTACGCCGAAGCCAACTTGCGACTTGTCGCCCAGCAAATCGAGTCCGGTCAAGTCTTCTCTCCGGACTAGCAAGACGCCCTCGCCCAAGAAGGTGTCGTTTGCTGATGATCCCAGCTTCGCGCTAGCATGCGCTTCTACACCGAAATCTTGTGGGTTCTGGCCCAAATCCACTCCCATAGAGCCCGAGGTCTCCGAGTTGTCGGTTATGTCGACTACGTCTCCTGCCGCGTCACAAGGATCGAACGAGCTTTCCCCTGCGTCGAACGCGAGCACAAACGAGGTGGAGGATGAGCAGAGCGCACCAGAGACGCCGTCCAAGACAAATGATGAAGTGGAGAGCAGAGAGGCCAGCTCGCCTGTGGATTCCCCGTCCAAGGCTTCCGAGACTAGTGCCATATCCCCGTCGCCCTCAAAGGCTTCCGAGACAAGCGCCATGTTTCAGTCACCCTCAAAAGTTGACATTTCCATGCACGACGTGACTTGGATGTCCGACTACGCAACCTCAACTCCCTTCCAAACATTTACTTTCACGACTACCGATCTCACTGAAGCCGCTCAGATGCTCACGTACGTTGACACCTCTGTTCATTTGCTGACCTCGCTAACCCTTTTTTTGAAGTGGACCCTTCCAGCCCGAGCTCTTTGAAGATGCCGACTACTCCTCCGCACTGTCCCGGCCCTGGTCGTTCCCGATGTCCCAGATTGCCCAGAAGCAAGCACGTGCTGTGAGCAGGAAGAAGGTGCAGCGTCGCAAGAGACAAGTGGTCAGAAAGATACGCGTGGAGAAGGCCATCCGCGAGCAAGTTGCGGCTTCGCTTGAGGTTGACGAACTTGAGGCTGCGCCCCAGTTCCGCGTCATTGCCTCGAGAGGACAATTGACGTACGCCATCTGCTCTCGCAAGAGGCAGAGAGTCACGGAGGAGCTTGAAGATGCCGATGCTTATTGGGAGGAGGGTGAAGATGATGGCATTGCGCAGCTTATCGAAGCCAGACGTGAGTTTACAGCCTTGTTCCCTTTATTCACGTTTTTTTCTCTCTCTAACATCGCTCGTAGGTGTTTTGCGCAACAAGTTGTTCCATGTTCCGATCGGGACGACGGTTCAGGAAATGCGCCGCCAATACCATGCCAACATGAAGAAGTTCGGCGAGCCGCCTCATTCGAGCTTCGGAAAGAGAAACTACGATGGCGAGCCCAAGCGCGCCTACAACAATGACCTGCTCATTCATAACATCATGCAGCAGCTCCTCACTTTCCCCATGCCGGAGCTCAGCTTCGAGTTCGTCCTCTCACACGCAATCGCCGAGTCGGATAAGGCCCACGGCCGGCGGTCTCAGAGGACGCGCAACGTCAGGCAGCACATCGCAATCTACGGAGAACCTGAGGTGTCCGTCATTGAGGAGGAGGAGGAGCCCCAGAGCCCGACGCGCAAGCTGCCGCACTTCCCTTCGACGGCTACTCACCAGTCCAGCTCAAGCCGCAAGATCAGGCTTGATGAAGGCGCAGATAGTCTACGTGCCAAGCTTGCTTCTCTTGCTTCTGTCCCCGAGCCAGCTTCTCCCGTCGCCGAGCCGCTCTCTTCGCCTATTGGGCCTGGCTTTACTTTCGAATGTCCTTCGTTCATTTCGTCTCCTAGCGTTACTAAGAATAGCGATCAGGATGACATCGAGGCCACCGAAGATGCCAAAGAAAACGAGCACGAGCAGATCGAAGAGACTGTCGCCAGCCCAGTCGTCGTATTCAAGGACCGCACTCCCGGCGCCACGACTCCCCAGACCGCGTTCGAGAAGCGTCGTTCTCTCCCCGCAGCCGTCCGACGTCTATCCTTCTCCACCCCTCTCCGTCGCGTTTCCCTGCCCGCTGCCGGCTCCGACCAGCCCTCGTTGGTGCAGGATCTTCACGATCAAGCATCCGAGGCGCTGGTGGCTGCTCCCACTTCCGTGGTCGAGCTCCCTGCGGTGCAGAATCCCCTCGAGGTTGATTCCGCATCGCCTGCGGATGGCCAGACTTCGCCAGTCGAGCTGCCTGTGATGCAGAATCCCGTTATGGTTGATTCAGCATCGCCTGCTCCTGCTAGCCAGGCCCCTCAAGTCGGAAGCTCTTCCCCTCCTTCCGTCGTCGTTGATGTGAGGGAGAACCCAGACATTTTCGGATCGTCTCAGGACAGAACTGGCTCCCCAATTCAAACCTCGGCTTCATTGACGCGTGTGTTTGAGGAGGCACAGGAGGAAGACGGAAAGGTTGCCGTTGAGAGGCATGATGGCCGCATGATTGTCCGTTTTAAGGTGTCGGACGAGCAGGCGGATCTCTTCATTCCTGAGATGTCAGTTGCCGCTGCTTCCTCAGTTGACGATGGTGAGACCGCTGTCGAGCCCGCTCTACCCGCCTCGCCATCCCCGACGCCTGCTCTTGCCATGGTTGCAGTTGAGCAGAACACCCAGGAGACAAAGCTTGATGACGAGAAGGTAGAGGAGGAGATGGAGGACGAGGACGAGGAGGTTATCCAGGTGCCCACTGTCGCGGTGACCGGAACCGAGGAGCCGGAGGACGACTCCGAGTTGGCGTTGCTTAGGAGCTTCGTCTCTCGCCATGCGGCCTCTCGCGCCGCCAGGGCTGCTGAGGCCACCGCCACGACCCTAGCACCAGCACCCGCAACAGCCTCTCCTCTCCCGACAGCTCCCATCCGCCTCGCTGCTACCCCCGAGCGTCGTTCCCAGGGCATTTGGGCCGACACTCCCGCCTTCTCCGTCTCTTCCGCCGAACGTCCGAGGGCCTCTCCAGCAATTTCTTCGGCTCGTCAGCCTCTTGGCGTGCTCGACGCGAACAGTCCGAGCCCCAAGAAGGTCAAGCGAAAGGCTGACGAGATTGAAGGGCGGGAACCGTCACCCGAGAAGCCCCCGGTCAAGAAGGGCCGCAAAAGCAAGGCTACCAAGCCCGAGAAGGACCCTCAACAGCCCAAGAAGGACCTTGAGCAGCCCAAGGAGAATAAGAACGAGGCCGAAGAGGAGAGCGACAAGGACGAGAGCGAGGAATCCCTCGAAGCTGATACCAATCCCGATGCCCCAGTTCCTGGCGTGCGTACCCGCGCCCAACGCGCCGCGGCGCGTGGTGAGGCACCACCCACCACCAAGATCCCCCTGCGACACCAGGGCTACACCAAGGTCCGCAACCCCGAGAGAGATCTGGCGACTCTCACAAGGAAGAACACGGCCGCCAACAAGGGCGACGCGGTCAAGGTCGGCGCAATGTTGGAACAGCTCAAGGACACGCCCCCAGCGATCGAGACGAGGGCGGCAGCCGCGGCGCGGAAGGATGGTAAGAGCGTCCAGTGGGCGGAGAAGCTGGCACGAAGCCAGTCGGAGGAACCACCGTTGCTCTCTCCTTCTCCGGAGCTGAGCCCAGCCGAGGTGAAGGAGGTCGGTAAGGCGACGAGGAAGAAGGTCGCGGGAACCCCGAGAAAGGCGACTACCCAAACCAAGGTCGCGAACACCACCGCGACAAAGTCGACGACGGCGCCGAAGGCTCCTGCCAAGGCCACCACTGCGAAGGCCCCTGCGAAGACTACGAAGGCCGCCGCTCCCTCCAAGCTCCGTCAACCCAGCACCCCCGCCGCCGCCGCCGCGGGCCCCAAGACGGAGGGGGCCAAGGTCGCCAAGCCGAAGGTGACCGCGGCGGCCAAGAAGGCTGTCGGCATGACGGCTAACGGCACCCCGGCCAAGCGTAGCCGGAGGATCGCCGAGAAGAAGTAAGGGAAGGGAGAAATACGTGGCCGGCAAGGATGAAGGAGGAGGATAGAGGACGGCGGAGGTATATACAGCATTGCGAGCGATGGAGTGCTTTTACCACCGAAAAGGACAATGCATAGCTGTCGGCGTTTGGTTCTGGTTTCGGTTTTGTTCTTTTTTGGGGGGGGGAGGGAGTCGCCCTGTCGGCTGCCGCCGCTTGGTGAAGCTGGCTTGTTTTGTATACTTGCTTCATGTCGGCATTATACCCGTTACGAATGATGACTGTTGCGGCCAGACATTTCTTCGACTTTGCAGTGACTTGATTTCCCGTGTGCGTCTAATACTACTAATTACTGCCAACATCATAGCTTTGCCTGTTGTCGGGGTACACATATCGAAACCGTAATCGGCCTAGGTTTCCCCATTCAATCTTGATCTCCTGCTGAGATTGACCCCAAAGTGAATTCAGCTAAACAGCTAAACGGCTTCCTTGCCTCTATTGATGACTTGATGTGTGTTTAGATAGACGCCTCAAGCTTTTTCGCAGCTAACAGGGTGGCTTTGCTATCTATGATCGCGCCCTCCTTGCTAAGCTCGACTTGTTATATTAACAACTAGAAGGAAACGAAATATACTTAAGGAAAGCCGTTAAGGTGTAGGATTGGGGACCATTTTGTTTTTGCCATGCTAGACGTCATTGCATTGGTACCTGGCTAAACCCGGTTTACTCAAAGCTTCCGTACTTGAAGATTGCGGTACCGCGCAACAAGCGGCTGCATCTGCCTGAATCCAATCCTCTCATCACGAATCACCGACCCAGTCGAGTTATCGTCTTCGAACTCAAAGATGGGCAGGTCATTGATGCGGAACCTGACCTCCCGCTCCTCCTTGATCACCTCGATCTTGTAGAAGGCGCCGGTAGCGTCAGGTACAGGAGGCAGCGGACCGGCGCCCTGGGCCACCAGATGGAAACCCGGCGACTTGCGCAAGTTTGCCAGGAGGAAGGCCCGCTCGAGTCCTCGGGCCACCTCCTCCTGAAATACGATGCGTGCAAGGTCCTGATGTCGCCGGAGTGATATCGTGGGTAGCTTCCGTTCCTCGGCGCCAAGCTCGGGTCAAAAAATACTGCCCTTGCCATCGTAGGCGGCAGAGGCGGCGCCGAAGAAGAACACGGCCAGTCCGGGCTCGTCGCGCGGGGAAAACTCCCAGGTAACGCGAATGCCGTCGGGGAAGACTTCAGGGACACCCAATAGACAAAGTATTCATCGAGGTTGCCGGCCCCAGAGAGCTCAACGGTGCCGTTGACAGCCGTGGCACTGAGTGAGCCCTCGGCAATCCACGTTGAGATATCGGCGGTTGAGTTCAAGGGTTCAGAGGAGCAGCTGTTCGGCCACTGGCGCGGTGGTGAGGGTGAACAGAGGAATAAGCGGGCGCATTTTGCACTTCCAGACGATGTTTGGCTTTAAACAAATAAATGTCGCTTTGTTTCGATGGAATGGTCAGATCGGACCCGGGGTTCAGTTGCCCCAGATCTAGAGAGCAACAGAGCGAAGGTGCGCGTTAATGTGACGGGGGTTTGCACGGCTTTATGGACGACTTACCTTCCAGCTTCTCCTGTGATTCCCCTCTTCCGCGCCTACACAATGTTCAGAAGCGCATCAGTAAACTTTCTCCTGCTCCAACGGTGTGATGCTGCACCGAGATGGACCGAGTCCGGGGTCCGGCGGGAGCGGGGGTGGAAGCGGTTGACGGGAGTGGCAGCTAATGCAACGTCCTCATTGTTGTCATTGTGATTGCGAAAGGCGTGATTAATCAAACTAATTCCCAACTGCCGAAATTCAGTTACAGGACGACTGTGAGATTCGTGGGTACTTTGGAAATGCTTCTGAGGAAACACTGGAGCTCATCATTGCCCCCTTGTACCGACTACCCGGAGCCCACCTCTTTTGCCAAACTTCCACTAATTGCAGTGTAGAGATCGACGTTGCGTCCGTTAATGAGCCTAGGTAAACATGGTAGCATGCAGATTAAGAAAATAGGACGAACGTGAAAGGGTTTTTTTTTGCTAAAATTCCAGAATGATAATTTCTTCACTCTCGAATTCGTGGCTTACCGAGACATCCGGTTTCTTGTTCCGTGGGGGTGACGGAGTGCTCCGTTCGTTCGGAGCGGCCGACCCACACACGGCCGGGAACAATCCGGAGAACTTTTCCTATTGAGATTCGATTCGGCACGATTGCCCAACGCTGCGATGTTGGACCAATCCCACAGTTGCCACCATATTCCCAGTTCGGCCCGAAAACCTCGAAATGATTGCAATGAATTGAGTTTTGTCATTACATATAGGCTGTTTGAAGTATCTACTGTTGGTATAAGAACCACACATAATGTCTACAAGAAACATTACTCCCATCATCATGTCACCACCTGTACGAGTCAATAATGTTATCAAAATCACTCTCGTCATCCTCTCCCTTGGTCAAAATCGTCCCGAATCTCGACCCCGTGAATCTCTCCGCCGGCCAGCCCTGCATCGTCCACTTAGCCTCAACGACGTCACCACCCATGATGAGAGTGTGCTCTAAGAGACAGCTATCATTCTTCATCTTGGCACCACTCAGGAGTCTACTTCCCGTTCTCAACACACACCTGTCGCCAATCTCGAGCTTGTTTAAGTCGAACTTGCCGCGGGTGTTGATGTGAGCCACCACACTAGCGTCATCCACCGCGACCCGATCTCCAAGGGTGACGAGATCAGGTTCCGTAAACATCAAACTAGGCTCTCCATTCGCGAACAACGCGCAATCCTTGCCGATGTTGGCCCCGAGAGCGCGAAAGTACAGAACAATCCAATGGGTGCCGGTTAGCATCCCGAGAATTCCATGCCCGCGATAGCAATGGCGTCGAAGTCTCTCGATCGCGAGAAAAAGTTGCCATCGCTGACAGTAGGACGATTTATCCCAGTCATAGTTGCCCGGCTGTCGTCGTCCGAGGAGCAGCCACTTCGAAGCGATGACCAAAGCCAACGCGAGGATGGCATGCGCAGTCATCAGAAATGAAATGCCAATGAAGGAGAGCATGTACAGGAGGACGATGGAGAACCAATCATTTTTGTTGTTCGCGTGAAAAACGTCGTAGACTTCGTTGATGAGCTGAATTGAGGATATTGTGGGAACGTTCCAGAAGAATGAGGTGAAGACCGCAATGAAGATGGAATAGAAGAAAATGGCAGTTTGTCCCCAAACTCGGTAAGATGCTTGTTGAAGATAGAAAGCTCTCCCGAACGGAGACGCATTATTGGTATTTGCTTCGGGCTGTGTGTTTGATGCATGCTTGACTTGCTGTGCCAAGTCTGCCAGACCTTTCTCTCCTGGGATATACCGGCTGGCTCTGTTTTCCTGCTTGAAGCTCTCCCTTCCGTTGGTCAAACACACCGCATCGCCTCCCTTTGAACCAACAAACGTCCCGCCTTTCGCGTACGCCTTCCCCCTTCGAGTCAAGGCACCGGAACCCATGGTGGTCCTCTCGCCAATCTCGACTCCTGGGAGGAGACAAACCCGGTCCGCAATCATAGCTCTGTCTTTGATTACGACTTTTTCGGACCCGAGACTGTCGGATGTGATGAGGTGCGAACGAGAGCCAAAGACGACGTCGTTACCGATATCAAGCAAGTGATAATCGTTGATGGCGGGACCGGTACCGGGCCAGTACACGCGCTTGCCGACCTTGCCACCCAGCATGCGAATGGCAACCGACGTAGCTTCGTAATGTGATCCAAAAAGTCCAGTGACATCGTGGAGACGCGCTACAGGGAGGAGCTTTCTCATAAGTTCCGTCCTCCAAGTATCAACATTGCTACGACCCTTGGTCGGGCCAGCCTTCAAGGGCCCAAAGATGGCGTCGAGAAAACCCTTGACCAAAACAGCGAAGCCAAAAACGAAGAACGGGCTAAACATTGAACGAAGGACCAACGCGAGGTAGTGATAACCTACTCTATGGCTGTGCGTGAACCACTTCAAGATGTCTCTCATCGGCGAGTGGCTGCTCAGGGGCTGGTTGAGGACCATACCAACGAGACCACCGATCCAGGGCGTCAGAGAGAGAACCCAGCCAATTGCCAACAGCGGGGCCGTTGCGAACATCGTCAACAGCCAGTGAGTCTTTGGTCCGTTCGCTGACAAAATGTCTCGGTTCGACTCGTCTGCGTCGTGGAGCTCCCAACTCGAGGAGTTGGGTCCGATGCAGGTGTTCGGAGGAAGGGTGGCCCCTCGTGCAATAATGGACGCAAAGCCCACCGAGGCGTTCTTCCCAATGGTAATCCGTCCGAGATACATCGACGCGTTGGCCTCGGCAGCAAAAGGACGACAGGTACACTTGGCGAGCACCGCGCCTTCGTGGATGTCGAGTAAATCCCACTCTCCGAATGATACTCCCGAGATCTTGACGTTGTTTCCAACTTTCGCTCCCATCATACGCAGGTAAAGGCACATTGACCAGTTGGACATCGTAAAAACGCCTTCGCCACAGAGGCTCACAATCTTTTGCACGAGCCACCACCGAGTGTGGTATAGACCCCACATGGGATAGATGCCTTCACGGTACCGTCCCACGATTGCCCATTTGGCGACGATGCCAACAAATGGCATGACTAATCTCATGACTATTTGAGCAAAGACAATGGAAGCAGTCAGGTTTAACAGACGTCCCTCGACCGACCTGTTTGTAGGCCAGAATTGTGTTTGTGAGAGAGCGACGAGGAATATAGTCCATTGGAGGGCTCGTCGCATGGGATAGAAAACAATCATGGGGAGTAGTTGTACTGCCATAAGCCATGGGTTTGTCGAACTCTTCGGCTCAGTGCAGACTAAATAGTCGTCATTCTGCTTGCTGGTATCGTCTTGGAACGTGGAAGCAGAGACTTTGTTGATATGCGCTGAAACGACTGCGACCGACCCTTTGTTGAATATGAGGCTAATGGGGATGCTGGTGTTGAATTCCGATCGGAGAGCTGACATGAGCTTCCCAGCACTGAGGGAATCCCCGCCGAGGCCGAAGAAATCGGTATCCAGGGGTATTTCTGACGGGCCGCATGAAAGCATCTCCGCGAAAATCTTGGTCACCTTCCCCTCAGTGGTATTACATAGCTCACTCATCTGCTCTCGGAGAAGTTGTTCCAAGTCGTCCAGCAGTCTTTCCTCGTCAATGATCCCCTTCTCCGACTTTGGTAGGGGTGATTTCATAGCGTGAAATCTTTCTGGAATCATGTAATTATGAACCTGAGTAGACATCTCTTTTCTAACGTGATTTATGAAATCGACACTCAGGGGTGACACGCCTGGTGACTTTGGAGCAAGAAAGGCTTCCGCAGCGCCTGATTCCGGATCAGATCGGAGGTAGCCTTCGAAACTCATGGGTGTGATGGCACAAAGGCAGCTGGCAAGCGCATCTGGGTCGATGATGCAGGGCTGCGCAGGAATCGGCACGTCGAGACTAGTGTCTGGCGGTGGACAGTCTGCTTCCCAATGCCTGTCCAGGTAAGAGGTCGAATCTGTGAGCTCTGGCATCCTCAATCTCTCCGCCAACTTGATGCGCAATATCTTGTTGTTCTTCTTCGGAAGGTCGTCCATGTACGTAACGCAGACGGGCCACTTGGCCTGCTGCAGCGACAGCTTCAAGGCGGTCTGGATTGCCTTCAAGTCAACTCTGGGCCTGTCCGAGGAGGGAACGACAGCGATCGCGACGACTTCTTGAAGAATGTCGTGGGTTGCTGCAAAAGCAAGGACCTGTTCGATGCAGCCAGAGATGGGTGTTCCCGCTGCCATGGAAGCGGCCATGATCGCGTTCTCGACCTCGAAAGGGGAGATGAGCTCACCGCCGCGGTTGATGACTTCTTTGCTCCGACCTGTGATGTATAGGTAACCATCCTCATCCATGTAGCCTGTCAAAGTTAGCAACTCCCCAAAAATCAGTTACGCAAGATATCAAGAGTGTAAGCGCGAATTCTACTTACCAAGGTCGCCAGTGTCGAACCAACCCTGCTCGTTGAAAGGCGACTTATCGAAAGATCCATCCGGCTTGAGATATCCAGGAAACACGGGTTCGCCTCTGACACAGATTCTACCCACCACTCCAGTCGCTGAACGTACCTCGGAATAGTTAAGAATTGCCAGGTCCGGCCCAGTGCTCATCCCCGATGTACCTGGGCGGTCTAACTCGTAGTCCAGTGGAGGTGTTGAGATTGGCATACACCTGATACAATGTCAGTCCCGGCGCGAGTCACATGGAGAGGAAAACTCACTCTGTCATCCCGTAACTCGGCAGAACGACGCAACGGAAAGTATCCCGGAGCCGACAAGCTAGTGATGGGAGCAAGCCACCGGCTGCATTGCATGCTAACCGGATCCTGCTCTTCTGCAACGCCGATGACCTAGAACTGGCCTCTGCCAAGATGACAGAGTGCATTGATGGTGAAGCGTAGTACCATGTCGGCTGAATTTCTTCATTCATGTCCCAAAAGAGAGTTGGATCGAAAGCTGGACAGCAGATTGTCGAGCCACCTGAAAAGATTGGTGCAAAGATGTTTCGTACTAAGCCGCCACTGTTGCCATGAGCTGAGAAGAGGGGACTGCGATTGAGATTTCACTTACACGTGGAAAAGCGGCATCATGTTGAGACAAATATCCACCGATGTCAGACCCCATGAATCAACCACAAATGAAATGCCAGCGATCATGGAATGTGTCGTCAAAGGAACCACCTTCTTCGTCCCGGCAGTTCCGCTCGTGAACAGAATCAAAGCAACTTCGTCGGCAGTGTTTGGCCTCGGGGCATCCGACACCGGCAATGGCGAGCCAGTCAAAGTCCGCAGCGTGATGTCGTCGCCGCCCGTCCACTCCGCAAAGACAACCTGGATACCAGCGTTCGCGAACCATGAACTATCCAAGCACAGCTTTTGATACTCTTCTGATGTTGTGATGATGCATTGCGCGCCGGCTTGGAGAATGTCGGCCTGGAACTGTTCGGGTCCTGCTGCAGCGTTGATCGGAGCAGCTGTGTAATACGTCGTCACGGCCATCACAGTTGCTGCTAGGAGTGCTCCATTCGGCAACGCGATTGCGACTATTGGCTTACGTTTACCGTACTCTAGGGGAAGTCGGAAGGTCTCGACGAATTCATGGAGTCCGTGATGGGTGATGTAGCTGTCTGGGTCCGTAGTTCTCAAAGCTGGTCTGTCATCTCGGCTGATGAACTGCGCAAATGAGTGATATGACTCCTTAACCAGTCTTGCGGTTCTTCTGATAAGCCACGCTGAGTCCTCGTCAGGGCTCGTCTTTGTAGTTTCGGGGAGGCATCTTGAAAGCCTCGTATGGCAATCAATCAGCGCCAGCGGTGGCCATGAGCCGGGAATCTCGGTCAAAAGGGTGTAGAGAAGATATAAGGGCCTTAGGGACGGCTCGGAAGTTGGTGACAGGGATCGGAGAATTTCCTCGCGGTCAAAGTTTGAATCTCGCAGGGACAGAAATTGCTCGCTTGTCTTGACAAGCTCGGGGTGGAACTCCAACAGCAACTCGAAGAGCCTTCGTAGCTCATTGGTGTTCGACGAGCCCATTGTGTATATTGTGCAAGTCTGTCGGGTGCAGAATCGAGGATTGTCGCGAGTCCAAGTGGGAGAAAAATAACGATCGTCGTTTGAACGAGTGGGAGCCCTCGAGAACCGAATATGAGGCCACAAACTTCGAATCAAAGTGATGCCGATTGCAACGAGCTAATGTCCATGCTACGAGGAGCAGGTAACGAACGTGATGGTAGCTCGAAGAGCTCACCGCTACAGCAACCACGACGAGGACTGAAGAGATGAAAGAACGCGAAGTCTCAAGATACACGGGGAGGGAAAATTTTCACAACATCACGGGAGAGAATTAGAGTGCGCCGTGCGTCTGCCGTCCAGAACCCGAGCCTGTGAGAGCCCGTCTTGCCGCCATTGCATCGATAGAGGCAAGGGAAAAGGTCTAGCAAGTGTTCTTTTCCACTGATACAGAAGTTGCCCGAGCCCTGCAGCTGTAAAAAGCAAGCTTAACACAAATAAAGCTGAGCCACGACCTTGAGGCTTGTCGTGCCTGACCCTTACGGTGAGCTATCGTGGACGGGGGGAAGCTTGGCCGCATCTCGGGGTCTTAGCGTGGAGGCCTTGCATCTTAAGGGATAGGTACACCGGCGAGACATGAAGTGCCTCTTGTCAGTTGCCATGTGGCTTATTTTGCTGAATTTGCAGTGAGAGGCGAATCAGAAATCTAGGTCGGTGCTATCCGAAGAGCTAGAGTCCATTTGGCTGGCAAAGTCTTCAACATAGATTGGCTAGCCCCAAGTGCCTTGCCATCGTCTGTCACCAACCCTTGACGTTTTTTTCTCGGAGACTCTGCTTACAATCCTTGACATTAAGAATATGAACCGCATATTTTGCTGAATTTGAATGTTATTGATCGACTTGACGGAGGAAAATGCGAGATCGACTCTGGAGTAAAGGCTTTTTGTCCTCAAAGAAAAAGCAAGGAAGTCAGTTCACAGTGGCATGATCGATACCCCCGCAATAATTTGCAGATCAAGTCCCTTACACAATGTTCTACATGTATGTTTAATTGACCTGTTCTATTTCTCATTAAGTCGTTCATGTAATCGCGGAATATCAACACGGCATTTTTGAATATGTGTCGCCGGCACTTCATACGATGCATCATGCATCCATAGATTAGTGCATCGGATGATTCGACCCTCAAAAGTCTCGAGATGCCCTATTGTCTACAGTGGTTCCGACTGAAACTTTTCCACCCTGACTGGTGCTACTTTTCCCTCACGCCCCACTTCGAGTCCAGTTTCCGAGCAAATATGAAAGTCCTATGATGCTGCGCAAGGATGCCATGTATGCATGTGCTGACACTTTCACCTCAGTGATACAAGAATGTGCATTCTCGATAACCTGGAAATCTATGCGAGTATATCATCCAATATGTGTTCAGCTACCTGGTCCGCAGACTGCAGTGGCTCATGCATGTGGAGACTGCTCGTGTCTCCATCGGGTTGCCGTCTTGTAATTAGTAGTCATTAGTACAGTAGTGCTCATATTTCAGGAGACCGTCGATGTGTTAGATAACAGATGAAGGGTTTAGACGTAGTTGAGCCTATAACCGACATCAACGTGAAGAGCGTTGACGAGATTGTATGGTGGCTTGCATGGCGATATAGTCGGGTTCCACCGACTACCCGGCAGACTCAGCTGCCATCTCAAGAGGCTGACGTAAATATGTAGTTTGATGAAGCACGGGAGACGTGTTCAAAGAGATTATATTTGGGCAGGAGACTGCCCTCGTCGACGCTGCCCAGCCGAGCCTAACGTCGTGGAAGGGACGGAAAATCCCTATGGAGAGTCTGTTCCTCTCTGTTTTGAAATGGACATATCGCACGGTACCGGGTATAGGACAATTTCAAACTGGTAGAGCTTGGTTTTGCTGAATGGCAAAGTGAAAGTAATAAGTGAAGAGCTCGGTATAAAACACAAAAGTCACAACAAAAGCTCCCGCGATCCTAAAACACCAATGAAATGCTTCCGATGAGCAATAATGGCACCCACCCATCAACCTCTGGCATTAAGACGGTGCACTGGAGCATGATGAAAGACCCAGAAAAGCCTCTCAATTTGACCCATCAATACCAAATGGTCTTCCTTGAAAGTTCCATTTTCAGCTCGAAACCCAGACGTGCTACACCTCTTTGGCAACTCGAATACCAAGCCTTTCCGGCCTGAGTTGTTCACGACCAAGTTCACCGATGGGGTCTTCCACAACTTCGCCTTGACTTTGGATTTCAATAAAAAGTAAGGACGCCCTATGTTAAACCGTAGAACGCAGCTGGCATCGATGTACAGCTTGACCCAGATTTATCACTCGCGAGGAAATGCGCCTCTGGTTGCCCAGGGAAAACCGATCGAGAATGAAATTCGGGTCAGGGGCAATTTCACTTTGAAGTTCTGAAGAATTCAGTCAACGGCACTGGTGATTTGACCAAGTCTGGCTTCCGTGAGTCCGGAATCAATGAGGGTATCATTTTGGGCGAAATTTCCAGGAGGACAGTGCTGATGGCTGTGTATCTCTCTCTCCGTGAGCTTCGGCAAAAGTCGATTGCTACCGGTTTGACAGCTTGGCGACCTTCTACGCATCATTCAAGCAGGCTTTGGGGGAGATCCATCAGGGAGCAATCTGATCATCGGGACTATGTTTGGTATAAATGCGTTAAAACCCCCCAAGACAAGCCCGTTCTTACACCATTGGTTGCCCCTCGACGATGCGGAATAAAACATGCGTCAACGCTCAGTCACTATCTGGTATCAAATCTTCCACTTCAACTCTTCCAACACCTCCCTTGCAGCTCTATGCCCGGCAAACACCGCTCCCTCCATGTATCCATAGTGTTTCGTAGACGTCTCTGTGCCAGCCCAATGAATAGCGCCAATCGGCTTTCTCATCCATGCGCCTAGCAGAGTCCACATTCCCGGAGCAGGCGTCGCCATAGGACAGCCAGTTGCCCATTCATCTTCCATCATGGTGTGAAAGAAGAATTCTTCCGGGTCAAGAGCTTCCTGTCCAAACGCAGCCGCAAATTCTGCAAGAGCCACTTGCTGTCTTTGATCCTGGCTGAAGCTGATGAACTCTCTGGCTTTGGTTCCCGCGATGAACCCGGTTAGTTTGGCGGGGGAGCCCGACTCCGGGGTTGCATCGAAAGTGACGCTCAAGAACCCAGTAGGGTTTGTGCTTTCTCCTGTCAACCCTTTCTCCCGCCAGAAAGGCGTTTTATACGTGGCGAAGACCTTCATATATGCTCCCATTGGCATATGCTGAAGCAACGTCACCTTTTCAGATGGTAACTTGGGCTCGAAGTCGATCTTGAGGATGTGCGGAGGCGGAATCGCGGATATGATTCTCTTCGTGCGATACTTCGACTTCGTTGTTTCGATCGATGCCACGCTTTCCGAGTAGGATATAGCACGAACAGGCTCTTCGAGCCGAACCGAGTCATCCCCAATGTAATCTTTCAGCCTTTGAGCGATGAGCTGAGCGCCACCCTTCACGAAATGTTGTTGTGCTCCTTCCTCGACACTGAGCGCCGAGGTGAAGCTGACGACTCCTTTGAAGAAGAACATGGCGTCGAGCATCGAGATGCAGGAAGTGTTGGTTCCAATGGTGGCCTCGAAAGCCATGCTGCCCATGTCGAACGTCGCCCGCGTCCAGGAATGCCTTTTCAACCATTCGTGCACCGTGATCCGGTCAAGCTCTTCCGCGTTGGGGGTGGCCCATGGTTCCTCGAGATTAACCGTGTTGCAAAGCTTCTCGAATCTTTTCACAAAAAGCCCCATGCCGAGAATATCCCATGGCCGTAAAGGAGGAATGAGACCGCTGTAGCTTCGAGCTTTACCTCGGTATGCCAACACGATCTTTCCAGCCGTCGGGGGCTTGAAGACCGGAATATCAAATTCCTTGGCGAGCCCGTACATGAGATCTTGCTGATGTCCCAGGAAGGTCGCGCCGACGTCCCAGTAGTCGCCATTTTTGAGCGATATCGTCTTCACACGTCCGCCGACACGATTGCGAGCTTCCAGCACGAGCACCCTTTTCCCCGCGTCTTTGAGAAGTCGCGCGGCGGCTAGGCCGGAATAGCCTGCGCCGATGACGATACAGTCGTAGGTTGTGATGTTCTCGGCAGCCGAATCGTCCATCGTGTCGATGCCTCGTGGTTCAGATGGTGGAATGAGATGGAGAACTGACTCCGAGTCGGTTCACGTCAAGAATAAAAGGAGAAACTCAGGATCGCTTTCCATCTGGGTCAGTCAATGAGAACAAGTCTAGCGCTGACATGAAATTTGAAAGAAATTCAGCCAAGTCTTGGCCACGTCCAATCACGGGCGCCTCGCAATCTCGTTTGGAGAGTTTCCTAGGCCATTGCGGCTGCTCTGGGATTAATGAAGTTGGCGCATTCCTCATGGCTTAGGGGGCGCACATAAGTTCCATTGACATTGGCTCGGCTCTGTGGGCCGTTTCATCTGAACTCAAATCCTTCACGTCCAGCTTGCTTCGTCATCATATGCAGTGCATTGGCAGAAAAAAGCTCCCAGTCGAATACGATAGATTTCTGCGTGAGACTCTCTTTACACAACCACTGTTTGCCATGTTTCCGTCCCAGAAATCCCCGACGTCATTGTCATTCGTCGAGACGTCTATTTTCATAACGTTCCAACTGACATGAATGTAATTCTGGTGATGATTCCGCCGAATCTGCGAGTGAGGCGTCGATCAGTATCTGGGAGATTCGATGGCTGTACGGAAGTGAGTGTCCGTTCAGATTTCAAGCTTTAAATGCTCTCACCGATTGTCTTAGTTTGAGAGATCTTAGAATGACCGAGCGTGTCTTCTTCTAGCAGACTTGGAAGAAGCATCCAAATCGGCGTAAGCATCGTCTTCTTTTATCTGATTAACGCCCTTGATTGTCTCCGAGCCTACGACAGCGAAGCCTATAGGGGGCCCGCAGACGTGGGCAGTGGCAAGGCCAAAGGCGCAGACAATAAAGAAAAGAGAGAGCTTCATCATGATGAGAATGGTAACGATTTCGGGGTTTGCTTGTGGGAAGGAAAGCAGACTGAACCTGAAGACAGTGTAGACACTACGGGGACATTTTATGTACCAGCAAATTCTTTCCACAGTCCGAATCGGCAGAACCAGATAGGTTGGACGTTCATGTGCCCCTAAGTCTATGCTGGAGCAAATGCAATCAGGCCATCGCAACCCTGACGGCTCGGATCAAACCTTGACAATTACTTCGGGCACACCTTATGATTCTCTTTGCCTTGAGAAGCTTGTGGGTCTCTTCTTGTCGAGTAGTCACCCGAATCATGCTGTGTGCATGCTTTGAAGTTTAGCATACAACCAGCGAGAAGAATAGAAGCAACGAAAACACCTATCACAAAAGATTATTCTAGAAAAAGAGAAAATTAATTCAAGAACTCAATTTTTAAACTATCTCAGCAACAGTTATCTTTGTATCTCCATATGCTTCTTTCCATATCCGCCCCGACGAGCTTTTGAGCGTCTCTTAATGACACTCTACTTGGTATCTAGTGCTGTTAGACTAGAGTACAAATTGGCTCTATTCTTCCCAGCATTTTCTCCAATCTGCCTCAATCACAAAATTTGCTACTAGCTAGAAAAAGGAAGACGTCTTCTCTTACTGGTAGACACAAAAATAACCAAACCATGGCTAACCATAGCTAACCATATACATAGTTAGAGATTTCTGGGTACCCACGGTTTGGTTATTTAGGTATATAAGTAACTTGTTGGGTTTAGGACAGGTATAGGTATTTTAGGGTAGCTTAGCTATAAGTAGTCCGTGCCTACAAGATACTGGCAGTACCCCTCACGTGTTTGTACTGTAGTCCAGCAACAGTCGATGGGATAGCTGGATCTTTCAAGCCGTAGGTTTAGAAGCCGAGGTGGCGATTGTTACCAAACCAGAGGCCATGGCTGTCTTGACGACAGCGTCGATAATGAGGTGAAGATCCTCGTCATTCCCATTCGCATTGGTAACGATCTCGGTCACATCATCCTCAAGAATCATCATTTTCTTCTTTGACATGGCGATAACCTCGTTGCGCGTGAAGCCCATGGCAGCTACCATGCCTGCAAGACCACCGATAGCAAGGAAGACTCCGATGATTGGGAGAATCATCCATGGAAAGACAAGCAGATCCTTGGTGTCGGGGTCTTCCTGTCCAACAAGAGCTGCGTCGCTTGCTTGGAAGGGGTCCAGGTAGTGATGGCCTGAAAATCTGAAGAATGCATGATTTCGAGAACACCTTGAAGACTGATGTGATCGAGATCGCTGGGAAGCTCGGGATTTGGATTGCTGATCCACTGCCCTTCCGAGGGAAACCCAAGTCCGGAGCAAAGATAGCAGATATACTGTAGTGACTACAGTACTGTAACGATAAAGAACACCAAGCTGTTTCAACCCTACGGCGTGATATGCAATGGAAAACCTCATCTGCTTATGAATGGATCGACAAAGAAACTACCTGCAAAGTAAAGTTTCTGTTCCAAGTGTAAACGGCTCACTGGTTCCCATCAAGGTTTGCAATCCAGTTGCCATTCTCGAAACACACCTTGCGCGTGCTGGTACGTCCGCTAAATATTCCGCTATAGAAGATTTATAATGCAACTGTCAGAGTGCTATCTATCGCAATGACTGGGACAAAGCCGAAGTAAGAAACAGGCAATGTTATTACTAAGAAAAGTGTGCCTCACGGGATTGTGGAAAAGAACGATCCAACCCAAAATGTCAATTTCGCATCCGTTCACTTGACATCCAGGCACCTGCTGATACCCTCAAAATATCCATTACGCTCGTGGACTGGAACCCCAAAAAGGGCAAAAGAAAACCAAAAGGTCGTAACGGTGGCCTTACCTTTTGGGTCTGGCATTGGCCCAACCCATCGTCTTTTTCAAGCCCAGTGCCGTTTTCTCGCGTGTTGACACCTAGGGGAAAAGTGTTGCATCACGCTAGGCTCGAACTTTATCAACCGAGGACTGTATGCCTCGGTCCGCGGAATTCAGCGGATTGCTCAAATATGAGAGTTTTCCTTTAAGCATTGTCGCTCTGACCTGAACGTTGCGAGGCGATAGCGGTGGCATGAACGAATTCTGTAGGCGTCATTCCCGTGGCTGCCGGGTTCGCATTGCCGTTGCCGTTGTGGATGAGTGCCTTCTTGTGCTTGGCACCAGTATATACAGCAGCAAAAGTGCCCAAAATTGAGGTAATGAGATCGGTGAAAGAACCAGCTACCGTCATGTCCTCAGCCACGCCGCCGGCGCCGTCCGAGGCAAGCTTGGATATGCCAGAGGGAGGAGTGGTGACGTCCGGATCCTCGAAGGACCGCTTCATGCTCTTGAGGGTTACGGGATACTTCTTTATTCTAGCAGCACCGAGAATGGAGCCACGAACGGTGGTTATAGTGAGGACAAAGATGCTCCTGGCGGCTCAGATCGAAAGCCCTGGCCTCATTTGCGTTATCAGTATTCAGTTGCGATGATCGCACCATTATTCTCAAGTTTACTCAAGACAGAGGGAGAATCACACAGTCGGATTCGACAAGCAGCTACCTATTTCGAAGAAAAAGCTCAAAAGCACCAATGACCAGTTTCTCAGATCAGCAATACTACCATTTTCACAAACATCAATTATCGTTTTCCTGCTACTTATCTCCTGAACTGCCTCTTCATTCGATTACCACCTCTCCCCATCTCACGATTACCACCTCTCCCCATCTCACGATTACCACCTCTCCCCATCTCACGATTACCACCTCTCCCCATCTCACGATTACCACCTCTCCCCATCTCAGACGGGAGGAGAATATCTTCTGTTCCCAACCATCAAGTCAACGCAACATTTCCGAAACTTCGACTGAGTTTTCAGGCCGCAGAGGTAGGAAGCGAGGTGGCGATGGTGACGAACCCAGAAGGCACCATGGTTGCTTTGACAAAGGAGTTGACGAGGAGGTCAAAGTTTTGCTGACTTTCATTGGTAGAGGCAGAAATCTCGGGGATATCGTCCATCGCCAGCTTGCTTTCTTCTCCCGTTCTGCCCAGATAATCAGGCACTTAATCATGTTCAGCCGGTATCCCAAAGACGCAATGCGAAAGACACACGTCCATTCTGCCGAGACATCTCAAACTCCTCAAACCCCCGAAAGTATCATAGGGATACGACGGGCAGAACCTATCTCGCAGTTGATACAAGCGCTCCTCTCGATCGCTATCCGCGTTCATCTCTTCATCCGCAGCCACGAATGCATAGGCGTTTTGAAGGCCGACCAAATCGTCGTGAAGTTCGAGCAAACCCTCGTCGCTGGTCCACTCCCCCGCCGAGGGAAGTCCAAGGCTGAAGGGAAGCTTATCGCAGGGTCCAATACAAGTGGCGTTGTATTGAATCTTGATAGGTGCAGAGGAAAGGGCAGAATAGTCGAAATCATCAGGGAATGTATCGAGAGGGACGGATTCTCTCACGTACAGGGCGTCACAGCCCTGGATACAGTTGAGATTGAGGTTAAACTCAACGCCCTCTGGAATTATCGGAATCTTGGTGCCTTTGGCGAGAGAGTTGTCGATACCAAAGATGTCCGGGGTCGGGAGGTTTAGGAGCATGTCGACTGCGTTGAAGTTCCGCGGCAACCCATCGCGGAGGCCAGTAATAGTGCAACCGGCAGAGTTGCAAACAGTGTCGAGGGTCAAGCCGTTCATGGTCAAGTTCCTCCGGGAGACCTTGCACTTGAAGGCTGTCGTGGGCAGGCTTGGTTATGAGGTTTAAAGCGAGGGCTTTTGCGGCCAGTAGAAGAAGGACGAGAGGTAGTGAGCTTCAGTAAAGATTCTCTTAAGTAGCTTGGCCTGTGAACCGAAGAGTGGAAAGAAAGCTTCCTCGACACATGTTGAAGCGGCCAGAGCTCTCTTTATGAATGTTTGAACAGAATAATGTCGGCAAGTCTCGTTGCTGGAGCATATTTAGTAAAGTGTGTTTACATCAGAATTTCAAACTTTAATGTCGGCTCAATAAACACCATGCCGTTATACAGGGTTGCGTGTATTAGGCGTTGGAGGGACATGTTCCGGTGAGGCTATTGACGATACCGCAAAGGTTGGACTAGAGGCTACTTTTAAGGTTTCGTTCATCATTTGCTGTGGATGAAATACCGTTTTCCCTTCTCTCGGACGTAAAGGTTGCCAGGAACCTCGATCGGTCAATCCAGGCACCCAGCATAGAAGGTTTGTGGAACGGACGTTCCACAATGTAATCCGCCTCCTTCGCTTCACATCACACACACGGGTCTCTTCTGGTAATACTCGTACGATGGTAGAGCTCACGGTCATGTCTCATTCCACTGAGATTTCTCAGTGTGGTGTTGCAGCGCTTGTCGCCAAGGTGAAGGATCCAGCTGCTAAGTTTTCCTTCATCATTCGGCGTGGAAAAGACCCCGTTTCTTTTATTTTCCCGGACATAAAGGTTACCAAGAAGGATCCAGCTGAAGGTGTTAATCCCGCCCGGGAAAAAATACCAGGCTACAGGGCGTAATCGCCCAGCATTTGCAGTCGAAGAAGGGCCGGGTTGAGCTGCGGCCAACGACGATGGTGATTTATCTTAGTAAATAGGAAGAAGCCATGGGAATTTAGGAGCAGGCAATGTGTCAAATTATAAAGGAGTGTGTCGTTTAGATAGAGAAGTGTGTCTAAGGTTGAGATTGGATGAGACGAGTGTTCCTAGCCAAGATAGGTACATGCTCCGACTGATCAAACCCCCTCACATGATTATAAGAAAGGGAAAAATGAGAAGACTAAGAAAATACTCGAAGTCTGAGCCCCTGGAAATGCAGGCATCAGATGAAAAGCCACCAGTCCATCAAATATTTCCACAATATCCGAAAATCCCCAGATAGCCCGGAATCATTATCATAGCCATCCAATGAGACCACAAAGAATACAAGAGTCTTGTAGTCTGAACAACTACCTTTTTCGTAGAGTCACACCTCAACTTCCTTCACCCAAGGTCCTGGTTGGTCTTCGATGTTCTCAACTCGAAGAAGACGTTGTGATGATGCTGCTTGCTATTTTTGTGCGTCTCCTTGAGCCATAACTACCAAGGCCCCTCTCGTGGTGTCATTTAAGGTGTCCCGTAATGTATTGATGCCCGTAATCCTTGTCATCCTTGACACCAACTGTATTATTGACTACAGCAGCATACGACCAGCAGAGGCAAAAGCAGGTCTCAGTTCCTCAGTTGACAACCGTTAGGCCTTGCTGCTGAGGTGTTGAGGACAGTGAGGTGGCGATGGTGATAAAATCCGTGGGCGTGATGGACATTCCATCAACAACTGACTGAACCAGGCGTTTCAGGTCCTCGGCGGCTTCGTCGTGATCCACTGCAGCAGCCATGTCGATGACCTCAAAGCCGTCGCCAAGCACAAATGCTTTCTCGCCCTTCCGTTTCATATCCTCCTTGTGGTTGTTCCCGTAGGTAATGGCACCAATGATGGCCGTGACAAGCCGGCGAAGCCCACGACGAGAATAGCGAGAAGAGCAGCAAACCCGACAGCCATGTTCTCAGTGTCTTCGCCGTAACGGGAGACGGGGAAGCTGGGGGTTCCAGGGGCCCCATCGACGTTGGCGACCTCGACCGAAGGTTCATTCTTCCCGTTGCGCGTCGAGGGCTTTCCCCAGTTGTCACATAACCAGCGCTCATCAGGGGTTGTCTGCGTGTAGTTCCGCGCACCGGCGGCGCAGAGTTCGGAAATGAAGCCTTCGACGACGGCCCTTCGTCCCTGTCGACGACTAGTTTTCTGAACGCAGTCTTGTTGAGATTCCACTCTCCGACTTTAGGGAAGACGCGCTTCTCTTGAAGATATCTGGGGCATGACAAGCCAGTCCAAGTGTAGTTGAAAGCAACGTTGACGACGTCATCGTCACCGGCGTTGGAGGAAGCGTCGCTGACCGACTCAGCAACGAACAAAGTGTCAAAGCCATCAAAAGAGGTGAGGTTCAAGTCGAGATTCAGGCCGTTCGGGAGACCTTGAATGTGGGCGGAAGCTCAGTAGATGCCACGTCTAGCAGGTCTGGGGCGAAGAGTCCGAAATCGAGAAGAGGTCAAGAGACTGCGGGAGGATGAAGGAGCAGCCACTGGCTCCGCAGGAGATGGATGAGCTTTCCATTGTGAAAGGAAGCCGAAAATATTCTTACAAAGTGATATACGGTAGGTGCCTGGCGTTTATTGGGGATAATCTGATGGAATGAAAAGAACGTTTGCAGAGGGAGCCAGAAAGCTATCTGTTAAAGACTTTAAGAAGGGATCCTGAGAAAATGTGAGCTTAACGAAAACACGTGAGAGATGATCGCGATCCGAATTGCAGCCGTGGCTATTGCTATCCACTTCGAGAAAGCTACACGTCGCCCGCACATCTGACAGAGTGAGCTACTTTTTGGGTGCAGACTGGACCGCAAGGAATCACAGAGCCCCAGGAGCAGATGTCTTCTTGATGTCCCAATTCGCGACCACAGAGAGGAGACAGCGCCGCGTGAGGATTGCCAGGACGCAACCGCAGTATGAAAGTGTAATGAAGATTCAATATTGGCAACACCAAAAGCGGGGGAATCAATATCAGCAGGTGTTTGCGCTTGCCAAGTTGGAAATATGGCTTGCTTTCCTCAGTGGTGGACTGATGGCTCGTCCTTCATGGACCGAATGACGGTTCTCCTTTCGTCCAGTGAGACCTGAACCGACTTCAGTACTTCAACGAACTGGCCGTGTCTGGAATGCCAATCGATTTACGTTATTTTGCGTCCCCAAAACCCTCAACAAGCGTTCGTCATGTCATGACCGTCACCGTTGTTGTTGGTTTGTAACCTCAACCACCTAAGCCTGCATCCTCCAAGCGAAAGTCTCCTTGCGGGGACCGTTATGGCCTATGAGGCGTTCAATATTGAAAGCTTCGCATGGTTCAGATTCACTCGGTTGATCTGCCTCTGTATTCACCCGGGCAACAACGATACGCCACCGTTCAGCGCATCGACAGAGAGCGCTGTCTTCCTCCGTCACTGTTCGACGGTCAGATATCGTACACATGAGGATATGCCCATACCAGACTCCAAACATTCAACGTTAGTTTAACTCCAAACCACATGGCACATTGTCTACTCATCACCTTCATCGTCATCCATCTCCTCGTCCCCATCTTCTTCAGCATCCTCCGAATCGTCCTCGTCATCACTATCGGAGCCCGACCCCTCGCTCTCACCCTCACTGCCAGGGTCGTAGTCTTCTTCGTCCTCGTCCTCTTCATCTTGAAGCCCTTGTTCGGCCTCAAGGTGCGCCTTCGCCAATTCAGAAAGCCCAGTGCCAGCAGCTGCGCCATTGGCAGCCCCGCCTGCCTCCTCTCCCTTCTTGACCTTCAGATTCTCCGTCAACTCCATCTTGGCCTTCCTCTGCTCGGCCATACTTCGGTCCTGTAGTCCGTGGCGCTTGACATAGGACTCATCGATGCCTGCGTAGTCTTCTTGGTCGAGCATTCCAAATTCAATTTCCTCCGTCGCGTCACCCTCGGCAAACACCTCGACGATCATGTTGAAGGTACGCTGCAGGACATTGGTGTAGCTTATGGCCACAATGCGATCGGCGGGCAGGAACACGAGAGGCTTCTTGAAGCCGTAGAGAATGCCATTCGGCAGGAAGAAGAGGTATCCGTCCTTGGAACCACGGAAGGCCTTAACGTGCACCGCCTTCTCGTTCGGTCGGTGTGGTTGGCGGACCATGCTGTGGAATTTGGCAGGATCCGCTGCGACGATTTCGGCCGCATTGCCTGCAGAGCTCAGGTGCGTCGTCAGCGCCCAGTCGAAGAGAGTTCGGTAGGTATCCGAGACGGCAGCCGCTGCATTGGCTTTCGGCCCGCCGATCGTGCCTTGCTTGGGTGGCGTTGATGGAACCGTGAAGACAAGGGCTTCCTTCTCGGGCGCGGTTTTCGTGGGCAGGCAGGTCCCTCGCGGGAAAAGCACGTAATTGTGCTGGACCTGCGTCTTCTCAGGTACGGGGAGGTAGAAGGCGTACTCTGCATCCACCTTGTTAGTTTCGACTCTCGCTTGCGGGCCACCAGGGTGATCCGAGTCGTACCTATGTCTTCCCAGGCGTAGATGATGCCCTCAACGGGCGCAGTAGAACCTGGGACACGCGCGTAGAGGTGGTTTGCGGTGAAGCAGAGCTCGTATTTCTTGCGCTGGGGTACCGAGACGGAAATCTCCTTGATCTCTAGCTGAACCTCCTCATCCGCTGCATTGCTGGGTGCAACGCTCTTGGAGGTGCTTGATGTGGCAGTGCCGTTCGTATTCGTCGACTTGAAGCCGTTCGAGAGGCCTTCGTCTACCCGCCTGCGCTTCGATGCTGGCTCTGGTCCGTTGATCTGCTCGTGTACGAAGTTGGCGATGTTGTTGAACAGTGCTACGCGGTCTGGGGTGTCTACGAAGCCAAGGCGTCAGAATCTCGCCCTGTGAAAGCGCAAATATCACAATTGAATGTGGCAAACATACCGGCTGCTTTTTTGATTCCTTTTAAAATGTCTGGTCGCGATTGGAAGACAGCTCCCAACCGCTGGCTATCAAGACCGGCGGACATGATGGAACCAGTGGTAGAAAGCTACGTTTGCGGCGAGACGGGTCGTGGCGATGAGGTCTTGGTTGATTGTATGGAAAGCGAACCGTGAGGATATTGGGCGAGTCTGATGGTGTTTTTTTGACGCGACGTCGATCCGAACTTTTGGAAGTGACGTGTTGGTGCTGGACGCACTGCAATTGACCGTTTGCTGGCGCGGATTTAGTTCGGGTAAAGTACCTACGTGACCTCTTAGCTAGGCTCATCAATCAGCCCCCTATTCTGTAGGCCTGCGGCTTGCCACTGAATCGTCTCTTCAAGCTTCCAACCCGCCCGGGGCGGACAAACGAGGTGAACAATTGACAGACAGAAAACGCCTGAGATAGCTGAGCTGCTTCTACAGACACACGTACAACGCTTCAGGCTTTTAATCCCACGTCTACAGAGTTTTGTATGCCTTTTTTCCCGTAGCCAAATCCCATATATCCGACCCAAGATCTACACAGTACTCGCTGCCATTAACCATATCCTTTGGTTGCCCAGGGCGCCCGAAACCATTTCCACCGGAAGAGATGCTGAAATTTTTCATGTCATTGTCGACTGCAATGAGGCACGGAGGACGGCAATCTGCTCGAGAACGCTAGACCTGCTAGTTCCACCCTTGGCAGCCCTCATCTCAACACTCTTCTCGTAGTTGAACGTCTCGGCAATGTCCTCCTCAAAGCGCGCGTCAACGCCCTTCAGCTGTTCATATGAGAGCTCGTTCATCGGCATGCCCTTCTTTTCGGACAGGGCGACGCAACGGCCGGAAATGTGGTGTGACTAGCGGAAGGGAACGCCCTTGCGGACGAGGTAGTTGGCCACATCGGTAGCAAGCATGAAGGGGTCGATAGCAGCCTTCACCTTCTCGGGCTGGTTATCAAGGGTGGCCAGGACGCCCTCGGCGATCTGGATGCTATCGCTGACAGTCTTGACGTAGTCGAGCATGGGCTCCCAGGACTCTTGAATGTCCTTATTGTAAGTGCTGGGAAGCTATCAGGATTCTTCTTCTGGGGCATAAGGGACCTGCCGGTGGAGTAGGCATCGGCGAGGCGGGCGAAGCCGAACTCGCCAGAGAAGTAGATAATCAGGTCCTCAGACCAGCGAGAGATCTGCTGCATAAGGATCGAGCCCCATCGCAAAGTCTCGGTAACGAAGTCACGGTCGGCAACACCGGCCATAGAGTTCCACAGGAGGCCCTCGAAGCCGAGCTCCTTCGCCATAGCCTCGCGGTCGATGCTGAGGGGGTTACCAGCTAAAGCACCGCATCCCAGAGGGTTCCTGTTGACGCGCTTTATGACCTCGCGAAGGCGCTCCAGGTCATTAGCGAAAGCCATGCCGTAGGAGAGCATCCAATGGCTCCAGCGGACGGGCCGGGCGCGCTCCGGCTTCGAGATGGGTGTATCCGGGCATAATATAGTCAATCTCCTTCTCGGCGCAGTCGGCGGTGACCCTCAAGAAGCTGATCAGGCGCTCCTCGAGCTTGCGCAGCTCATCGCGGAGCCACATACGCATGTCGTAGATGACTTGCTCGTTACGGCTGCGGCCAGTGTGAAGCTTTCCTGCAATGTCCTTGCCGATGATCTCGCCGAGCCTGCGTTCGTTGACAGTGTGGATGTCTTTACCGACGTTAGCCATGTTCTCCAGCCATCATCTTGCATGTGTAGCCATACCTTTATTGCCCTAGACAATCTTGAAGCTGCCGCCCTCCCACTAGTTTTCGAACTTAAGCAAACCCCTTTAGATCTCCTCGAACTCGTGTTGAGTCAAGATGCCATGGATGTAGTTTGCACGAGCGAACGCGATGCTGCCGTAGATGTCTTGCTCGTGGAGGAGCTTATCGAAGTGGATACTCTCGTTGTACTGCTACATGAGGGGGTCAAGGCCGCCTGTGTTTTGTGAGTTTCATGTTGTTCGGAACGCAAGTTCGTCAAGGCGAAGAAGCGGAGGCGTCGACGGCGAAAGCGACAAGTGACGAACTCATGGTGACACCAATTGGAGGGGCAGCGATGATTCCGTACCAGTCAGCTACAAGGTTCTTAAGTCATTTGTACCCGCAAAATTTTAATTATCGGAGCTGATGTCGGAGTCGAAAAAAGCTCAGCCTCGTCTTATCTCCCCCGTCTTATCGAGCTCAGGGAGCTTTGACCACTGAAATGGTTCCAGTTTCCCTTGAAAGGCCGACGTCACGGTGGGGATACGTCAATCTGGCGCGGCTGATTCGACGGCCGTCACCCCGCGATTCTCCAATTCCAACGCCCAACACTAAGACCGGGGACCTTCCTTACCCCACCAACACCTACCAACACCTATCACTACCTAGGTATCACCACTTCCTCCACGGTTAGGACTTTTCAGGCACCGCTCTGCTTCCCCTCTGCTTCGACGCGATTCCAACTCTAGTGGTAGCACTTACCGCGTGGGTTTTGCCACCGATTTGGACTTCGACTCTTCCTTCATTTCCTTTACATCCCGCGATCTCCGATCAACTGATCCGTCTACTCCGAAGATGTCGTTTGCGAATGTCTACACCCATCGCAAGGTGGCTGAGAACGCGGCCAAGGGCTGCGATGTTTGTTACCGCGCTACGAGTAGTGTCTTGGTTACCGAGGGGAAGAATGTAGGAGTAGCCATCTTTCCTTCCAACTTTCGCTTGTGGCCAACATCATTCAGGACTTCTTTTACGTCTGCCCCAGTCACCTGAAGGACAAGAACTTCTGCACCCCGATCATCGAGAAGGAGGCTGCCGAGGCGAAGAAGAAGAAGGAGTTGGAAGACGAGATCGAGCGCGTCAAGAAGGAGTACGAGGAGAAGCAAAAGAAGAAGAAAGAAAAGGACGAGAAAGACAAGAACGCAGACAAGGAGAAGGAGAAGGAAGAAGACAAGGGCAAGGACGAGAAGAAGGCTGAGGAAGACAAGAAAGGTGACGATACGAAATCTCAGAATAAGGCAAGTATTTTCGGCCTTGCTCTGGATTCCGGAATCAAATCCGGAGCGCCTCTGGTGACCTAAAGCGTTTGCTGACGATTCTGTAGGATGCTACCGAAGAATCGACCCCGGCCGCGGAAGATGAACCCCGCGTATTTGCCCTTCACAAGTAGGATGTTCCGTTACGCTGACTGCCCGACGCGATGTTGACCATTGCCCTGCAGGAACTTCTACAGCATGCGGCTCGAAAAGAAGCGCCAACAAGAGATCGCAAAGCGAAACAGGGAACGACTCCAACAGCCAAATTTTTTCCCATCAGTTCCAAAAGGCGCTCCGGGCAGCTAAGAGTCTGTCGTTCGTTCATCGAAGAGTCTTAAAGTACCTGGGCTAGCCTCAAACATTCCGCAATGCACTCCAGTCAACGTCATTCAGCCTGATCTTGGCACCTCGGGCATATCACACCAGTGCCCAGTAACTCGTCCCAGCTGCTGTAAGGCCCCCTTTCACAATATCTCCGTCTCAGGATATGATCACTGCAGCGCCAAGATATCGAGAGCAGCCCTGTATTCCCAAAATGGCATGCTGCATCTGGTGCCTCCAACATCAGTTGGCGCGGGCTACCATCCGCATTGGCGCAGGACAATGCCTCGACGTCGCATTCGATCACTATGGTTCCGCAGTCCAAAAGCATCTTTGTGTGATTAGTGCAGTTACGACATGCAACGGTGTGTGCTAGGTTGACAGCTGGCATCAATCATGTGCGGCGTCAGACGACCTGCAGTAGGCCTGAGGGGTTGCTAGTTCGGCGCAGGAGCACGAGCTGCCGTTCGAAGTGCAGTTCCGTCATCATCCCTGCGAAGATCATGGGCGTGTAAAGGACCCGAGCATCAAAAAACGCCTGGCTGGGGATTCTTGGAGAGATCCAAGACTTCGATCTCATGCAGATAATTCTGTTATTCGCAAACCCCCAAGCGATACCCCTGGATACCTGTTGCAATCAAGAAGATGCTCCAGCAAGCTTTTGTTCCAGTGATATTGAGAACTGTTGCTCTCTTTCGGCGTATCGCGAGCTTGCGGCTCTGCACTTTCTCTCCTTCGACGCGTATGGACGAAACCCCATGGAAATCGAAGCCAACGCAGCCCAAGTTCCTTCAATATGTTTTGTTCAGCACTCTGCTGTTCAATACGATGCTTTAGCAAGTGGGCCGTCGGATCCAGTAACTCAGCTATCTACTGCTCCCTGCTTCTGCACGCCCCGGCAAGCCTGGTTCTTGACTGGGTTTACCAAATGTGAGATTCATTCAATCAGTGACGATCCACGCAGGTTACACTCGCATGGAATGAGAAGAATCTTCCCCTCCGCGGCTGTGTCTCGGGTCTCCCAACGATCTCCAGTTGTCGCACTTCCTACCACCCCCTTCCCGCGTCGGGCCTAGTGCTGACCATGCTGACGCTCTCGGGCAACCTCTGCAGGCGCCCCCTATTCAACAAATCACAAAGAATTCGAACTCGCAGAACGAACCATATCGAGACAGCCAAGAGCAAAATGCGGGAGAAGATGATCAATCGCAGCGTTCACAAAGATAATGGTCTCCAGCGGCATACATGAGACCGTCATGTTTTGCGCGAGATATGCAGCGGATGCCACCCTGTCCTACCACCTCACGCGGACATGGCATGAAGTGTCATCGTCGGCTTTAGAACCATCCCGAAATGGCCTATCGCCGGTCAGCAGTATCGACCCTCACGACCCAACTGAAGGGGTCAGCTATCATGCTTGTTACGGGACGGAATTGGCGCCACGCGGGGCGGCATCCATCTCACTTTCAGAGACTTCTGTTACTCGGCAAACGCACTCATTGTGCCACAGGGTCGTAACAATGCGGCCGTCTCCGAGAGAAGCTTAGGGCTGACAACAACTGCTGGTTCCGCGTGTTACCTGATGTCAATCGGATGGCGATCAATCGACTCGCCTCAGAGATCACGTCTGCGCAACAACCCATAATTAGCAGTCGTTTCGAGCCTGTCGCGCAAGCAGCGTCTGTCATGGAGCCCGGGTCAGCCCTGAGCACATCACTAATCGTTGTCTGCAAGCATTAGACGTGACGCTATGCGGCACATCTGTCGAAACTTTTCCGTGGCGAATCAATAGCTCTCTTGTGTAACCTGAGGCGAATCGTCGGTCGCGAATGATCAACAGTGACACAACAGGAGACCTGGCGGTTGATTTGACCGTTGGCCCTACGAAAACCTGGAAACAAGCAAGCCAATTGATGAACCGGTTTCATTGATAACCAAGCGAATACGACTTCCCAATTGCACCCCAAGGTCAGCAATCTCAACGACGGTCACTCGTCAAACCTCGACTCTTGGTATGACCAGGCGACTCATTCACACGTCGGGATAAGGAAGCCAAGGGTCTCTTAGACTCCACAGGCCAAGTTCATGAGCCGACAACTCCGCGAACGGGACAAGGCTTCCACCGTCACAGAGCCTCCTTCTCGGCAAATACCGCGCCACACTTCTAGGAGGTCTTGGTTTGGCTAAGCGGATGTACGGAAGTTACTAAACGACAATATTTGTGCTCTAGACTTGATCCCATTTTCACCGCTCTCGGGCGGCCGCCAGGCAATGCTGACACCCTTGTGAGGTAAAAGAGTGTCTCGTCAGCAGCAAAAACGAAGCCATTTGGTATTTTGCCTATTCAAGACACGAGCCGAGTTGCTGTCTCTTTTTAGAAAGGTTCTGGGCTAGGCTCTAGCTGAGCCACGAGGCAACTGGGTGTAGGGCAGGCGCCGGCGGCATGCCATTGTGGTGTCTGACTTGAGGGACATTTCAGCAGTGAACGCTATGTCGATTAGCCTCACACTAGTCGCCTAGAACTGGATCTTTGGTATCACTGCCATCATCACGTCAGATTACGCTGTGCTACGGTCCACTCGGCTCGACCCTCTAATAAGCAAGAACAACTCGAGACTATAGTAGCCGGGCGAGATATTGTCTCCGTTCTTTCTGTTGAGGCTTTCAGTATGATACGGTAGTTTTGGGCAAACTTGATCGTCCTGAGAACACCTTCGGCGGAGGCATGATCACACATGGACGGAGTCGTGAAGCATGGACTGTTGAGACCAATAAGATCATGGTAGCCTTATGCTTTGATGGTGGTCTAGATACGGTTTCCATTCGAGGATGCCTGTGTGGTGTGGCTTGTATTGGCGGCGTCTTGGGCTTTTCTTCTGGGACTTCGGATGTGCAAGTTAGGAAAACTTCACAGCATGGCTTTCGCAAAAGTCCAATAGCAAACTTCCCCCCTGGCCCAATTGCCAAGTTTCCAACAGAAATCTGCCACAGCGGAGGCATGTTTAGGGCGCCACACGATTACATCTCGCGAAGCCTCTCTCCACCGGCTATGTCCCCCAGACGACGATCACTGATCAGAGAGCATTCCGCTGCCAGGGGTCTCGCTCACCAAGGAGGGGGACTGTGCTCCCACCTCGTCCCCTCCCCGTACCCATGAACTGGATGTCACTCGATAGATTCCTGGGATCGTGGTACTTCTCCAGCTCCTCTTCGATGTACCCAAGGCGAACCGGGGTTGAAGGAGGGGCGTTGTCAGCATTTTAGCGTCGTCTCTACCTGACGCCACTGGGGTACCTACACAATTTTACCTCACTCGCGCCTCGGGCGTGAGGGTATCGTGATGGCGGCACGGCATGGGGGAAGACTTGACAAGAAGAGGCGTGATATGCGCATGGCTTGACGTAGGTCAATCTCACCGATCTTCTGGGCTGCCGCTGCATGTTAAAAGTTCTTCTGTGCCCTCCCTCACGGGGGTCTTGCCTGCCGACCCCACAAAGAGTTATAGTTGAAGAACATCGGGTGCTGGTTCGCACAAAAGCGGTTTCCTCGATTGAGTGATGACCGTATATCCGCGCTTCAAGTCACCAAAGTTTCTTTTCCTGCCTCTGCAAGTTCAAGGGTGGCCGCTTACGGAGCGGAGCTGCTCGCCGAATTGTTGGCATTGGTTGCGTCGGACTCACGGCCTGGGACCACCGACTCGCAAAGGGAGTGTCCATTCTTGGTTCAACTGTGGCGCTTCAAGGCGCCATCAGCTGATCCCGCCCGTCAAGGGTTAGCCAGGACCTTTAAGTCGGCATGACGCTGGCGTTTAAAACAACCTTCGTTGTGGGTTGGGGTCTGGGGATTTTGCTGATCACATTCGCAAGACCACCGCCATGTTGAAGTCTTATGTCTTCTTCGGGCATCTTGTCAGACGGCATTATACAGCAGCACGACTCTAGTGCCGGATCTTTCACTCTAAGCTTCGACGCTTCTGCCGTTACGTATGCCGGACAAGGAGCATGATTCATTGTCCTCGTCGGATCCGGGCGCGGCGGAATCGGTTACGCGGTTGCCAGCTTGGTAATGCGAAACGCTTCAGAGTCCTTGGTGAGCGGGGTGATGCATTGAATGGTACTACAATGTTGTGAACCAAGATCGGTAACCTCGTCAGTTGTGGATATGGGCTTACGTGAGAACTTTATTGGTGGATTCAACGCTCTTTGCGCGCGTCTTGGAGGAAGGGTTTCGTTGGGGGGTTGGGCTGAGCTGGGTGCGCGGCATTGGAGATCCACGGACTTGTGTTCTCTTAATTGGTGTTCGCTTAATTGAATGATATTTCTTTTGGGTCGACGGTCTTGTGTAACGTGGCTGCTGATGGGTGAGATGCGGCTTTGCGACTTGCTGTCCTGGAGTCGAAGACTGATTGTCACTCGGCTTATAGTATGTCTCTGAAGTCACTAGTTGCACATTACTCTTGACGATTTCATGATACTAGAGTGGCAATTCGCCTTGCAGGTATCTTTCCAGGCGCCCTCCAAAAAAAAAGACATGCCTAAGGACTTTGGTTTAGTTTTGTGTCTTCTATAGTCAATCATTGACAGTCGAGTCTGCACCCATGGTCCTCACAAATCGTGATGGCCTCACCAGTATGTTCATACACATTCAACAACAGTGTTTAATCATCTTTCAGTTAACCCCCATGTGATAAGTTCGTTCGAATCTTCTTGCGCAATGTGTATTCGATCTATCATCCCTGAAACCCAAAATGAAGTGGTTTCCAATCTCATTTAGGAAAGAATACCGAGTGGCCAAATTTGATACTACGTTCGCATCTTTGAGGACGACCATCATCCTCGTCCTAGTTGGGGTTGTTGACGCCGCCATCCTCAGTCAGGTCAACAATCGGAACCATGACGTTGGTTAAGGGGGAGTTGACACCAAATGCAATCCACGTAAAAGTGCCGTCCTGAACGCTATCAACCAGCATGAAATACTCTGCAATAATAGGATCAACACCATCTGTCTCGGCCTGAGTAGTTATGATATCGTCATCAGCATTAGTCGCGAGGGCTTGCTCGGTAGTAGTGCAGGGGTAGGTGGCTTCAATCAAGCGGATGAGAATCATGAGATCTTGATCGAAAAAGACTTGGCCAACATGAGACGAGATTGCCGTAGCTTCCAATTTACTGTTCTAGTATAACGTGGCGTTCTTTTGGACGGCGACGTGGACGTGGATTGCTCTGCTGGTGTAGTGGGCGGGGAAGATAGGTTCAAACTGGGCGACTCCATCTGAGTTGGTCTTCTGAATGCCGCCACCCCATGTCTTGTTGAGGTTTGACAGATCGTCCTCGCCATTGCCGTTACCCTGGGACAACAACACCAGAGTAGACGCCTGTCGAGTTTGTGTGCCAGATTTCGAGCTAGGTGTCGGTCATTGGTTCGCAGGTGATGATGTCGACAACCTGCATGTCAAGAACCATGGGGACACCTTCTTTGGTCATCGCCGATATCACAACGGATGTACTCATCGGCAGCATCTGTTAAGGCCCTAGAAACTTAGTCTCTACAGCAAGTTGGATAGAGAAATCCGTCGGTACATAAACCAATGAAAACATCATGTATGGAAGAAACATGACTCTCTATGTACTTCCTATTCGGTCCTTTAACAACAACCATTCGTTTTCTCTACTACCTTTGACTCAACGAACCCTTCACTTACTCTTTCGCTCCACCGATTCCCATACCTGAACATAGTTGTGCTGAAAACCCTTATGCCTTGGCTTCTCGCCGCTGCCAACGGCATCGATGCTCACCCTGGAGAAGATCATGTTGCGGAAGCTCTTCGCCGCAGAGCCGCGTTCTCAAAGGCTCGCTCTCTCAGCGCCTGCATCTTGGCCCTCGAGGAGCGCGGAATTGCCGCGGCAGCGGCACGGCGCCGTCATGGTGTTGCCTCACGCATGCAGAAGCGCGCCATTTTGGCGCACGATTATGACACAGCCTTGAACACTTCTCATCACTCGAATCTCACCGGTATCACGACCGATGTCGACCCTCCCATCATGTTCTCCGGTAGCCAGTTTTGTGCACTTGTGCTGAAGACCACCCGAGGTCCCTGCTACGTCACCGACGAGATGGTTTGCTCCGACGTGACCGAGAACCAGGCGAGTGTGCCACTGTATTGGACGTCCAGTTCATCGACGTGAACAGCTGCTCTCCGGCGAATGCTGTTGCCGTCGACTAGTGGTCAGGATGAGGAGGGTGTAGTTGGGTTCCAGGGCATCGTTCCAGGTCACTATGCCGGAAGAACCCACCATGTTCACCTACTCACCCACAGCCCTAGCAACTGAGCCCGACTTCCCAACGGAACCATCACCGGCGGAAACAGCACTCGGCACATCGGACAGGTTTTCTTCGACCAGGAACTTGTTAACGAGGTTGAGAATATTAAGCCGTACACCAGTAACACGCAGAGCTGGACCAAGAATAACGAGGGCAATATCGTGTGGCAGGAGGCAATCACCGCTAGTGTTGATCCCATAGTGAACTACGTGCTGCTGGGTGATTCGGTGGCTGGCGGTGTTTTCGCTTGGGTGTCTGTTGGAATCGAACCCAGTGCTGTATATTTATGAAGCTGACTCGGCGGTCCAACACACGGAAGAGGGCGGCATTGAGGATCAGTGCTTCGAGACGGTCAACTGAACGCCCTTCGATGCTGAACTTGCTCCTCTGCCAAGCTACTATAGCAGTGTTCCGTTGTCGGCCTCGAGATTCCGCATCGGAGGGTCTGTCACACGCAAAATTACTTAGCTTAGAGCCTAGACCAAGAATATCAATCCAAGATGCACTGAGAGCAGAAGTATATCGTTGTGGCGCATGTCTAAGTGAACATGGCACTCAACAGACGTTTGAGTTACGGACCAATTCATGCGGGAGCTTCGTCTTCTAAGCAAGAAATCGAGAAACGGGCTTTTCGTTGCCTGGCCGGGGC
This sequence comes from Colletotrichum neosansevieriae, assembly GCA_036785495.1. Taxonomy (NCBI): domain Eukaryota; kingdom Fungi; phylum Ascomycota; class Sordariomycetes; order Glomerellales; family Glomerellaceae; genus Colletotrichum; species Colletotrichum neosansevieriae. The sequence continues at coordinate 261,116 of JAVHLV010000044.1, read as the reverse complement.
TCAATTGTCAAATGACGCCGGTGAAGTCGAGTACCTGAAGACAGGTTACGAAGGATTATCAGAGGGAGCACCGGTAATAAGTATGCCCATTTTCCCCCGCGCGGACCTGAGTGGCTTCGATGTTGTTGGTGCGACATGTGCATCAGTCGGGTTAAGCTTTTTTGGTTTGAGGTGGATGGGGAGATTGCTGCTGGGTTGTCTCAGACGATGCCCCTTCCCCCTTCCCCCTTGCCCCTGGCGCTAACGCGAGAAAGCTGAGGGGATGAGGATATCAGGATTTCCTATTCGAGTAAGTCTGATTACACGACCAAGAACGATGAAACCGCTGTTGGGCGCGCACTTCGGCTGATGTGCCGAGCATCCCCCTGCTCTCCCTTTTGGCGCGATGAGAATATCAACATCTCCGCTTGCAGGCCCTGTCCACATACATCTTTGGTGATATGAAACCAGCTCAGCCCGCGTCTCAGCTTCGGTTGCTGATAGATTGGCAGCACACAGTGACGAACATGACAGCAACTGATTGAGATGACAGCTCTGTCATGGGGGGGGGCCGGCCACCTGTGAAACAGCCACGATGAGGCACCGGCTTCTCTGACAGGCATCCTGACCGAAATCGTCCGAACACCCCCAGACAATTCCCACCGCCGTTATACATAAACCACCAACAATCATCTCGTCGGTTTGACGCGCTGCAACTCAGACCTCTCTCATTCTCTTCATTCATTCATTTAGCTTAATAAAGCTTATTTAAGCCTTTTTTCCCCCTCATTTCTGTTAATTACTGATAGCAGGTCTATCTGCCTCAGCTCTGCGGAACGGTCTCCCAACGTCCTCTCCTTACTTGAGCCTAACCGGATTCGTTCATTATGGTCCATCTCAACTCTCTGCTGCTGTCGCTTGTAGCCGTGGCTAGTTGCAGCCAAGCAGCCGTTCTCCCGGACTCTTCAGTCAGCGAAGTGGGTGTAGGACTACTCGCAAGACAGTCAAAATCAGCGAGCTGTTTAAACAGCAACCTGATCCAGAAAGCCAGTGCCTTGACGGGCCAAGAACCAGGAACGGCTGGAATCAAGGCGGGGCAGGCCAAGTCGGAAACGTATGTCGAATCCATGTACACGCAGCTGTTAAGATTGGGGTTTATAGCTGACTTGTGTGACCAGGGACAAGGTTAACTTCATCAACTTTTGTCAAGACCAGACCACCACCGACGGCAAGCAGATCACAGCGGGCTCGTGCAACGGCATTCCGATGGGCAAAATTCCCTCCCAGAAGAACATGATCTCGGCCATGATCACCAATCCTCAGCCAGGCGTCAAGATCCCAGCCGGAAAGACCTTCAACATTTCCGTCCAGACGACTCATCTCAAGGCCGGCAACTTTGTCAACCCTACCACCAACTACTACACTGCTCCGCAGGATCTCGACGGCAACGGAGACATCATCGGTCACTGTCACGTCACGGTTCAAGACATTGGCTCTCTTACATCGACAACCCCGCCGGATCCGTCCAAGTTCGCCTTCTTCAAGGGCATCGATGATGCAGGAAACGGCAAAGGCCTGTTGCAAGCGGTCGTGGACGGAGGACTTCCAGCCGGCACGTACCGAGTCTGCACCATGATTGCAGCCCAGAACCACCAGCCTGTCGCGATGCCGGTAGCCCAAAGAGGTGCGCAGGATGATTGCACCAAGTTTGTGGTAGAGGGTGCTGGAAAAGGAGGTGATGGTGGTGGTGGTGGCGGCGGCGGCAGCAAAACGACCCCGTCCGGCGGCAAAGCTAAGCCGACTGGTAAGCCGAAGAAAAAGACAGGCTAGGTGTTCCGATGCAGTTGGAAATCATGTACATAATTGGTCATGACTGGTTCCACGCTTTTGATCAGCGCCGGAAGCTGAGTCTTTTGACGTGCATGATAATGATCATTTTCTCTTCCCCATAAATCAGCGCCAGTGCCCGTTTGGACCTGTGTGGGATTGAGTACCGAAATGTAGAAGGAATTGTTCATGAGACAGGGTATGTTTCGTGCACTGGCTTTGGACCTCGTCTTGACAATTCCCTCGCAAAGAAACCGCTTGCGACTGCGCCTCACTTCCTTTTTTGTTGGCAATGGATAGGGTGACGATTTCTCTCGAGGAAGAGCTCAGCTGCCCCGTGATCCTGGACAACGGCTTGAATCTTTCTTCCTACGTTTGCTATCTTGTCTATCCCAGTTCTTCTAAATAACTCACCCTTCTAAATGAATCTGCTCTTCTATGACTACCAGTTTCAAGATAGCAACCCATTGTTTCTAGGACGCTGTCAATGATTCCCCTCATGCCCCCATATCCGTTTTCCAAAAAGATTCAAATGCTCCCATTCCAGGTGCTTTTCCCTTGATCTCTGGCCTCTTGAAAAGCTCTATTGATTACCGCTTTCTGTTTCTCGTCCAGCCTCGACCGATAGCGGTTCATGTCTTCTTCCCATAAGGTTGCTCCTTGCTCAGCCAGCATTACCACGACTCTCAACTTCTCGGCCGTGATTGTGGTTGTTTGAAGACACAGATCTAGTGCAGACAGCCCTCGAATATTTCTGATGTTGATGTTCGCTGTTGATCGAATGAGCATGGCTAAAGTGATGAAATCTTTTGTGCCGGTCGTCCGGAACCTTGTCAAGAGATGATGGTGCAAGGCCGTATTTCCAGTCGCGTCCACGACATCCGGATCAACCTTCATCTCCCGAGTGAGGTATTCTATCATCTGCAGGTTCTCAAATGCAGCAGCTTGGTGAAGCGCATGAAGCCCGGCACCTTCATGTGTGACCAGCGAAGATCCCGCCTTCACGAGCTCTCGGGCCATCTCCGTCGTTTTATCGTGTGACCTCAGACTACTTGTTCCCATCAAGAAGTACAAAGGGTTTGCACCGCTGACACTTAGATCTGGTCGGGAGTCGAGGGAATATTGGAGGGCCTCGCAGGGAAAACTGGCGTTGTACTCATCGCAGAAGTCTTCCACGTACCTCAGAGACCCGTAGTTACCTGCATCAAGCACGGGATGCACCGTCGCTCTCTTGTTTGCATTCGCTCCTCGAGCTAGCAGCTGGACCAAGATCTTCTCTTTGCCGCACATGGCGGCCCAGTGCAAAGCCCCCAGATCAAGCTGCCGAGGCTCTCTCCACCATACTTGATACTCGCATTTTCCGCAGTGTCGAAAGCATTCGTTGGTCCATTGTAGCGGCATAGTGTGGTCGTCCTCGTTCGCATTTGCTCCGTTCTCCAGCGCTAGTCTCACAGCCTGCTCATTGCCTCGCTTGGCAGCGATGAGTAGCGCCGAGGAGTGATTTTGTTCCGCATCTCTCCGGTAGAGCACTGGAGTTACGAGCTCATATAACGCCCTGCAGGTGGCGGCGAGGTTCGCGACATCTCGCCAAACATCGAAGCGCGGGAGCATGCAGAACGGACACATTTTCTCGGTCTCGTACGGGAGACACGAAGACTCCCAATATTTCTCGTAGCCCAGGCAGACCTCTTTGTGGTGGATGTCAAAGAGGGCGTCTACGATGCAAAGAATTATTTCGGAGGGCAATCTGCGGTTGAGACCGGGTGCGCCGGGTTTGATCAACGCATGATGATGGAGCGGGCGGCTTTGAGCGGCACCGTAGAGCGGAACATGACTCCAGACACAAGGACATCCGAATAGCCCAGGCACCTTCTCTGAGGCTGGAGCTGTATCTGGGTCCGACATTAGTCCCCATGAGATAGTGGACATTGGATACCGAGACTTACTTGGTTGCGCCATGGCTATGTCTGAGTCCGTCAATTCAACTGAATGCTTGCGCAGGACGGTTGGTAGCAGGATGGAATGGGCAATTATAGCGCTGCAATCATTCTAAAATGAGCCTTCATGAGGCTGAAGTATTATCGTCTGGGGAAATCAGAGTGTGGAGAGGAGGGAAAGAGAAGGGAATTCCACTGCGATCAACAAGAAAATCCCATCAGTCTTCTCCCGAGAGTCATTCACGAAAATTTCTTCGTCTCACCTTTTCCGACCCCTATTTTTGACAGGCTCAGGGGTACGCCTGTGTGTCATTCAAAGTGTCGCGCAACTAGAAACCGTGTCATTGGTTGTTGGAGTTGGAGGGACTTTCCCTGCTAGAAGCGTGGTGCAATCCTGCTTACTCACGACTTCGACCACCGCACAAATTTCGGGATCAAGATAAGTTCCGACGTCATTTCCCTTCAGTATCCATAGAAAACCTGCCGAAAGATCCGTCTTGTGAGAAGCTGGTGAGCTCCTTGTCCCTCATCACTGCAGTAGACAACAGCATCGCCAAAACTTGCAGTATCGTTAAGTCGAAGTGTAGAAAAGCCCGCATAAGTGGCTTCGAGATCAAGCAAGATCATGACGCTATTACATGTCCAAGAAACTTCCTCCCCGTTTCAATAATACCATCCGTCGATCCGATTAGTGCTTATGAGATTGGTTTGCTGGTAAGCTCGTATTCCCGAGCTTGTGTTGCCCCCTTGCCTAATTCTCTTCTCGTGGGGTGTTACAAACGCGCAAGAGCCATTTGATGGCTAGTTTTTGGTCGTACAAAAGTAAGCGTAATATTCTGCTACATACTTTAACACAGCCATAACAAAGTCACGGAGCCCTTGCAGACACCTGGGAAGCAGAAGATGCTGTGGACTCTATAAGCATGTGGTACAGCATGGTATTTGCTCGCCGCAAGTCTGGGGGAAACCCCATCCTCAAGTTCTGTCCGCGCAGCCAACGTACCAAATCTAGAACTTCGTTTTATACGAAGCTGGCAAACCTCGCAGCTGAATCAATTGCAAGCTCGTATTCATCGGGTGTTTCTTTGATGCAGAAAAGGCCTTCTCCGACACATTAAGTCAATCTCGCGACGATGAGGACGAATCCACTTTTACGTTTGTGTTTAGGATTTCGGCTGATAAGTGCGTATATGATGCCAAGTTATGTCGCTCTTCGTTCCTCGATTCGTAGTCGTGAGTGAGAGTCCTTCTCATCGCGCTGTTTTCTTCAGAAACCTGTCAGTTGATGGTACGCTGAAAATTATGCTCCACATGTTTTTGCTTGCTCTTCCCGGAGTTGTGTCTCTGGTGGGAGCGTCTCTTGGTGGCGAACAACATCAGGCTCTTCGCCGTTTGCATGATCCAACGAATCCTGCAAATGACCCCCACGACGCAGTTACGCTGGTCCATCCACCGGTTCAGCATACGTGCCACCATCAAGCTGGTGTTTGTACTTCGAGCATCATCGTCCCGTGGCAGAACACCACAGTTGTAAGTTCTGAAGTCTAGCTACCACTTCTTCAGCTGATTACTCGAACACAAGACGAACGGCATATCTGCTACTGCTATTTCAACAAAGTCTCAATGGGGCTTGACGACTACAACTCGGGTTGAGTCGGTCACGACAGATGCGCTTGCTTCACCCACGAATGGTCCAACTCTGATCTCTTCAGTGTCTCGGAACACCACCTCCACTATGCCGGCCATTTCGAAGACCACCTTGCCGCAGCAATCGACATCGGAGGCTTCTGACCCTTTCACATCTCATAAAAGCTCAGCAAACATCTCTTCGGCTCACACGAGTAACACACTCATCGGTTCGGTGACGTCGATGCCTCTGCTTCCAACCACCAGATCAGGGGAAGTGGCTCCTGGAACTTCAGCTACAGATGGTCAAAATTCGGCATTGCCAATACCAATGAACACCACCTCCGCGCTGCCAGGTGCATTCCCTATCGGCTCAACCGGGACAACTCAACCTCTTCAACCCTCCTCAACCTTACCCATTACAAGCCGATCTGGAGATTCCACGCTGTCGATAGCTTCAACGATGACTGCTTTGCCGACTAACGCAATCATTACCCCCTTCCCCGTCAGCGACATCACTCATACGACACCATTTTACATCACCACTACATCGCCCGGTGGTGATTCTCCCACAATAGTCCCAGGTACGTTTCTTTCCGTCAAACATGCTGTCCATACTGACTTCTCCCAGTCGTTTTTCCATTCGACAGCCCGCTTCCAATCATATGCTTTGGATGCCTCCCCTCCTTTCCTCCAAAGGTTAATCTTGAGATCAATGTCCCCAAGTTTTGCATCCAAATTTTCGGTCTGAAAATCGGTAATTGTCCGTCGAAGGAAGAGGGGGGTGAAGACCAGGACCAAAACAAAGATGAAGATGAGTCGAAATCAACCAAGAAAGAGGAGGCTTCATCGAAGAAATCAACCGCAACGTCGACATCAACTTCATCTTGCAGCACTATTATAACAGCGACCCATCGAAGCGTCTTTTGTTCCGTGACCGTCACCCAAGGTAAAGACTTCAACTTCGTTTCGCGTGCGACTTGTTACACGAAGCTTCGCCCTGCTGATCAGTGTAAAAAACGCGACAGGACCCGGTCAAACTCAGTCCCGTCCGCAGACCACGGGTAGCTGCGTGACCAGCGCTTACACGACCATCACCGGCTGCAGCGCGACGCCGGTGGCAACAACCGTGACAGCAACGTCGACAACAACTTTGGCCTGGACAGAACCATTGTGCGGGGCCGATGCTTGTGGAGGCGACGCCTGCCCTGCCCAAGTTCAAGCGAGACTGGTGAGACCAGTCCGGAAAGCAATGGAGAAACGCGGTGTCCCAGCTTATGGCAGTTGGCCGGACCCAGCCGACTACCACCCATCCGAACACCAGTTCATGGGTGACCAGCTGGCATACATTGACGACCCCCATCCTCTATTTGAATTCGAGGCCGGGTACGAGCCCAAGATGGTGAGGCACGGCGTCAGGGACTACGTGGGGAACGCTGCTGGGATTGATACGTCCAACTACGTTCTCTTCGAGTCGCAGGTCACGGCACTTGCACTTCAAGGCCTCTATGGCTGCACCGCAATCGTGATTGTGTCTCGGCGTGGTGCGTGGATAGCTCATATGTGGGAGACGGGCATGGGAAATCTGGCCGGCTGGAACCGAAGACTGCGGCTTTTACGGCGTGGGTACATTCATCATCCTGGCAATCCGGCTGTTGAATACCGAAAGTATGGACTGGACGATCTTATCGGCAAGCCAGACCAAGGCCCCGAGCGTACGATGTTCGGCGACGTCAACGAACAAGGCAACGGCTTCACAACGAGTCCGCTGGACCTCGGCACGCGAGCCTTCATCGTCACTCCTCGCCCGAGATTCCACAGAGTGCGTGGAAACGAGATCGCCCCCGAGTCTGAGTTTCTCGACAATATGAACCTCAATGCGGGCAGCATAATATACCAACCCCAAATCGCGTCATTGAAGGCGACGCTCTCAGGAATCTACGGTGGGATTCCTATAGAGGTGGTAGAATACTCCCCATCACTGGTTTCGAATCAAATCTTCATGAAGTACAACGGGAGAGATTTGACCCTCTCAGAGGAAATATCAGCAAGCAGGGAAACATTTGAGTATCACAGGGAAGCCCACTATCTCAAACCGCGCGGGAAACTGCTCCTTCAATACCATCCAGCCAAGACTTGCAACGGCCAAGCTGCTTGGAGACTTTGGATCGAGGATCAAGAAATCGGCAGTCGAACGGATCAATGGTCCCCAGCACCCAATCAAATATTCAAACCCATAGTCCCTCAACCCCCGGGCCGGAGGCAGGCGTGCCCTATTCCCGCAAGCAATACGGGCGGTTTGTCGTCCCGCAAGTCAACCTCAACTCAGCCCGCCTCTTCTCAACCTGCCGCCTCTCGTTCTGGCCAGCCATCTCATTCACTAGGCGCAAGTCAAGGTGTGGGCCAGAATGCAACGTCTCGCTCAATAGCGACATCGTTAGAGCGTGGATTGCCGTCTCAGTCACTCACGACGACGCAAGGGTTAGGATTTTCCTCTACTATACAGCAAGGAACTTCCAGCGCCAGTCCGAGTTCGGTATCAGCGTGGATCACAATAACTATACAGCCACGCAAGAGCTCTACGACGTCCCCAACCTTGATACCGCCATCCACACCCAGTCCAAAGAGTGCGCCCACGTTGAGCAGTCCTGCATCCAAGACGTCAAGTTCTCCGACATCTTCAATGAAGTCGGAAGAAAGCAAGCCAACATCTAAGCCGCCCCCACCGCCCCCGCCTACTCCGAAACCCACCGACGGCGTCGCCATTTACTGGGACGTTGCCTATCGTCCTATGGGAAGAGGAGGCCTGAGCGGATTATGGATAATGGTCGAGATGGAAGGAGAAGGCTCGGCGTTCGACGTTTGCAAGACCGAGTCCCGGGGACACAAGACACCACGATACGATGTGGACGAAAAGCCGTGGCCACCCAGCTTCGACGCTGACGAGAAAGTACATGGCAAGAAAGATTGCAAATACTCTGGAGATGACAATGGCCCAGGAAAGTTTTCTTGCGATGGAGTCGGGGAGTTCAAATGTGACAAGGATCCATCATATAACCCCGCTAAGAGCACATCTACGATCTGTGGATCAGAGATAAATCAGCACAGCATGTATCCCCGGGTCATATGTTGGTTTCCCAGGAAGTAAACCAGGAGGAGCGTCTCAGATCGGGCACATCAAGATTGATTTGGGTGGTCACACCAAGCATTCACGAAATGTCAATAAACCTGCTGTGCAATCGCCATTTTCGAAAGACCACTATTCGCAATTACTTGGCCTCATTGTGACGTCTCTAATGGAATCTCAATTCATTTACTTGACATCGAATCTTCACAACCTGAAAACACCTAGCATGTTTTGATCTTTTGACATGCTTCTGAGCGCACTGCAGGAATCAGGGCTGTTCAGGAAGACGCTCAACCTTGTCAACGTTGGCTTGATCCTACTTTCTGAGCTGAGTCATGAGAGCAAGGCCGGTGAGCAAGTCGCGGATCTCGAACTTGTGGCTAGCCTCCTCGGTGTCAGTGAGCAGGTTAGTCGCCTTGCTGATCATGTCAACCACGCTCAAGATGTTCTCCTGCGCGATAGGGACCTCCTTCTTGACCCATCCGAGCTCGGAGGGAAGACGCTCGTTTTCTGTGATGGTTCATTAGACTAGGAACAAATAAAGATTTACATCCTGAGGTGAGGCTTACGGAAGAAGTAGTACTCAACTAGGTTCCTCTGGACAGTGCCGGCGGTCATGTCACCAAAGACGACAATCGGGGCAGCAACCTCGCCGAGACTGAAGTTCTCCACGCTAGCAGTGAAAGTGTAGTTGGGGTTGAAAGCCCTTGAGGTGACCTGGCGCGCAACCTTGTTGTTTGCCAGCATCGTGCTCAGGGACGTTGTGGCGGTTGGGGTGATCCCTGAAATCAACAGTCAGAAGTGCTAGCTTTGGAGTTGCTCAGTGCTTCTTACAGAGATCTGAGTGAAGAAAGCGGCATTAGGCTCGGGGTTCGCGATAGTAGCCATCTGAAACATCAGAGCTCCCAAAGACTCTTTGAAGTTGAGTCCCTGCTCGAGGCCATTGACCACGACCTCCTGCGTCAGGTTCCTGCCGTCGCGGTTGAGGAAACCGTGGTTGGCAAGGGTATTCATCATGGGACAAGGACCCCGAACGGCAAGTCGTCAGCAACCCAAATCAAGTAATAGTTGCCGCGTTAACATAAAGTCATCAGGTCTAGCAGGGATCCAACCAGTCTGGCGTTTGAAGTGAAGGTTGTTCATGAATTTGGTGTTGCTCAACTCGGGTCTGGCCGAGGCCACGACCGCAAGACCAAGAGTCGCAGAAGCAATAGACAACTTCATTTTGAGTTTGCTAAGGTAAGTGCTTAAGCTAATAGAGTCAGGAAACGGGTGTAAGATTGGATGATTGCAATCTGGCGTTTCTCAAATCGATCGGGATGCAGGATTCTGTTGTTTTATATTCAACGATGCCGAGACCACAGCTTCCCGTCAATAACCCCGTTTTCAACCGCGACGCTGGGTTTCACCTTGAGATGACCGCAGCCGCGACTGCTCCTCCTCCTGTCGTGGCCAATGCCAACTGACAGAACGTCGTTGATCTAGAATCTCGGTCTCGCTCTATGATGAACCATCAAGACTCCACGACTACGCTGCACAGCCAATGGGAGATCGGATGATCTGTGGCTTGGCTATACGCGGAAACGTTTTTTTACTACGTCATACCATCGCAAAACACAGCGTATATACGCGGAACAGACGTGTTTGCTTTTCCTCACCGCAACATTTCTAAATTTCTTTCATATATGTGGTCTGAACACGCGCGAGCCTCTTCAAGTCTTGTCTGGCAAACGGCTATTGTTTGAGCCGTCTTTGTTCTCGCCTTGGTCTCACGGATTCCGCCACTTTCACTAGGAGCTTGATTCCCTATCCAACAGCCAATAACTACCTTTTATTTCAAGTCAAGATATGTTACAGTTTCAAATTAAGTATCCCTAATCTTTGCGGCTATCACGGTAGTCTAAGGCACTCATCCTCAATTCCCCGAGCCCCTCCACCAAAGCGTTCTTTTGAGTTGTTCAATCTGCAGATGATATTATTGGCGGACATCATATTGATCAAAAGTCCAGCCTCTGGAATCAAGCATATTCCGCCTCCCCGCACTCCGCCCTTCATCAAAGACCCCAAGCCTGGCAGATGAAAGCGTCGTCAACCCGTGACAGCGGCGAACCATTCAGCTTCTCTCATCCTTCACCCGTGTCGACGTCCTCAAGCTAAGCCCGGTACTAGCGTCCGCCAAGCTCAAATGCCGCTGCCGGTAGCGTTACGCCGGCAATGCATCAGCGAGGCTCGAAGCAGCGACCTGCTGACTTCATGCACTTAGGAGATGTCTGAGGCTTGGTGCGAACATGAGGCGAACAGCTGTTGATGCTAGTATTGCATTGTCTCGGCCTCGGTTTCGGGGTCGCTTTCGGGGTCATTGCGCCCCGGTCACCGGGCCGGGAAGCTTGGCGGAAACCGATGTGCGCTACGGAGGGCTCCGGTCCGAGGAGCCCGTGATCGAGCGGGACGGCTCTAGTTTTCGAGGACTCTGTCACACACGAGGTTGCGGGGTTTTTGGAAGACAAATTGATATTAGAATGGCAGCACAGTGAGGTGTACTCGCCTGCTAGGTTGACATCACAGAACGGCAACGAGACACTCCGAAAGCGAGATGAGAAGACAATTGCACGATACCCGTTTGGCATGAGTCTGTCTAGTGTTGGGACTCCAGCAAGGGGAAGCACGTCGTAGCGTGCTTCGAGATAAAGGTGTGTTGCGCTTGACGGCGATGATTGGGGAGACTATAGTTCCGGGGTGCTGAGTACAAGGCCAGAGAGTTGAAAGTGAGGTGATTCTACCCCGAGGAGTCGTCTCTCGAAAGAAGGCCCAGTGTGCCTGTCAACCACTGCGAGTGGCGACAATATGGGTAACCATTATGAGGACTGAGCGAGGGCACTCGGACCCGGGACACCAATGTCGCGGACCATCAGAGTCTTCCGGTCCTCGATACCCGTCTAGAACATGTTGAAGCTTGGCCTGTTCAGCCACCTGCCTCAACTGAAGTCAAGTTATCCCGCGCGAATACCGATCAGCATTCCCGGCTGTTGGATGAGCCATACTCCGATATGCTCGTTTATCATACCGATGGGGACATTGTCACTTGAACCGTCACAGTACAGTTGTGTGATACTTCAGATCACACACCTTGCTCCAGACGTAAGCACCGCAAGATGCTATTGGCTTTCGTCCAGCCAGGTTCAGAGTGTCACCACCAGTTTCGCCGGATCAAGCTTCAGATCGAGATGGCCGAGGCGCCCGGCTGTGACCATGGAAGGAGGCATATTGCCAGAATCGTGACCACGACATCTTACACCTGGCTTCGTCTGTCACGTCACAAGACAAACAGTAAGCGACCCAAGAGTAACACGGAACTCAGCGTTTGCCCTATTGTGCTTGACCTCAAAACAGGAACTTTCAGGCGAACGCTACAGCTAACCTAGTCGAACATCATCACTCCGGTCAAAACACATGCAACCTTCCTCCGGATATCTGGCCCCCTCCCCCATCGCCCGGCCACCAGACCAGAACATCAAAAATCCAACCAAAGACGCAGTTCCCATCCCGCGTCCCGAAGCCTGTCCTTCTCCCAGAAAAGGCGAAACAAAAGAAACAATAAACCTCTCAAACAAACCTCCCGAGACCCCGTCTAGGCTCGTCGACGTGTCTAGTCTTTCCCCGGCCGGATGCTTCCTCCCACTCACCCGTTAGGGCTGTCAGAAAAAGGAAACCCGCCCCAAATTTGCGGACCTGGAATCACATCACCCACAACGTTCCTCCCAGGGGAGGGGAAGAAACAGGCTGATGACGACGCTCATCTCCCAACCCACCTCCATCCAGAAGACGACATTTGGTGGAAAGCCAAGACCCAAAGCGAACTTGGAGCGCTTCGTGTTCCATTGAGACTGCAAGACTTGCCCCCCGAACCCGACAAAGCGGATCCTAATCCCCTATCCATATACACGTCAAGAAGTCTCGTCCGTCCTCGTCGAGCTCAGAACACCCCCCTCCCCAGCCCGGCAAGGCCTGTGTGGGAAAGCAAAAGGGTCGACCTGCCCGTCCTGGGCCAGCTCCCCTCTTCCCATCGGAGATTATCTACATATCCCAGTCGGGGCAGTGATGCGGATCGCAAGGCGGACGTCCAAGGGGGCCCCCGGAGGCAGCACGAAGCGGGCTAGGTAGGGCGTGTAGTCCCCAATGGACCCAAGTCAATCAACCTAGCACGAACCCGTCCCGTAACGCCCACTCAAAACATAGCCCGCGCCTTTATGCTCCAGGATCAAGCCGTACCGCGGTATCGAGGGAAAAAAATCCTGTCAAAGTAACAAAGACAAACCAAGACAAAACCTCGTCTAAGCAGGGCCTGCCTCCTTATTCCGCCAGAACCGAATCGCACAGTTTCCCTTTGGTCTTGCATCAGCTAGCTGCTTCTTAGATTTCGCACTCGTTCAAGGGATAAACCCAAAGCTGAAGGCACAACTAGCCAGAACTAAGCCACCGTCCAACTTGCAAATCACTAACCTTACCCAACCCCGCAGGAAAACCCTCATACGTACTAGGAAAACGGTACTACAGCCTCAGACTACACTACATCCGAAACGGACCTCCGTCTCTCGAAATGCAAATCCCCATCTTACCCAATCCCCTAACGATTCTCCCACCGGAGGCACCTCCGATGACAGACTAGGCCAGCTGTATCGTCGCAACTGCACACCATCCCGGCTACCTTTGCAAAATCTACTCCAACCTAACAGAAAGGAGAAAAAAGATTCCACACGCACCTCCGTTCGAAGAAGCCAAAATGCAATCGTATGCACAGAAAACATGGTTTTGGCTGCCGAGAAAGACGCAAGTGCCAACAGGCAATAGCGCGGGACCGTTGACATGACATGGCATACGTGTGTACACACACACACACTCGCAAAAGACCAACGGTGCACGACCTCGTGGCAAGATGAGATGGAGCAATATTTCGCAGCAAACTCTGACTCTCTCATCTTTGGCCCCAAATTGTGTGTAACGGTAACCGTCCATGCAAGATGGGACGGAAGGACAAACGACGTGCCCATGACTAAGTCATCGCCCGTTACGAACAATTGACAAAGCAATACTATCGAAATAGAAACATATACCCCCATCACACTCAAAGTATAGGGGAAAAAATGACCCGAGAGAAGAAGGTAATGTAACTGCACTGCCATCATGTCCTCAAAGTCGCAACCGGACCCAGAAAATGCACTCACATTACTCATTGAACACCGAGGCCATCGCTGATATGTCTGCACGGCTCTGGGAGTCTCTCGGTTAATGCCGAAATATTGTCTTAAAAAAAAATCAAGGAAAAAAAGCTCCCTCTCCACTCCCCCCTTAACAGCGATTCGCGTTGTTTCCTGAGCCGATCGCAATGACGACACACTCTTCTTTTATCGAGGTTCCACTGCACCTTCAGCGTCCCCATCTGAACCCCCCCTCCCTCCCCAAAATTTCAGAGTGCACACCTTGCACATTTCAACTGATAATATCAATATCTCACGGAACGGATTCCGGATATAGATGTACAATCGTGGGAGCCCTCTCTTTAGGCGGACGAGGAGACGGAAGGGAAACGGAAGAAACGATTCACTTTCGCCCGCGGCGAAAGCAGGACGCCGAAACCCCCAGCCTTGTCGAACGTGAACCGCAAAAAAGCAACGTTGCTTGACTCTCATGAATGAAGACAGAAAGAGGAATGACCTCATTAAGTGCACACCCCGCGACTCATGTGCGTCGCCGTGTCTTGGTCCCGTTTCTTGATATGATGAACATGCTCACCTGGGTGGTTGTCAAATAAGGCTCCGTCCACGTCGTGTCATCAACGGCAACCCTGCCTTACACACAATCAGACGTTCAAACGTTGAGCTGCCTTGAAGGCATGTGCCGACCGAAAGAAGTTCATCCCGCGCGTAGATCGTGAGTGTCGCATGGCATCATCAACAGCCGGGGGCCAGGGAGCCAAGGTTCGATTCATTCGCGGGGCAGCATGGCGCAACGAGCTGCACAATCTGCTGAACGTCTTCCCGTCTCGTGGCCTTGATCAACGACCCCCCCGGCCACCGCCCTTTAGCAGTGCTACCGCTACCGCTACCGCTACCGCTACCGCTACCACGCGATGCGATGCCGTGCGATCGCCAGGGGCCACGGCAGGGCTGTTTGGCGCCCTTTCGGATTTCCTCACTTTTCAAAGGGCAGAGGCGAGTCACGAGTGAGTCTGTGGTTGTAACTTGTCTCCAGTATCAGTGGTCGCCCGGCCTCTTCGAAACTCCCTCACCGCACTTTTGCTTCTCTGCCGTTGGCAGGCTCGGGCGGCATCGCAACCAGGGAATATCCCCTCTTCGAGACAGGTGCAACCGTACCAGCAGCAACGCTGGTAGCGATCCCCACGACCGATGGGGCCAAAAGCCGCCCCGTGCTGACAATAGCTTCAGGGTGGAAGCCTGAAAAAGGTGACGGGCTACTAGTACATCGACGCACGCACACCGAGGTTGTCTTTTGTCTTTCGTCTTTCGCGGTGGTCGTCGTCGTCGTCGTCGTCCAATTTGGGTGGTCGCTGGATGCTGCCAACCCCCCCTTGCGACTGGGCAATGCATAAGTGTGCAGGCAAGCCAGGCAGGTCAGACAGACCGAACGACAGGCAGTCGTGGAGAACGAAACAACATGCTGAAGAATGTGGGTCCTTCTGGAAATCATCCAAAGTCAGAAGAGAATAGGGCCGAGATGGGCGACTCATCTCGAATCTCAACCAGGGAACAGCTCCTGCACGGGCGCCGTAAGCCGCTGATCGCGTGGGAAAGAAACAGCTTTTCCTTCGCCCTACTGCTGCGGTGCGCCGTAAGCCGTCTGTCTTCGTCCTCGTAATGGACCCCCTCGATGGCCCCCAAACTGACGGAGCACATCGTCTATTGTCCAGGGCGCGAAGTTCGAACTCTAACAGAGTGCAAGACCCCTTGATGATCCATCCATAACCCGACCAGGAAGGTGTTGGATATTGGGGTGGGTGGTTCACAGAGCAGGAAATAAAAAAAAGAAGGATAAGGGCTACCAAGCCAAATAGCGCGGCACACACACCCCAACGTAGTATGATGAACCAGTCAAGATTTCACCGATTGATTGCCTCTGCTTGCCTCGGACGGCTTCTTCCATGGGTGGTGGCTTTTCTGCCTGAAGGAATAACGCCGGTAATGACCCCTTCGCAAACCCGACAATGTCGCAGCAGGGCTCCAACCACGGGTGCCAGTGACGTTGGGCAAAGCAGATTTGACAGCGGACGATTCGACACACTCATGAGGAGTAGTTCGCGATGCGAGTTTGGGCTTGCATGAGAGATGGAACGATGGAAAGAACCCCGAGCGTAACGCTGGTCGGCATCTGTGTTTCGACTTTTCGACCGTTGCTGTTTGATCGAGGAGCAGACTTCGATCCGTCTCTCTCTGTGGTGCCAGTAAAAATGGTCAAGCTCCGTGTAATATCTGAATATCTGAATACTGATCACATATCGTAGTGACTATGGTGAGGCAAGCTGGACTCGTGGATCGACTAGAGGCTACACTATTGCAAGCCATAGTCCGAGATAGACGCCGAACACAGCAAAAGAGGTCGGCGATTACGATATTTTTCGCGTCCTTCGAGAAGGTGTGCTACTTTGGTCAGAAAGCACTGCTTCCCGCTCACCCGACGCTCGCCGGTTTGGCTTCTTCTCCTGTACCAAGCCGAAAGGGGCTCTTTTGCTACCTTAGTTCCGCCTTACGGCGTGTGACATGTTCCCGACTGAAGGGATGGCGCGCTGCCTTAGCGGCAGACGGGACCCTTGGCGTCGTGTTCCCAAGCATCCGCACCAGATTTGTGGCCGGTAGGGCGGAAAGTGCGGGATCATGATCAGCGTGGTTTCGGCCATGGTCCTGAACCGCGCTCTTCCTGAACGAGAGGCTATCCCCGTCGTCGACCTCGGCACGTCTGGCGGCTGGCCTTGGAGCTAGGTGGAGGTCGATACGGGGGATACGGGGGAAGACTGGGAAAGCCCTAGTGTAGCCTCGAGTCCAAAGAGAGGAATAGCCACAGGGGGCCGATACCCTGGTCATCTATCCTTGGGGGGGCAGCTTCAGCGATCAATCGCCGCAGGTCAGTGACATCGTCGCTTTTTTTTTTGGTGGTTGGCGTATTAGACGAGCGTAGGGTTGAGACCCCCCCAAGAAAACCAAAAAAAAACCCAAAAAGAGGGCTCAGAGTAAATGAAAATTATCGTTGCCCTCGTCCGGATTAATGCAAATGTTGAACGTCTCTCGGCCCTGGTCCCTCGTCCCGTCTCTGTCCCAGGTGGGAATCCTGCCGAGATTGAACTCCAAAAAAAAAAAAGCACGTGAAACTCCGCCGTGCCAGCTACCTTTTTTTTTTTTTTTCCTTTTTTTTTTTCCTCTCCGTTTAGACCAGGAGGAGGGGGCGACAAGTTACAACGCTGTTGTTCAAGACGGGCAAAAGACTCGATATGACTCGTCGAGAGGACCCTCGCAACCTCCTGGACACTGCTTTTGCACTGCCACGCTCGCCGGTGATGAACATGGTATCCACAAACAGGGCCGGTCGGTCGGGGGAGGAGGGGCGGCCCTCTTCATGCCAATCTCCCTAAAACGGGGGCGTCGCGGGATTTTAGTGTCCAGTCAGGAGGGGAGAGTTGGAGGTGCACGAGGTGTTAGGGCTCCGGCAGTCGAGGGCGCCGGAGACGGGATTCCAAGAGAGCAATTCCTCCGGCCGGGGCAACGCGGGCATTGGCTGCCGACTCCGAACGCTTGCGCAACAATGGCACATACGGGCCCAGGGGTGGCACGCTTTCTCGCTGCGGACCAGCCCATTGTGAGCCGTGTTCCTTGGAGAAGGTACTCCGTGTACCTACCCTACCCTACCGAGCCCAATGCTGTGAAGGTGGCATTGGAGACTGCGAGGAACGCTTTCCGAACTCCTGTCAGGAGCCGCCATGTTGAAGTCGTCTTTGAAGATTGAACTTGCTGGAATATCTGTTCGACCTGGCTCCCTGGGAGAGAGTTGCAACGGGTCCGGTTGTCATCGTACTCGCCCCGCCGCCGCCGCCCGTCAAAGATCGCGTCAGCACCGAGAAAAGACAAATTGCTTCGTCAGTTGCAAGTTTATCCCGACTGGCCTGCATCGTTGCACTCGCGCCGACGTGAGGGCTCCATCCCGGGTGTTACAACTACGGCATGGCTGATCGCTGGGCGCAGTTCGTTAGACCGGAGATCATGGGGGGGCGTTGGAGGCCAGAATACTTGGTTCAATTTCTGCGGTATGCTATCGAGAGCCGTTCATTCGCGTGTTTCATGATGAGCCAGCCGCCGCAAAACAAGTGGAAGATCTCGGTTGACCGGAGACACCCAGGTGTCGCCGATACGGCGCTGGACAGACAGTCCAAGGCGGCTGAAGCAGATGTACTGTAGCCGCGGCCAAGGCAAGTTGCAGCTTGCCACCGCGCCCGGTTCGGCGCAATTACAGACCTCTAACGCGGGTCTCTTGGGGCCAGGGTGGTAGATCACCACCGTCGATCTAACCCGATAACCCGAAGCCTCCTTTCGGCGTCCGTAGGCGGGCTCTCGCCCCGACCAGTCAACCCTATTCTTGTGTCATGCAACGTCGTAAACGCTGACGTTTTACTAGTCATGAAGTGGCTGCACAGCAGCATTCCATGTCGATATCTCTTTTGAGTTGCCGCGACTTCCAAATCTCAAGAGATCAAGAGCCGCTAATCCAAAGGGAAAGGGATGACCGGCATGAGCTGACAGCGGCGACACTACCTTAAGCCGCTAGGCTTCTGGAAGCCTTCTAGACCGATTCCATGCTTTTGCCGAAAGCAGCAGTTCCCCCGTCTCTCGGCTTGCATTCTAGGCTGCTAATTTCCTTGTTGTTACGAATGTCGGAACGGCGCAACGTGGACAGTTGATCTGACGATGGACCGCAATCATGCTTGTCAGATCTAGATACAACAGCTCGTCCCAATGTTTCGTATCTGTGAGTCTAGAATGACACCCCTAGTCCGGGCAACGACCCAGTGGGTCGCGGGACTGCGAAAATTGCAGTTGGTGTCTTGCAGACTCGAGTATCCAGCGCAAGTGCGGGGTGTCAGAGGAGCCAGAAGAGCTAGCGCAAGCGTCTGAAGATAGTTCGTGATCCAGTCCTGACATTCATTCTTCGTACTACAGTAACTCTCAAAGTGGACTCTTCCGTCGTATTTTAAGTAGCGCCCTGACGCTTGCTTCGCCGAAGAGAGGGCTGAGCGCTTGTCGTTCGTTACCGGAGATGACTGGCCCAGGTCAGGGAGGTGGCGATGCTGCTTCGACAGAACTATTGAACGGGACAAGAACGTAGATCTGCTTGGGATACCAAGCGAACCCAAAACATCCAGACGGCATCAGCCTTGTCCGAACCATGCCCCGGTCCTCCCTGTGCGTTTTGATATCCACGCACCTGCCCGTCAAGACCGACCCGTCGGTTCGGCCCCCACATTCTCCGCCGGACGCCCGACTGATCCGGAAGCCAGGCCGGCACAAGTTCAGGTTCAACTCCGAACGGGCCTCGAGCTCGCGTCGTCATCCTACTATGCTTCTTAAAGGATGCTTTTTTTTCTCTCTCGCTTGCGTGGGTAGTCTACATACACGTTGTACGTTGTAATACGCCTGTCTATTGTCCGCAGCTTGAACGTTCGTCCTGCTGGGTCCCTGTTCGGCATACCGAGCGTGTTCAATGTAGGGCACAGTGAGAACCGTTTGTTTAAGCCTCGAATGTTGGCAGGACAGAGGCGGCGGTGTGCCGGAGCCTGTGTAAGAAGCGTGCTGAGTAGGGATGTGCAAGTTTGTGGTTGCTCGTGGCAGATGCGTCTATCGGTATTGGATCCTTGGCGGCATCTCCAACATATTGACAAGCGCCCGTTGCTCAGTACCGACAATGCGTTTCTGCCGAAGGCTCTTTTGTCAATGGGTTCTTACCTCCATGCGCTAGCGTGCAGCGTCGTACTCTGATAACGTCTGCAAATTACTGAGTTCTTGGAGACGAGAACCTCTAACGCATGTCGGGGTCGACTTGAGCCATGCTCGCGGATAAACGCACTGGCCTATGGGTCCAAACGCCATCCCGAAATGGCCACTCATGTCATTCTCTCCAAGGCAGGTTGCGGGCGGCGTCGAAACTGCAGATAGAAACTAGCCCTCTCGTTGGTCAGTATACGGTTGACGGTATCGAAGGATCGTAGGCTTGCTGCGACTATTCCGTGATCGATGCTGTAAGTCAAAGGCACGGTGGCTGCTGACAAGTACTATAGTAGTAGAGACTGCGCAGACCCGCTTCCAAGACCGCAAAGGAGAGCTTTGTGTAGAAAGAAAAGAGACGCCGTGAGGCTCGGAGGTGGTTGCCGACCGCGTTTGGGAATAGCCTCTCTCTCCTCTCTTGGAACCATTTGACAGACACGATTCGAATCCTGCACGGGCCCTGAACAGACTGCAGCGGGACACGGGTGTCTGCATACATGAGAAGCGGTGTCCTTTTGGGCGTGGTGAAGGCAAGGGGAGAGAACCCGAGTATGTGTTGTGATCGTCGAGGCATTCCGGGGCAGCAATTTTCGGTAACCACTCGCAGATCATTGCGGCGCGAGTAGAAACAATCAAGTCGCAAGCCTATTTCCTTATCCAGGGTCCATACAGGGCTCGACGCACCGTTACATGCCCAATAAGGCTGAATTGTGTCGGCGGCTTGTTGTGCTGGTGAGTTTGCATTCCATGCAAAGTCGACTTCCATCACAGCACAAGACCTGAAAGGCGGTCGAGACCGTTGCGAAGGCATTTTCTTCCCCAGTCGAGCCGGGCGTCTTGGGGCTGACGATATGACTGCGTTCATGATTGCGCGAGATTCAGCTGCAGCTGTTGGTGTTGAAACGAGCGAGACATCATTCCAGTATCACCGCCATGATCCTTCGAGTCAATACAGCCAGGCCACTTCTTGCATCCAGGCCACGCCGCCGGGCGATACGATACATCTTGCGGTAAAGGCCCAGTTGGCTTCGAGTGGACCAAGTGGCCGGCACCAGCCCACAGTGGTGGTGTCTCGTATTAGCGCATGCTGCAAGTCGCCGAAAGAGGCAAGGAAATCATGGAGGCCAACAAGCACTTGTTGCTTTCTTTCGCTTTTCCATCCCACTCAGCCCTGTGGTCCAGGCTCACACTCGCGGACTACGGGTTGCCTGGCAGTTGCTGATGATCGACTGGCCTGGACCCTGTGAGGCTGCTCAAAATGTGCTCTATGCCTTTTCATCACGGTGTCAGGTTTGTGGCTCTCAGCAGAAGATGTGTGCCAGTGAAGTATTGCGCTAAAAGGAGAGGATAAAGAAAAAAAAAAGGAGAAAAAAAAAAGAAATCCAGGGTTGCAAGAAGTATCCGTGGCTGGACGTCCGAAAGTGTCTTGATCCAGCACGAGACGACAGCTGTTTCTTGCGGTGGTTTTCTATAGACCTTTCCGACCTCCAGCTGTATTGATAGTGCCCGGCCGCTATGACGGTCAGCCTTGTCGGCAAAGGCGAATAGTGTGTGGAGCAATCTGGGGCGCTGCCATCTACTTCATAGGCGACTGTTGTGTGGATTTTGGTGTCGCGTGGCTGATGTTTGCACTACGCAGGAAGTCACGGCAGCACGTCGCTTGGGGTTGCTTTCGCAGGTTTCCCGCCGGTGATAGTACTAAGAACCTTGTCTGTATCTGTGGACAGGGTTTGCCAACAAGTACTCATTGATGACAATGCTCATATACGCTTCCGGTCGTGCTGATTGGTTTGTGTGTCTCATCTTCGAATTGTGTTTCCAGCCCAGGATGCCTAGCCACGTTGTTTGCAACATGATCACGCAGAATCAGAATCAGCTTAGACTTTTCTTCTAGTGCCAATTACCCAGCTTAGACTTTTGCTTAGCCACGCAACGCAAACAATAACCCAACTTGTATCGACTCTCATGGATCCAATACCGTCAGCTGGCGCACGCATCCCAACAACGAATCGAAACCAACGTCGCCTCAAAGGTGAGTGGCCGAAACAAGACCAAGAGTAAGCCGATTCCATTGTTCGCGAGTTGGATTGGGAAACCGAGTGCTTGACTGAGGGATGGTTGCTTATTCGGCAACTCTGAACCACCGACTAGGTTCGACTGCTGACCTGGAATAGCGCGGTCGCCTTGAAATTTGGCCAACGCGCGTCTTCTGAACAAAATCAAGCTACTCAACCGAAGTTGATCATGTTAATGAGCAGGATCTTTGATGTAGGTAAATGTGCATGCCCCACCCTCCGCGCCCACGTCCCGAGCCGGGTGGCACATTGTAAAGACGATGTGCGAACTGCACGTTGCGCCCTCGGAGTCTTCAATCTGATGATGGGACCTGCAAGCTCGAGATTTGCAAGGTTGCTCGGCTGTGGTTGGTGCAACCGCAGTCATTGCGGCCATGAACAGCGTCTAATCATTTACTCTTGTGCGAGTCAGGGCGTCGTTCGCCCTGTCGAAAATCAGTCGTGTTCAAGGAAGGCTGGTCACAAATTCATGTTGTCGTACTCGCTCCTGTTGTGCGTCTCGATTCGTCTCGGATTGTCTTCATATCCTTCCGGGCTATGTAGCTTGAGGTGCGGTGTCTATTGTGGCCGAGACTGCTGTTGCTCAGAAGGCCAAATTACGGTACTGAGAACATGTGCTCTGCTGGCTTCCCCTCACCGCCCAATGGGCAAGAGACTGGGGCAAAAGACAACATGATTCAAGCGAGTGAAAGCCTGCGCCAATTGCATTGATCATCTCGTTCAAACTTGGCTGCGCTGTAATTACTGCAGCTGTCAAAGCAATTCATCCAGCTTGGCTCGATGGTGTAGTTAATGGTAACACAGTCGTCGTTGAAGTGAAGGCTCTCGATCTCTGCCGGACAATGACTATGCGGCTTTAGCCAAGCCTTGACCATGTGGGTAGGTACTCGCCCCCGCCGATCAACGAGGCCGGGCCCCGAGGAACCGCATTTCAATGAGAGCGGAATCCAATCCTGTGCCACTGCCTTGGCAAATGGGCTGTAATGACACCCACCCGAGACGAGGCCGTATTGTCCTACCAGACTGGCCTGTCTGTAAGTGAGAGCAAGACATATGCTGTGTGGGCAGCACTGCCTTAGACTTCAGGGCTCGTGTTCTTCGCCATGCAATCAAGAGACCCTTCGGCTGCCTCCAACGTCAGCTTGACGAAGTCTTGCGAAGTCATCCAGATGATTTGCATTCTTTCGCCCTTGGCCTCGGGCCTCCTGAAGTTCAGTAATCAGGATGACTTTAGTCAGGCCTCTGATGGCTAGCCTTGAGACGACCTCAATGGCCTGAACTCAGCCTTCGCCCCACCTAACTTCGGGGCCGAAGACGACAGCTAGGTCATGTTATTTCAAACTAACCGTCGAATGTGAACGGGCTGCTTGGCTTCGGAAGGGCGTTCCTGAGCTGGTAGTGCTCTGCAGTCTGAGGTTACGGCATGTTGCGGGCGTGACGACAAGGACTTTTCGCCTGCGCCACTTGATTCTCCATGACCGCTAAAAACAGTGCGGATGAGTCCTTTCTTGGTCAGCGTACGAATACTCGGGTTTAAAAAGAATTTCGCTTATAATTGCACCGCTTGTCCTAGAAAAGTAGGGTCGCATTAAACATCGACAGTACCATAGTAGTAGAGCCGTCTCATAATTCATTAAACTTGCACGGGAACCTGCTGATTAACCACACCGTGAGTCACGCCCCGCTAGGGTCAACTGTGCGGCATCTTCAAAGTCCAAAGCACACCTGTTGGGACAGGCTGTGCCGATGTTGATGCAAATTCGCGGACCAACCAAAGGCTTCCGGTATCAATGCTTGCGCCTGGGACTTGAGTTGTGACCAGCGCGGAATAAGACTTGATATGCATGCGATCCTGTGCAACTCTCGTGTGCATCATCTTGTGTCGAGCATTGTAACCGTCGCCCAAAGTGTGGAGATCGCTACATAGGTCTTGACTGAAATGCTCAATGCCTGACTATCCGTTGAGCCGTGAAAACGCCTTTCTTGGGACAGACGTGGCAGCGTTTGCCCTACTGACTCAGCTCATCGCATCGGTCGTGACTCGTCAATGTCCAAATAAGCGCCCGTGCTCCAAGCCTCACGTCCTGATAAGTACCCGACGCCAACAGCTGAAGGGTTGTAGCGGGAGCTTTATTTGTCCGCTTGCTTAAGGGTGAAGGAAGCTAAGCTAAGGGGAGCGCCCCCCTCGTTGCCAAGCCAAGCCAGCGTTGAACACATCTCGGCAGTTGTGCCTGGTAAAGTCTAGGGGCAAGAATGAGCCCCTTTTGCCTCCAGCAAACGCAAGGTATCGGTAATGCGAAGAGTTATCATCGCGCAGAGTGCCTTCTTACGGACTTGGTAATTTGCAGGTCTCCGCCTCAGTTCAACCACCTCCCCTCGTCAAACCGGAGAAAAGGATGAGATTTAGAGGAGTTGTCAACTCGCATTTCGCACCTTGGCATTGGAGATGACAATCCGTCGAAGCTTTGGCTTTCGGCGGACGGGTGGTGATGTTTCATGCCGTTCAGGCCCCGGAGCCCCCAGAGGGTGACGGGGATCGGAGGGCTCTGCCCGTCGGAGCGACTCCATTGAACTCCACCTGCATCTGGGCCCATTCTCTCTCGATGGCGATGGCGATGGCGATGCCTTACGTTGCATGGCGTTGGGTGAGCTAATGTGGCTCGCCCTACGAGGTGGACGGCAAAATGTGCGTGGCATCGTCTTTTTTTCGGAGAACTTTCCAGTGTTCCCTCATGGCTGTTTTGGCTCGCTGCCAAGATGCATTAAATTAGCCTCGCGTAGAATAACCCGCACTCGGTTTCCGGTGCGTGCCATGCCCAGCCATTTCGATGATTCCATGTATCTATCTAGTCTCCTTACTCCGTACGCAACTCCTCGAGGTGATGCTCCTTGTTTCGGACACTCGGTGAAAATGTGGAGATGCCCAAGATGAGTAGCAGTATTCCGTGGCGTGCAGCCCAAAAAGCACTCCTGTCGACGTCGACTCGGTGGTTTGAGATTCAAGTGGCAACCGCCTAGGGTTGACAAGACCGTTGGTCCGGGGTGCTTTCGCCGTGGTGGATTGACCACCGGGCCCGAGGCCAATCCGGCCTGTTCTCTGCTCTGCACAACTGCACCTGCTTGCAACCATGACACCGAGATGGCAAGTGACACCCCTGATTGAGGAGCGCACCGGGCTATCACCAAATACTGCCTGGTCATTGCCCAAACAAGAAGAAGAGGATAATGAGAGAGCGACATGTCAAACTGGGATCCAGTCCGGTCAGCCGTCCCGTATAATGTCGGTAACGGAAAGCTCTGACCTGCCGCCGTTCATCGTCCGGTCGAAATTTGGTGTTGAGCGGCCGGCAAACAGCAGTCTAAATAGGTGGCGGAGACGCCAATGACCTTAACCGCGACGGCTGGTTTCCTCTTTGCACACAGACGCCAGCTTCGCAAAATGAACTCGATTCTGCTTAGGTGATTTCTACTAGCCTTGGACGCACAAAGATGGCTTCAAGCACCGGCGTCGTCATCATGAATTTTAACACTGCCATGCTCGTTCCACTGCGTTCTGATCTGGCTGGGAAACTCAATTCAATAGAAAGTTGTGAGTGCGACTATGGCCGCAGCCGACATTAAAATAGAACGGTTGGGGGATTTGCCGCTGTGCAACACAGCCGGGCGCGCGCGAATGAGACGTTGGTTGCTCGCGAAACGCGAAACGATTGATAGGATTGGGCCAGATGCCATGCCATCCCACTAGTGAGCGAGACCCTGTCAGCCTTGTTCAGAGTGAGGGCCAATCCAAGGGTCGAGCTGCACTCACTATTGGCTGATGGCTTGGTCAGTTCTGTTAGGGTTAACGATAGGCCCAGCCGTTGAAGATCAAGAAAAGAGATGGCACCAAAGTGCTCTGTGTCCGATTGCGATATACCAGTCTCAAGAGTCGCAACTTTACCTGGGGAGGGGATAGTTCATTGGCCAAGAAAAAGTCGAAATCCAGGTAACTCCCCGCACCCGATGAAAGATATGTTTCGATGAGCGGGTGGTTCGTACCGCTATGATCTTCGCTCTATCCCCGCTCGGGGCGCTGAGGAAACATCCCTGCAGCTGGACAGACGCCGAGTTGATGGCACCAGCGACGCCCAAACGGTGTAGGGCTGAGAAGGGCTTGGGCTGAGGCCTGAAATGTCCTAGTGCGACGTCTCATGCCTGATCTCCCGGTCGATTTCCGCGTCTTGGAGACCTGTCCCTGCTCGGAGTAGTCTTTTCGTGGAATGTAGAGGCCTGCGGGAGGTTTGCCGTCTTTGAATACTCAGGTTGTGCTCGAAGAGTCTGCGTCGGAGTAGGCTGGTTGAATGACTCGTGGGATGAACCATTCCCACCTGCTTGGCCTGGGCTCGTTGTCGTTGGCCTCTGTGTGAGACAGCAGCAGCATTGGACTCCCGCAGGGCAAACCCCATCGAAGCAGATTCTCGCCGCTGCCGTCCACTTGTGCGTGCCTGTCTTTCAGTGTCTTACACCAGGAATCTGTATGCATCACTCGCTCGACTCATGCCTAGAGTGCTTTCTCGAAAGACACGGCGAATTACCATCTGGTAGAACAGGCTTTGTCTCGCTCATCACACCTGCTCCTGAGGTGCAGGCCGCGATCCCGAATTCTTTGCGTCTAGTCACCAACTCATTGCCGTGGCTGGGAGAGCTTTGCTTCCTGCGTGGCACATGGCTGCTACCGAAGAGAAGCCCGTAGCTGCGACGGGTTGGCTGACACCGCCGGCCAAGCTAACCACGTGACAAGAACTCGAAGACGTTCGACTGCAGACTGCTCAACAGATCATCTTGCTAAGTTATTGAGATTCTGGCTAGCTTATCCCCAATGCAGGGGATAGTCTTCCGAGTGAGGATGCGAATTGGGATGAGCAGGCCGACTTGCAGAAAAGCCTGGGTTCTCGTACGCAGTAGCTACTGCAGTGGGGCGCTCGACTCAAACCCCGGACAGCGATGCGCTGTAAACCTCGCTCGAAATCAGAGTTGAAAGTGGCATTTAAAGGTCTTGGTATTGTCGTTGAACACCGATACACGCAGTGACTTGCAGACAGGCTAGTTCTGGCCATCATCTTGATGATGGCCGAGTCAACTGGTGCCGATGGGCCCCAAATTCCGAAAACCGTGCCCTGGAGTACTGCGCATGTACCGGGCATGCATATCACTGGATAAGGTAGACGAGAAGTAAGCAAGGGGCCTACCGCCTGATAGGGCCGACGAAGGACTGTAGGTCTTCAAGAAGGCCTTGTGGTTCTGCGCATTGCAGGCAACATTTGCGACTGAGATTCGACGGCCAGAATATGCATAGAATACTTGCTAGCCAGGCAGGCTTTCACGGGCATTGTCCCTTTGGGGGATCTCAAAACAGGCCATGACATGACCGACCAGTATGCCGCGGGCTCAGCCCTTAACAACAGAAGGGAGCTGTAGACTGTCGGAAACTGGGGTTTAGATGGAAATTGTAATGCGGTGGGTCGTGTCGGATTGCGAAGCTCTCGAGAGTTCTGGGCGCTTTGTCAAAAGCTGGGAGTCAGTCCGAAGAGACTGATGCCGTCAGTGGTGGTGCACTGTCGCTTGGTAAGGGCAGCTGGCGTCGAAGTCGGACTGGGGGTGCCCTGACGGATACTGTGTGGTTGAGGCTAGTAGGTCAGATAATGTCTTGCGAGCTTGAAAACGTCGTCAAACCAGGCGGACGGCGATAATGTTCAGTCGACAGACGACGACGACGCGTACCAACCGAGGCTGATGGCCCATTGGGCATCTGGTTCTTGTATTGCGGGACGGGAGCCTGCTCCATTAGGAATGCAGACCGAAAAGGCCGTCGTAAGTCTGGTGCTAAGTCAGACTGGCCGGCCGGAGATTGAAGGGCAAAGAGGCATAATGCGTGGTCGGACGGCGCCTCGGGCTGTTTTAGTGGCAGACGGCAGTCCGGAGTCGCGGCTGGAGGTGGATGATGGTGCAAAGGGGCGGGAGTGTGCAATAATGAGAACTGAAGTTTGTGAAGTTAGTTCCGCTATTCCTCACTGACTATGGCCGTGATGTGAATTGACTCTGAGTGCAATGGGCTATTGCAGAGTCTACTGCGTACAAGTCGAGGGAGTGCCTGACCGGGCGGCAGGCGGACCTGACAGATTGAGGAGACATGCTCGGGGTGACGGGATGGACACTCTGACGGCGTAATCCCCGTGGTATGTCTCGATTGTGATTGGTTGAACAGACGAAGTGCCGGCATGCACAGGCTGATCCCGTCCGTGATACGTTCGAGACGATTTAACGCCTGAGAGGGATGATATTTAGGACTGTCGTACCCAGATGGTAGCTAGCTTCTTGGCATCTTGGAGACCGTGATTTGGGCCATGGTGGTATCCCTCAGTTCAGAGCCACTCTTTCGCTGGTATCGGCATCTCAAGTGTAAACAGCCGACGCCAGAGCATTTAGGACTTGTAGCACGGTGAGGCGGATTCATTCCATGGCTCTGAGGATTTTGTATGAACATGGTGAAACCGTGGCAGCCGAGGCGTGGGCAGCAAGAGAACTCCTTTCTTGTGTGTTTTAAGCCCGGCCAAAGGAAAGCAGCAAAGCCCAGCTGATGATGCCCAGCCCAGTTCGTACAACGTTTCCGTGTGCGTAGGGACTTTTAGCGTACAGGAAGAGACCTCGGGTTCAGGAACTGTCTAGCCACATCCGCCGGCTTGTAACGACCTGGTCGACGAGAAAAGTATCCATCGATGAGAATGGTAGAATGAATAGCTTTTGTCAAATCATTGCCAGCCAGGCTAGGATTTTCTGATCCAAGTGCGAAAAACGACGTTGACGGTTGACGACGACCAATACCACGAAGCCCAAGGGTTCATGCCAAGGACCCACCAAGGAAACGAGGAGAGGGCTTTGAAAAATGCAGTGAAGGTTTGTGGAGGTCGAAGGTCATGTGTAAAGTGAAGTCTTCGGTGCTTTGTGGTCGTGGTGACGACGGCGCGTGCCGGTGTATGGATACCTGAGGAGGGGACAGCTCCTGGCTGATACTCCTACACCATGCATGTCGCGATGGAGAGAGCCGGAGTCGCGCCAGTGAAGGTCAGGTCCACGATGATTGTCGTCCTTGGGTCGTGGTCATAGGTGATGACGATGACTGTTGGTGTTTGCCTTGCGAGGTGCTGCTAATGGTGCTAATGGGGTGCCGAAATGAGGATCTTGTTGACAGGGCAAAAGGCGGCTGCCAATCATAGTCAGAGGCCGGCTCAGGGCTAGACGGAGCTAGACCGACAAGGACGGGATTCGATGGAAGTGTCAGGTTGGAGGTGGACAACGGACCTGGTAGTGTGGAGGGTTGGAAATTTGTGGGGCAGAATGGCATTCCATTTGGCGACCTTGAAAAAACACTGCCACAGTGAGGGTCGCAAACCGGAGTGCAGTGAGGTGAGGTACCTATCTTAGGTACAAGGCACATAGTAGTCGTGGAAGATTTAGTGGAAGCACTGCAGAAACAAGAAGACGAAAAAGATACGTACCTCATCTGCATGGAAGGAAACTTCGCGCAGGTTTAGGCAAGTGCGAAATGGGCTATAATCTGGAAGTTAGCCCGTACTTCACCAAGGCAAGAGCAGGCAAGAAGGCAGATACTGTAGTAGGTAGAAGTAAGGTGGGCAGGTATGGTTACTGGTAAGGTGGTAGTGGCAGGCGTACTCGTGCAAAGCGCTACTTAAGCCGAAGTCCCTCAATCCCAACATGATCGCACTAATTGATGTGGTGTGGGAGCCAGGAAAGCACAGGGCTAGAATACACCCCACATCTCGACGTCCTCACACCCCACTGTCATCCCACCCCTTCCACCAGTGCCCCATCGGGACGCTTGATAGAGAGGGGAGTGGAATTAAGCTCTACACGCCCTGCATGGGTTTTGACAGAGGGGAGGAGTATACAGCACACGCCCCTTCCTCGCAAGGCGGGACCCCGGTCTTACACTTCTAAGCTTCCACCCAGTCTTCTCCTTCTCTCTCCCTGCCTTACCGAGCACGTAGGTTAAACACATTTTCTGTGCTGCATTGTTTTCCATTTCACCAATAACCAAAGGCAGAAGTACTCAGGTACTGAGACGGACTGTAATGCGTACTCACTCCAGCTATACCTATTAAAGAGGAAAGCAATGGTTGAGTAAGATCGTCCCGGCTTGCCTTGCAGTTCCAAGCTATCTGGACAGCACAACATTGTTTTGTCTGTTTGGGCAGTGTTTCTATAAGGATGGTCGTGTTCGTACCTGACGTCGTACTCTTTCTCTGTGAAGGCAAGTAGTGTAAGGGGGTATCCTGGAGGAAGGTAGAGTCCGAGACAACAACGAGAGTTGACGGCCACTGCCCTGCAGAGAAACACTGAGCAGAACTGTCCACTCAGGGCTAAGGTACCTACCTTACGTTCCATTTCCCCCCCCTCTCATACCCATGAGGTGGGTCCGACCGAGCCCAATAGGGCATCCTTGAGCTGCTGCCCGTCTGCCCTGTCAGTGAGAGAAGGGCGTTCCTTTCTCAGATCCCGTTGCTACATAGTACTTCAATAAAGACACTTCTAGATTGGCAGAATAATTTCAAGTTCATCTGGAGCTATTATTCTTAGTTGAAAGACTTCGTGAACAGAGAGTACCAAGTATTATGAAATGCCTCGAACAAGCAAGTGGCTCCAGCAAGTGGCTCCAGCAAGTGGCTCTTGCAAGCCTTATATCAACATCCCATGAACTGGAATGAATCTTGATGTACTCAGGTATACTGCGTGAGAAGGGTACCCATTGTCCATCTTCCAGGACTTATCTTCTGCCTTGCGCCCTAAAACGATTTGACGGGACTGAGTGCATCCCTTCCTGCCTTCTTGAGACTGTGGCTGCATCTGACCCCGATTATCCTGACGAGTGCCTCTGTGGAAGGCTGCAGCTTTCACTCTTCTGCCTACCTGCCTAAACGCTACTTCATCGGACCGCTCACATTGCAGGCTGCGAATGATGGTAAGCAACGAAGGTAGGTAAGTACCGCACCTCAGGTAAGGTAAGGTACCTTAGGCATGGTTCCTCCAATGTGAGCCGCCTATCTCTTACCTTACCTAAGGTATGGTAGCTCGCGCGAATTCTCCTCTTACGTGCCGCATGCTCAACCCCGAAAGTCCCTTTTTTGGTCTCCCCTCTCACTCTCTTTCTCCGCGCACGGAAGCAGCACTTGGGCTGATCAGCTGAATCTACCTTTTCATTCTCACGCATCTCCCCTTTTGCTTGAGTTCCCCGCCTACCTTAGGTATCGGAGTTGATGGCAGCGCCTCTAATTCTTCTTCTGCCTGGGATGATGAATCGCCCGTCTTGTATGTAACTCAACTCACGATAAAGCGCGGCCGGTCCCCTCTCTTACATCTTCGGCCATTACATACAAACCAACACCAAAAGCACTAACTTATGATTAGCTGCCGACCTCACCTGTCTACCTAACCTTACCTTAGCTGACTTTATTTGACCTGCATCACCCTTCCTCGACCTGACTTGTGCGACTTGCGCACACCACCTTCGGCGCCCGCTCCATCCAAATTGCTGCATCTCAGGCTGTTCCCTGCCTTAAACCGACATCAACTTCCCAGCTCTGCTGCGTGCTCACGGCCACACAACCTCACCTTGCACACATCTGTTGCGCTCACTCAGGCTCACTTACATACCTTACCTTACCTTACCTTACCTCGCCTGACCTAACCTGACCTTATTGCGTACATTACGCGCATCGCCGCTCACTCACACGCTCACACTCAACCATACCTTGCCTTCTGTACGCCTGGGTGGCCTGTCGCAAAGCGGCAGCATAACAACAACAACAATAATATCATCAATCCCCTCTCGAACACTCGATCCGAGCCAAATCCCTCCACTACTCCGTTCCTCGTCCCCTTCCCCGTCCGTCCCTCGTCAGCTCCTCATCCTCGTCGTCTTCATCCCTCCCCCGTCCTTATCCACGTCTCCCCTTCTACTTCAGTAGCGTTAGTTCTTCCACCACCCCATCCCGGCAAAGTCCTGTCGTCCCAAGCAGTCCCATCCCAGTTTTCCCAGTCCCGAATCCCAAAACCCCGTCAACTGCCCACCCCGAGTCAAAGTTGACAGACAGGGCTGCATCTCTGCCAGTGGTGCTTGCATCGCACCAGACAGCCATAATAAACAGCCACACGCCAACCGTCGGGCTCCCTGGCGTGCTGCTAGTCAGTCTCTCTCCGCATCCTATTCCTTTTAGGGCTCCTCAGCCGACACCGTCCCGTCCAGTTACTCTACAACTCAACTGAAATACGAATACTTCTACTGAAGGTGAAAGGCCCCCCGTTGGTCTTGTCCTTGTTCTTCATCCTCATCCTTCCATCTCCGTCTGCACTGGGTATCCTTAGCGGTGCCTATGCGCTCGTGCTGAAATCTCCTGCGCTCTTGAGGTATGTAAAGTACTTCATAGTCTACCCGGCGGCCTATCCTCCTCCTCCTCCTCCTCCTCATCCTCCTCCAGTCTTGTCTCGCCTTGTACCGTTCTGGTCTGGCCTGGCCTAGCCTGGCTAACGATCTGTCTCCTTAAGGAAAGACATCCAAAGGCACCATCGGGGAAGGGGAAGAAAATAAACGGCGCCTCGTGCTGGGCCCTGGACGCTGTGTCTACCTACACACACCTCTTCTTCTTACTTAAACCCCCCCTTCCCCTTTCGCCTTACCGCTGGGCGCTCTCGCTCCTTGCCGACAGGTTCCTCTCCTCTCCACTACCACGACCACCAGCCCAGCCCTCCCCACGCCCACCGTTTCTCAGGTAAAGTACTTCGGCCAAGGTACCTTACCCATCTTAACCACCCGCTAAGGTACTAAGTGTAGGGGGCAGAGCTTGACAAGGATACACTGGACACCAGAGGTACCCGCCCCGTAAGGTACCCTGTCGCCTCTCTTTTGCCTTAAAGCACGGGGGGTTCACCATTCAGCAGCAGTCGTCACACATCGCCTCTTATTTCAGCTGTCGTCTCCCCACGACTGAACTTTGCTCACCCCAGCATCAGCCACTCCTCTCTCGACATCGACATTTGGCCTTCGCATTCCTAGACGCCGTCCGGTCCTCCACTGTTTCTGCTTGTCCACGAATAGATCGTCGGACTCGCCTGCACAACCGCGAACCGCTCGAGACCTCGTCTTTGAATTCCCGCCTTCCGTTACTTCCACCACCGAGTCGGCTCTTCTTCTTCCGTCCTCGCTGTCTTGTTTTTTCTTCTCCAGCCCGCCCGCCAATCCTTCACTACAGAGACAGACAAAAACATCCCCGACCTGCAGTTGCATTGGTTTTGCTATTGGCATTGGCATTGCCCCCGGTTCCAGGCCCTATCAACGGCGAACCCGAACGGTTCATCGCCACCTACGGCCTGCACGACAACCGCCTTGGCCTCGGACACATCTCGTATCCCATCGCGATCCCAATTGCTGTCTTCTGGCGCATCACTCATGACGCCCTTGCTGCCGTTACTATAAACCTTAGTGGCTTCCGATTCAGCTTCTCTCGTCACAAATCCCAGCCGGGACTGCACAGATATCCGCCGACACCATGGAGGCGCCGTCACATTACAGGGAGCCCGCAGGCCTCCCAAGCATTCTTATAGACTCCTCGCACCCACGATCCGACCGATCAGACTCGTACGGCGGCATGTACTCGTCTTCGGTAGCCCTATCTATTCCTGGTTCCGACAGAGGACCCGTCGATGCTCCTCCCCCGCTTCCTCCCCCACGACTTCCCTTCGAAAACAACCCGATGTATCATGAGCCTAGACAGTACCACCGCGATCCGTCATCGTACAGCCCTAGGGATCAAGGCGGTTACGGAAGCTTGAGCAGCTACGATGAGAGACCGAACTACAAGGGTGCCGGCTACAGACACGAGAGAGACGAGGGGTACGCAAGCATGGGCTCCGCCTCTTCTAGGTAAGTTGCTTGTCTGTCGATAGATGGTTACGGCCAACTCGCGAGCAGACAACGATCCGGATACTAATGTTCATGTGCCCAGATCCGAGTGCTCATTGCCTAGCATCGCTGCTGGCTTTGGGCTGCATCACAACAAGTTCCAATTCCAGTCCGGCGCCGATGCCTTCACCGACATGAAGAAGAAACTCGATCCTCTCAAGACTTTCGATAACAAGCCGGCCGTGTCTCTGCTGAGTGCCTCAAGCGCCTCGGCTACTGACCCTTTCACGAGAAGACTGTCCGGTGATCAGCGCGCTCCTCCGCTTTCCCTTCCTTCCACGAACCTGCCGTACCACATCAAGACGAGCCCGAAGGTGCTGGATTCGCCCGACAGGTACACACAAACTCCTCACTCGGCCCTCTCGCCCTCCCCGAGGAGTCAGCCCTTCCATCTTGGCGATCATCGGTCACCCCGTTCATTTTCGGACCTCGACAGGTCACCGCCTGGACGATCTAGAAGAAACAACAGCGATGATGCGTCTTCACATGGATACGAAGTTGAAGACATGGACATGGAAGAGACCAATTCCATGAAGAGATTGCGCATTGAAGACCCTCTGCGAGCTCACTACGACGGTGCAGGGGCTAAGCGCCGTGCATCGGCAGACCCGGACGACAGCGTTCCAATTGGCTTCACGACGCAGGGTGACTTAATGCGTCGCCGCGACGGCAACTCAAGAGGCTCCCCCACGCCCCGGCTCAGCGCCATCCCCCAAGGATCCGTGTCCTCCGTGTCCAGCGGGCGTGCTGGCTCCTATAGCTCCAATCTTTCTTTGCTCACCGGCAGCATCGCTAGTATGGGCACATCCTACGGACGCGTTTCGCCTGGTGGTCTGTCGCCGGGCGGCATTTCACCTAACGGTACCGATCCTAGCTGCAGTTCCCCGTACAGCGCGTCCATGTCTCTGAACCCGTCTCCCCGAGGATCGCTGTCCCGTGCACCACACCAGCGAACCATTAGCGAAAGTCGCCCCCTAGCTTCCCCGCGCAAGCTCGCTGAAGTGAGCAAGCCTGGTAACGCCAAGATCTCTGGCTTCTTCATGTGCGAATGTTGTCCCAAGAAGCCAAAGAAGTTCGAGACAATGGAGGAACTACAGTAAGATCCGTGTTAACATGGTCTTGTAACATGAACTGACAAGGTGCAGGGCCCACGAAGCGGAGAAGCAATATGAGTGTTCATTTTGCGGCAACCGTTTCAAGAACAAGAATGAAGCGGAACGTCACCAGAACAGCCTTCACGTACGGAGACATAGCTGGAGCTGCTCTGCTCTGCACAGCTATGATCGCGCCTTCCATGACAGCACCAACCGTCCCGGCGAAGCTGACACATGCGGCTACTGCGGCGAAGAGTTCGCTCGCACTGGGAGGGGACCCGGTGCGACGGCACCCCGTCACGCCACGGATCAAGACTGGGAAGAGCGTATTCGCCATCTTCAGGAGGTGCACAAGTTCCGGGAGTGCAACGCCAGCAAGAAGTTCTACCGTGCAGACCACTTCCGCCAGCACCTGAAGCACAGCCACGCTGGAACCAGCGGAAAGTGGACCAACATGCTGGAGAACGCTTGCATGTTGGACGAGGATCCTACCCCGAGGTAGACGTCGGATATGATCAAATTTCGAAGAATACCGGAAGCTGGCCCCGGACGCTCACATGAACTAATGGGCGCCGAGTCAAGAAGGTCGTCGGGCTTGTGACAAGGTCCACGAAACTACACGACGAGTCATTTTTCTGGGATACAGCGGGCAACACTGGATTTCTGAGAAGGAAGAAAGTGTTGGCAGCGGCCAGCGATTTGGCGACGGCGCCCGCAGTCGTTCCCAGCCGAGGCGACATTCCGGCAATAGGTGACCTGCGATTTGGGTTGCATTCGATGGAAGGTTGTTTCGTTCCATTAATGTTGGCTACAAGGATGGGAAAAGAATACCCGCTCTTGGCTGTGAACGAGACGACTGGCTGACAGTCTGGGCATATCAAAAAAGCAAGCGAGGTCAAGCGTTTGGTTGACATCACAGGTGGATGGATGCCATTTACGGAGCTTGGAGTTCTGGTAATAATTGCAGCGAGGGGCTATCAGGCACCAGACACTCGCAGTATATACAAGGATATCGTCTAGTTGCGCATGTTTTATTTGGAGGGTATACCAGAGAGGCAAGGTAGCGGGTACGATGACATGACAGCACTAGAGTCGCGGCTAGGCCCGCGTTGTATTTTGTACGGGCTCGAGGAAAGAAAACAAAGTTGGTCATTAGGAAACATAAAACAGTAAGGTACAAAGAGGATTCGAAAGCAATTGGTTGTGCAAACAGCATTAGCTTTGGTGACATGACTCTTGATGATGATCTACCCGCAGGAAGACATGGGGCTGGCACCGAAGCCTGCGGATGAGTATCTCGCTTGATGATCCATAAAGCGTCATCAACGCAACGAGATGAAGAAAAGCCTCGGCACAGAATAAACGATCAGGCCTTTTGGCAAAACGTCCTCAATCAATCTCCATCCTTCTCGTTTCTGCATTCACTCATTCATCGTCGATGAGTGCGGATAAACTCAGTGAGGGTCACATGATATCAGCCCTACAAGCCACATCGAATGTGTGGCGAAGTCATCCTAAGTAACAGAAAAAAAAAAGGGGGGGGGTGGAGGGGGGAGAAAAAAAGTCTTAGAAACGGTCGGCCACCACCACATGATACCTAAGGTACCTTACCACGGACATACTGCGGTTGCAGGCCAAAGTAAAACATCCCTGACGAGTATCTGTGGCTTAAACTCATAAGGCCAGTATATCGCTCACAAGCAAAAACTAGCTAATAAAAGCAGCTACTACGTATTCACAGCATCCAGTGGGCCACTCGTCTCCATAATACCTTCCTAGGAATTTTTACTTACAGCGGTACCCATCACACATCAAGTAGGTACCTTACCACGACCCAAGTGACCCCGTTTCGTTTTTCCCTCCCTCTTGACATCCGAACGGGTCGCTTTGGCGTCAGGTAAGGTACGTACCTAGCGTGGCGCGCTAAAGGTGGGGAACATGACCCTTTTCGGCGACGAATGGTTTTTCGGAAGGTGGACAAAGCTTAAACGTCCGCCAGAGAAAAGTGCGTCATACACATTCACATTGCGATAGCATGTAAAACAACAAGACCACTAAGAAATAAAACAGGACAGCGATTTTGCAGATTCAATATTCTGTTAGAAGTCATCTGCTACTTCTTGGCAGTTCACCAGCGTGAGTTACGATTCTTCATGGGCACTGAGGACGCCAGCGGAAGGACGTCGTCAGAGACTGAGACACCACCGGTCGAGCCTACGCGGCAGCACGGCGAGCAAGTGACTCCGTTTGAGAGTCTGAACGGTCAGGAACAGGCTGAGGCATTAAATCGGCTCATCAGACAGAGTTGTGTTGAGATGGCGCTGAATCGTGTTGAAGGGGACGATGAGCTCTATGTCGGCGGGTGAGTTTCTTCTCCCTCCCCACTAGAGTCTACCTCTCTCATATCCCCGCCGCTCATCGGGGGAGGATCATTCTAACCCAGCTCGTCACAGCATCTGGGCTCTCCGCCGCCCCTCGGCCCTGAATGAACGCAACATCACCCACATCCTCTCCGTGGTGCGCTTCGACCCCGCGGGGCTCAAGAGCGAGACGGATACCTGGGAGAACTACGGCAAGAGCTACAAGCACATGGTTATCGACATCGACGACGTCGAGGACTCGGATCTGCTGATCCATCTGCCTCAGGCCGTCAAGTACATCGACAACGCGCTGTACCCCGACACAGCGAAGGGGAACGAAGAGGCGGAGGAGGAGAACGAGCAGACCAAGGGGCAGAACTTTGAGGAAAAGGTCAAGAGGCTGAAGAAGGCCGTTGAGCGGGACCAGGAAGCCTCGGAGAGCGACGAGGACGCGGAGAGCGACGAGGACGCCATCACCCCCGCGGCGGCGCAAGCGCCGGGCCCCGCGCCGGAGTTCAAGGACCTGAAGCTCGAGAGCGACGCCGACAGGCCGCCCGCGGTGTACGTCCACTGCGCGATGGGCAAGTCGCGATCCGTCTCGGTGGTCGTGGCGTACCTGCTGTGGAAGCACCCCTCGCGGTTCGGTCGCTCTGCGGCGACGACGCTCGCGGCGCAAAAGGCGTCGGCCACGCAGAAGCTCGACGACAAGGCCGCGGCGGCCGTCAAGGAGCGCGCCAGGGCGGCCGTCGAGGCGGCGGTGAAGTGGGTGCGTAAGACGAGGGAGATTGCGGAGCCGAACCCGGGCTTCATTCAGCAGCTTGAGATGTGGTGGGCGATGGGGTGTCCGGAGGACGTCGAGGGGCATCCGATCTATCAGCGGTGGGCTTTCCGGAGGGAGATTGACGAGAGCGTTGCCGCCGGCCAGGCGCCTAGTCGATTGAGGTTTGAGGATGAGGAGATGAAGGAGGTCGGTGGGGAGGGAGGGGAGGATGGGAAGGGGAACGAGTTGAGGTGTAAGAAGTGCAGGCGGACGCTTGCTACGCCGAGATTCGTGATCGACCATCAACCCGAGGGACAGCAGGCCCAGGCGTGCGCGCATTGGTTCGTGGAGCCGCTGGGATGGATGAGGGAGGAGTTGGAGAAGGCGGCGCTTGAGGGACGGTTGTCTTGTCCCAACGCCAAGTGCGGTGCTGCTGTTGGGAGGTATAGTTGGAGGGGGTTCAGGTGTAGTTGTGGTGGGTGGGTTACGCCAGCGTTTAGTCTACAGAGGGGTCGCGTCGACGAGGTTGCTGCGAAGGTTACCGGGCCCAAGGGGATGGCTAGCTTGGGTATTCGGATGCCGCCTGGGACTGGACGTCTGTAGGATTTGCCGAATACGATTGGGATTGGCTTGGAGATGTTGGAGTTCAAGGAGGCTTTGCATGGTATACACGGATGCATACGAGGGTGGGAAAGAGGTCTAAATGGGCTAGATTATGAAACTTGATGGCGCGTAGAAACAACAAAATATCAAATCAACGCTATGCTAGATGTAAACAGAAATGCCGCCGACTATTTACATGAAACACGCCCTCGCTTCAAGTCATGGTCTCTCAAAAGTCGCCAGTTGACGTACCCGGATACGCGCGCCAAACTCCACAAGGGTCGGTCAGATATCCGCCTCTCTTGCCGGTGATGGTGTCAAATCATACTGATTGATGATCATTAAGAGAATTCTCGCAGTCGTCGTCGACCGTCCAAGAGCTCCCGTCCCTGGCCACGCTGGAGAGACGGATGCAGACGTCTCCTTGTTGGAAATATTTCTGAAGTCATCTATCAGCCAAACAATGATTGCAGTTCAGAAACAAGACCAGTTACACACAGGAGGAACTCATTGTTGGGTCCCCACTTCGTCCCCTAGCAAACATCGCAATATTTATCGCATAGATAGATCGCGCAAATTTAGCTACATATGAAATTGATTGTTACTTCTTCTATGTTGCCTCTTTTTTCCATGTGGAGATGTGTATAACTGAACTTTTTCTCTTTGACTGCTAATCTAGAATGACTTATTCCAAGTCATTAGCTAGTGAAAGGGTATCTTTATCTCTTTGACTTATGGTGCTTTGTTGCTTTTGCCAGACAACAGCCTCTTGGATACCTGCTGCAGAGCCGTTTGTCTCATTACCACGCGTCTTTGTGCTCAACCAGGGTCCAGTCCTGCGGTTCCAAGGTGTTTCGCAGTTGTTCGATTTCCTTCTGGAGCTCACAAACTCTACACTTTCTGTCAGAGACCCTGATACGTCTTATTGTGGCTTCATCGGTTTTGCTGTCTTCTGAGGGGCCACTAGGTTGGACGATTTCGGTGTCAACGATGCTAATGAACCTGCAGCTTGGCACTTTGCAGCGGTTCACCCAGATGATGACTTCGTGTTCGGACATCTTTCCAAGAGACACAAGAGAATGAAGTGAGAGAGATTTGTTCGGGAGAGAGATGCTTGCGCAGCAGGTACGGGAGATGCGGGTTTGGAGAAGAGGTGGAAGTGTCTACTTGGAGGCTTCTGATTTTGCTAGGATGCGTGTCAAGTGTGAACACACGGCAACAAAGACCCAAAACCTCTTGTATTTATCGTGTTGACTTGAGACTGGTCCTAGTGATTCAGAATAGATTCCATAGCTAGTGAATCACAACAATGGATCATGCGTATGTACACGCAAATTCACCGTCATGATGCTCATAAATTTTACAATCCACGCGGAGTGTTGAAACTTTGTGATTGCTAGTCTGTTTGAAGCAGAACATGCAGAACCTGAGGACAATGCACCCCAAGACACTTAGAAAAGTATGCATCCTCTCGTGGACGGGCTATATCCAACATGATACAGAAAAGGAGGATAGAATTGTTAAGCGAAGACACTGACCAGAGTCTAGAATCTCAGGGGAGTTCTACTATGGAGCCACCTGCAAGCACTGCCACCTGAAAGACAAGCCACAAGATAAAATCACAAGGGTCCATCTACACTGGCGAAATATTCAAGTAGTGAAGGCAAGCTAGGCAATGTTTCTTAGAAGACTAATAGGTTTCAGAGGCTTGGTTTCGGTCCAACTCCTGCACAATCAGCATTCCCCCCAAGATGATTTCCGACAGTCCAGATAAGGACGGTCTGCCCACCTTCTGCCCAAACAAACTCCTCAATAGGGACCATGGACAGTAGTGACCACCAACAAGAGCCCTCCTGCTTGGCAGTGCCCTCATGAAATCAGACTTCAGCCCAAGGGGACACATACATCCTTGCTACACAGCTTTGCAGCCCGAAGGTGACATCAACCGAAATCCTTCACTAAACCATGCTGCAGCATCTGGTAGCCATTGTAGCTTTGGATACTCCCACCCCCATGGGTCTCATAGGCTGTTTACCTGCCTGGCGGAGACTGGTGCCATTCTCAGCCATTGACGAGCCAGGGCCGGACGTGATCCTTCGCCCGGGACAAGACACAACTCCAGTAATGTGCCGGTAAATCCAATCGCAAGTGCTTGCAGCAGGAAACTTCTCGTGGTAGCCTAACGGTCGAGGTAGCTCATTCACTTTCCACCTGCGGCCCACGAATGCCTGTCCCTGTCGATGTAGGATCGTAGGATGGATGCCTTGAGACCAACGAGCATACGGCTTTTCCTGCTCTAGAGCTGCAGTGAAGACTGGCATAGGGGTCGAAGATTCACTAACCTAGTCGCGTCGACTTTTGCACGGGAAGCAGAATGTCCGTGTCATGAGTGGGCCCTCTTGTTTTAATGAACAGGTCTCCGAGGACATGGATGATGTTCCTGCCGAGGGAATAGTCAACTGTGTCATTCAGTTCGAACGCCGGGCTCTGAATGAAGCCCTGAGATAGCTACATACGAGCTATTAGGTGGGAGATCAGCGTACTCAGAAGCCATGAAGGGAAGCAGTCACGTCTTCAAAAGGATGGCCGATGGTCGCTGCCTCCACAAAGGTTGGCATTTATCCGCCATTCTTCTAACCGGCTGGTAGGATCAGGATCCCGGTACGGACGCGGGACAACACTCATTGAGAAGCCCCGCGGGCCCCCCCCCCCCCTGACTTCGAGATCTAGGTACCTCGCGTTTGGATGGGTTTGGAGCGAGCTTCTGTACTGATTTCTCGCTTTCAGGGCAATAGCAGGCAACGGCAATGACTAGCAGCTAGGCTTGTAAGTGACTGGACTCACTGACTCAGGACTAGTCTTTTTGAATTGGGCAAATAACTTCATGTGACAGTGATATTCAGAAGAGAGGGAACTGCCGGCCGGGTTGTTTGGCGTCGGCTTGATGGTTTCCAGGAAGACGATAGTTGCAGATCTGGCAAAAGGTGTAATTGATTGGTCAACATACGATGGCGCTCATTGGTATGACTGGCACGATGTTTCTAAATGTTCAGGCCGGGAACCACACGTCCTACTGGCTCTATCATGGTACGGTCGAGTCATCATTCCGAGTCGTCAGACATCCATATAATCGCACTCTCAGTAGGCTTTGCAAGCTCTGGTAGCCGTTGCAGAAGGGAGATCCAGAATAGAGAAGACCCGGCGCTTGCTAATTTCCGTCCAAGTCTAGGCACTCGGCTAGGTTCCGAATTCCCGGGCCTCGGACATGGAGTAGGACAAAGAATTACGGGCCGTGTTATTTCGACGCGGCAAAAGCCAATGCGTCCTAGCTAAAAAAAGTTTCATAATGCCGACACTCAAAAATTAGCAGATGTCCCAATCATTCGAGCTTGTGTATCGACTCAATGGTGACTGAGATAAGCCCACGTGGTGGCAAGCCTTCCTTAGGGGCAGATCATGGGTCGGGGGAGAGAGGTATTGCGTTGCTTTGCTAACCCCTTTCAGCGTCACTCGCGTTGGAGCGTCAGAACATCCTAGAAAGAATTGTTTGAAGACTGACTTAAGAAGCTCGTGAGGCTGTCAAGTTTTTCGCTGAAGCGGACACGAAACATTCATGATCCGCAAGCGTCGATGATCTTGAGGAGGAAGATTGCGAAGTGACAAGGCCCATCACAGTTGCACGCATGGTGGCCGCCTTGGCGCACCCAAATCATGCGAGAATCAACTCAGGCAGACACACAACGCATCTCCAGCCACAACTTGCGGCTATTCCAATGATTTTCGACCTTATATCGTCCTAGAGGTATGGTAGGTGGAACATGCCACCATCTCAACCTCAGCCGTAACGCACAGCGAATCGTCCCGTGACTGAGCAGCAACGAAGGCTGCAAAGTCTGCGCATCTTCCTGCGCGATAAAACCACGATATCGTCTGGGAGACTCCATTTCCAAGATTCTTTCCGCAGTCGTCCCACTCTCCGAACGTTGTGATGTAGCCAGGCTCTTGCCAAGCATCTGACATCCATGAGCAACTCTTCATATTGGGGGCATAAACTTGTATGACAAAGTGGAAAACATAGCTCGAGAACGGCTACGATTCAAGCAGGAATGGCGTGACTTGAATTCTAATAATAGATCGTCTCTATTCGGTGCAGCTCTGAAAGGTGACTTGCAACTGGCGATCTTGCTACTGAGGCATGGCGCGAAGACCCGCGACTACAATCAGCGAGGTCTGGCAGTCCTTCAAGAAGCCATTGTTGATCGGAACGAAGATATTGGAAACGCCCTTCTCGAGCAGGTAGCAGATCCTAACGCTCGAGTACTTCAACCTGACGATCGATTCTAATTTCTCTTCTCCTTCCTTCCCGGGTCGCACTGCTCTACATCTAGCTGTGTTCGAAGGCACATTGAATATCACGCGGCGCAATGGAGAGAGAGCAGAGCGAGACACGGACGTTAATACACGCAGTTCTTGCTTCGATATACTCATCGTGCTACTGTGAAGGCTCAACCACTCCGATTTTCGAAGCGCGCGGATGGACTTTAGAAGAATTGGGCTTGTTATGGCTAGGTAATTGACTCTTGAATGGCTCAATCAGGGGAGGGGGGAGATGATACACTTATTATGAGGAGGGCATGTTTTTTTGCTCGGTTTCAGTTCTCTGTGTGCAGTCTGGGGAAAGAGAAACATTCTTCAGATGAGATTTCAAAACATCAGACAACATCTATCTTACCGTTGTTCCAAGTGTACTTTGCCTCATCCATCCTTTTTCATTGAAAATGGCTCTTGTCTAAATGCAGTTGTCAAAGACACAGGCTGTGGAATCAAAGACTGTCCTTAGTACCCTGAACCATGCTGTGTGTTTTAAGTCAATTCCTTTATTTAACACCAAGTTGCTATGTGCAGACTGCTAGATACTCCTGAGTCAAGAGCTGAGGCTGTGAAATCTTTCAAGTTTGTTCTCAATCTATGGTGTTTCATTGTCAGTGATTCCTAACTTGCCCTGGAACGATAACGAAGTCGAACAATGCCGATTCCGCAACAAAGGGTCGATCATACTGGATCACAAGAACAAACTTAATGATTCGAATAGGGATTTAAGAGATCGCGTTCTCTCCAGCCTAATCTTCAAGTCGTCAACAACCATCACACAAAAACACAAAGTCAACAACACATTTTCCAAAGTAAGTCCACTTCCTATCTATCATTTTACTTACACCTCCGCACTAGCCATTATGTGTCAGCTCAACCAGGACGTCGAATACTGCCTCAAATGTGGAAAAACGCTCTTCTACACTGCTAAATTGGAACGATGCATGGGTTGGCACGAATTCACCCGGCCGGGTCGAGC
The DNA here is from genome assembly GCA_036785495.1 of Colletotrichum neosansevieriae. Classification (NCBI taxonomy): domain Eukaryota; kingdom Fungi; phylum Ascomycota; class Sordariomycetes; order Glomerellales; family Glomerellaceae; genus Colletotrichum; species Colletotrichum neosansevieriae. Next base: position 217,326 of record JAVHLV010000044.1, on the reverse strand, counting down.
GCCTGGCCAGTGGTGTCGAAGAACTCTACACCGACATTTGGATGAGGCTTACGTACAAGACTGCACTGAATGTAGAGTGAACCCTCGTATTGCGGAAGAAAACGATCAACAGGATCTGGAACCAACAACACCGCCTCATCAGCGCTACCTCGGATTGCCTGACTCCTTTTCTCCGCCCGTACATCCTGGTTGTCCTCTTCCCCAGGTGCCTTCTGCATCCCCCCCTTCTTACCGGAGTCGATCACCTTCCGAACGTGCAAACCAGTCTTCACAGCATCATTCTCAACCTCGTCGTGTATTCACTGATCCTCAACGTCGTCCTCGGACCCCGCCACCGGAACGCAGCCCTCCCGCTTACCAGACTCAGTACGGCCAACCTTCACGGGCTCAAACCCTCCCTCGTCAACCCCGGTCTAATCCTCAGGATCAGGGCCAGCAACCTCAAAACAGCCGGCTAGATATCGTTCAAATCTTGGGCTGTGCCGATCGTCCTCGAAGTGCTCATGGTATTGTGAACCGGGTAGATCGGTGGCTCAACCCACACCGCTACTGATCTTGTTTCTGTTCGCCAAGGACTTGGAACGTCGAGGTCATCTTCTACGATTAGAAACATGTTTTTATAGCTGCCTATGAAATTAAAGCGTTCTACTACGCTTCATTGCTGCGCTTTTGTGCTCCTTCTGAACCTTTTCCGTCCTATCAAGCCTCCTCTCTCAAGGCCTCAACCTGAAGCCAGATTGACGAGGGCGATAGAAGATGCAGGAAGATTGAATCTTCCATTCCCTATCCTCGTCTCAACAACGTCTCCCTCGGGTTTACCTGAGAGTGTGTCGAAGCTCTGTCCTGCCCAAGTTCTGTCATATTCAGTAAAATAATCATTAATCCTGAGAAGTATGTCACTTACACTCACACTCCTATGAACGAAGTAGCATTATCTGATACTAAGAATTTGACAGTGAATGGCTGTTCTGCTGCTAATTCGCCATCATCAAAGTTGATACTCAGCTTTTCTGAATCACCGAGATACACCTGTGTGTTTAGTAACTTTAGTAATACGAGACGTGATAGTTTCTCGCCTTCCCATATGCCATAAGCGGCGAGAGTCAGGTTTGTAGTTGCAATCTCCGCAAGGTATGCCTGAACGGAATTTCCGATGGCCTCGTTGACGATCAGGAAGGCATGGTAAGAGGGTAAAATATGTGGCTGAGTTATGTTGAGACCATCCTCGGAGTCGTTAGTGGGCTGAATTAGATTGTATTTGAAGCCCACGCCGTGATGAAAATGAAGTCTCTGGATGCCAGAAGCAGCTCCAAGAAGCAGCCAATCTGTTGCCCACAAGGCACTCTCGACAGTGTTACTGAGACCCGGCTGGCCGTGACTGGTGTTCAGTTGGTAAACATTACCCTGTAAAAGGGATTACCAACATACTTCTCATAGGAATTTGTTTCGGCCTACACTATTTTTAGCCATGATGTCTTCATTTCTTATGGCTCTGGGAGCCAAACGTATTCAAGGCCAACCGAACTGACGGCGTGTATACCAGAGGTCCTCGTAGTCATGTTGCTGCGAACGGATAGCTTATTCATCAGCTCCCTGGGCCTGGCCACCCGACGAGGATCAAAGCCTCCGGAATAGGCGTTTTCCGTGAACTGGGAAGTATTGCTCTTGATCTCGGGATTGTCGAACAGACCAGCTTGAAGTGGTCCAACGGAGGTCCATTCAGGTGCATTGAAACCAGTAAAGGCCCCCGGGGAAAGGTTTGGTTTGTTGGATTCAACATTTTCGAATCCTATCTCTTTGCTGACGGCCTCGGCATATTGTTTCCAATTATTCTTGTCGCTGAAGACGTCCCATTCTGGTCCGTACCTCCTGACCTGCCCAGTCCGGCCATCGGTCCATCTCCAGATTGAAACCAGCAAGATTTGGAGAAGGCTTCTCTGCCCATTCCGGCCTTTGTTTCGTGAAATGTAGGGTGAAGTTGTACTCGGGCCCTGCCGCAACGAAGCCCGCAGCTAGGAGAGCCAGAAAAGCCGGCTGAAAGTTAGCAGTCCGCATAATGATCATGTTGGTGCCTCACAAGCCGAAGCGAATGCCTTGGTTTTGTGTTCATGAATCCGGAAATGCCGCTTATGTACTGTGAGGTCTCTGCCGAGATGCACCGGGAACAAAACTGCCGCGTGGACGCTAACCCAGGTTCACCCATCCAACCTATTGTAGCAACTAGCTCTTCCCCATAGGCTTTGTGCGAACTGCCGGGAAAGTAGCCGATGGGGGTGAGTTCAAGCCAGTGCCATCAGCAATGGAGCCCCCAGAGATTATTTCCCCACGAATCGGCTCCAGAAAGTCGGTTATCGCACATTTTTTTACACACATTGTTGACATCGTTCCCCGTGATAACGTGGAAATCCCCAGAACGCTAAGGCCAATTGAGTTGGTATGGTAGTCAACATGAAGCGGGGAGTGTCCTCGATGTCAGCAAGTTGCATTTGAGGCCCATTGCCCAACTGGTCTTTCTCCAATACGCGTACTGGATGTAACGCTTGACTCCATTTGGAGATTAAGCGCTGAATCGTGATAGATATGCGCCTTACTATGAAGCAGGCACGTCTTGACGCGTACTCGGACTTAGTCGGAGGGGAGAGCAATCCCCGCGGCCTTCGTTGATTGAGTCGAAGATATCTTGCGAATCTAAACAGGCTTCCCCAGACCTAGAAACTAGAAGACATTGCGGAGAGTTCATTGTCTATTCTCGGGGTGCATAATTCTACTTACGCAGAAGTACAGAACTGCACTAGACATATGTTCCTAGTGACAGATTGCTGCAATTCGCCTTTCGAGCGTGTGTCTAATAGCGTGTTACCAAAGATGCGATGTGCATGTGTTGGTATTCATTGTTTTGCTCATTGGTCCAAAGACTACTAGTGTTGTTTTTCATGACGATGATGATAAAAGAACTGAACTTAAGGTGAAAGCCATTGTACTGAGTCACAGTTCGAAAGCCAGTCTGATTGTTCGAATCCTCAGCCATATTGTGGGTCAGAGAACAATGAACGAGAGAGCAGACAATGCAGTTGTAATGAGACGAGAACGTTGGCCTCATCATCCAAATGTGCATATAAGGAAGAACACAGCACGCGCATTATAGCAAGTGAACTCCAGCGCCAGAGTATCAACCCACCAACACCCACACAACAAACACACCAACAATCACCATGTGCCAATACTATAACTGCGTCGAGAAGTGCTACCAGTGCAACATCACCATCTCGTCTTACACTCTCCCCGATCGCTGCCGTGATCTTATTTGGGTTTCTGTCTCCGATGACTTAGACGCTAAACTGCAACCTTATTGCCCCAAGGGCGACTTGCCTGGCACATGCAAAGGTGAACTGTATTTCAATATCCCTCATTGTGCTGCTTGTTGGCGCCTGGCTCAACTGGGCCAGTACCGCCTGAAGCCTCATGGTAATTCCTTTTAATTTCGCAATGCAGAAAGAACGGGAACTTTGTCAGAAATATAGGACATAGACTACTAGAGTGAATAGAAGACAGTTGCATTATTTGTTTCTGTTAGGAAGTCTATTTCCTGGGAGATTGCGCATGAGTCTAAAAGACAAGACCAAAAAAATAAGCCCCAGAAATTGCATCTAAAGCGCAAAAAGATGAGGTTCTCCCCTTCCAGAATCGAACTAGAGACCTTTCGATGACAATGAAACCATTACAGTCGAACGTGATGAACCAACTACACCAAGGGGAGTAACGGGGCTGAGCCCCGCTTGGTGGATGTCTACTAACCTGCAACAGCTGACCCATACAGCTTTGTTTAGACTCCACATCTCGGATTCCAGCAAACGGAGTCATGTGCAGCGCAACTTCACCTTTGTATAAGCTGATGAATTACATCGTGTTCATACGTAGGATGATACTACGACAAAAACAGCATTCTTCTTCCAAGTCCATGCGGCAGCTGGAGATGAATGCTCCTGCTGCAGATTCCGGGATTTACACTAGACGCAACCCTACAGCCCTATGAGGAAACATGACCGAGGACTTCGTTCAGTAATACAAGATGAACGATATTCCCATGATCTGTCAGGGGGGCGCGCGGTACGCATGGTCATCTTCAAGGGGCCGCTGTAAGTCTAAGATGCCAGTTGATGATGTTTTCTGGGCAAGGAAATACTCGCCTGGCAAATGTGGGGTTACAGAAGTCCTCAATCCCCAGGTGCTCCCTTTAAATCTTCAGCCAATATGGAGTTCTCCTCGCTCGCCGCTCTCTTCGTAATCCAGCTTCTAAGCGCCGCGGACGCAGTCGAGCGCCGTACTCTCGTAGCCCTTGTTACCGTCGACATCAATAGAGTTGTCTCAACCACTGCCCCTGTCATCGAGTAGGCCTGTTCTTCTCTTTGCCCCCCTCCAAGAAGCAGTGCCTCCGAAATCCTGTATCGAGTGACTGACATTGTTGGTAATGAAAGCGGCATTGTTCAAGCTGGCGGTGTCCAGATCGCAGCCTAAGCCGACAACAAGGACTTCCTCAACGCCACCGCCTATCTGAACCCGGACAAGTCCATCAGCTACCACATTTACAGCCTCACCAACCAGGACGGATACGGTACCCTCGTAACCTTCCAAGGCATTGAAAATTACCGCTCGGGACGATACTTCACCGAGGAGGAATACGGCAACTTTGTGGGAAACGGCAACATTCTGTTTTACAACGCGATGGCTTTTGCCCTCGTTGCACCTTTGGAAGAGGCGGCTATTGTCGTGCGTCAGTAACCGTAAACACCGACAGTCCGTCAGGGGTAGGGGTGCTTTTTATGGATTTAGTTGCACCTGCCAGCGGACACCTAGTCTATGGATAGTGATCTTCAAACAACTTTAGGCTGCCAGCAAAAAGATGGCGAGTTCTTTGGCCCTGGACAAGAAGTCATGATTCGTTCAATCTCGTTGACATGAAATGACTTAATGAGGAGCTGGAGTTTTTCCATGAGATCTTCAGGAAAGACGGAGCAGTTGGTGGCGCTCACCTGCTCTCGGGAACCCAGTTCCTTCCGAAAACCCGGCGATCCACCTCTCCGACACCGATGGTCGTCCCCACCCCCGAGGGCCCTTTCAAGAACCGTAACTGCCGACAGCACTAAACCAGAACGAGTAAGCGTTACGGAGTGCAGAGTTTATGATACACCGGCGCCCGGAACACACCGCCAGGTGTGCAGATAGGGCGAGATACAATAAAAGACTAACTCCGGTTAATTCTATTGGCGCCCCTGTCGTAAGAAGCATGGAGCGATCTCCTGTCGGCTATGTTGCTGTCCGTCGTCGGTCTGCTCAACTACACTGGACGCAATTGACCTCGTAACGTGGCTGCCTGGCATCAACGTCGCATACACCGTCAGCTTTAAGGTTAACCGTGGCTGACGCGAAGGATCTGCTGCATGTAGCCACGCGTCGGCTTCAGACTACCAGCTGCTGTCAACGGCGTTGGCTTTTGAGACATGACCTGAATGGAGGGCTTCTATAATGGTGTCGATCTCATTGGTCGACCATCCAGATTTGCAGATTTGGAGATCCAGCCCGGAACCCTGTGGCAGCATCTTGGCGGAGAGCAGATAGAATTCAGCACTAAAGTCTGACATCGCAACGCCCTGGAATGTGACAGGAGAATTCGCGCTCTTGAATCCGAGCACCCGGTTCTGCCTTGTGCTATCAAATCGGGATGAGATGAAGAGCTTCGTCTGATATATGTAGCGCGGGCCCCGCCTCCTCCGACTTTCGAGTCCTCAGCTCCATCGCATCTTCCCAGTCCATCCAATACCCAAGCTTCGAGCTTCGAACATCGGACGTAACCATGGCCAGTGCCAGCCCCAGCGGCGGAACCGGCGGCGTGGCAATGAACGGGACAGCCTCGGCGGGAAGCTTCCTATCTTTCCTCGCCGACGACGTGCGGCGGTCGCCGATCCTGTACTCAATGTTTGCTACGCTCCTGGCGTGTCTCGTTCTGGCGAGCAAGCTCCCATCCCCGAGTCTGGATGAGCGCGAACCGCCGGCGATGAAGCCCAGGATCCCCGTCATTGGCCATCTGCTGGGAATGACCAAGCACGAAAGCCACTACTTCAAACATCTCGAGTAAGTTACGGGCATACCGTGACGTCTGGGCCGGAACACTGGCAAAGATGCTGACCCCCGCGATGCAGACGTAGAGGAATGCCGATTGCGACACTACCCATCCTCGGCGGAAAGCTGTACGGCGTCTGGGATCCTCTGTTGGGGCAATCCGTCCATCGAAACAAGGATCTGTCCTTTGAGCCGTTTGCTGTGGATTTCGCGCAGAGTGAGTTGGGGTTCGACAACGACAAATGCTCAAGATCATCCAGAACAGCGCTCTGATCCCGCAGTTCTTTGATGGGATTCACGCCGCCATGACACCGACCAACGTCAGAAAGATGAATGCGAATGCTCTTCGATACGTGGCCAAGGGGTTGGAAGAGATACCCATCGGGGAGGCCTTTGAGACAACCAACTTCTACGTGTGGGTGCGAGATCTGATGACCATGGCCACGAGTGAAGCCTTGCATGGACCCGAAAATCCGCTTAAGAAGGATGATAGCCTGATGGAGGAAGTCTGGTAAGCTCTGTCTCCACGTTAATATCATGCTGGCCAAAGGCCGCACTCAGACTCAGGGCATTCGACGCTGGTTTGGCTACGCTCATGTTGGGCGTCTTCCCATCCATCATCGCGAAGAGGTGCTACCAGGCCCGGGCGAGACTTCAAGCGGTGCTATGCGAGTACTACGGAGCTAAGAAAGACGATCACGAAGACGCTGCACATATCGTCAAGAACCGTGCCAATGTCCTCCGAAACAACGGTATCTCTAGCCACGACGTCGGAACATTCGAAGTTGCACTTCTACACGTCGCAACATCTAATACAATACCAACGCTATTCTGGTTCATTGCATATGTCTTCACTCATCCAGACCTCATAGCGCAGTTGAGATAAGAAGTCACAGCGGTGTCAATTCATGGGGCGGATGGCAAGGTCACAGTCAATATCGCAGCGATAGATGAGAAATGTCCCCTGCTCGTCAGTTGCTACCGAGAAGCGATTCGTCTATCGAACAAAGGCATGGGCCATCGCCGTGTGATGCAAGATACGACCATCTCAGATGGCAAGGGCAGAACACATCTTCTGAAGAAGGATTGCAACATCCAGATGTCTCACGAGGTGTCCCACAGCTTAGAAGATGTCTGGGGCCCTGACATGAATGTCTTTGTTCCCGACAGGTTCGTAGAAGCCAAGGCAAGTAAGGAAAACCCTCATGCAGAGAAACTGAAGAAGGCGGCGTGGGTTCCCTTCGGAGGAGGGAGACATCTGTGCCCGGGACGCAATTTTGCGTTTGCGGAAAACCTGGGGTTCGTGGCCTCACTCCTCCTTGGCTTTGATGTCATACCGTTGGACGGTCACCGCCGTTCGACGGCAGAGCCTCCCAAAATGGATCGTTGCACGATGACTGTGGCCGCTGCCAAGCCCATCGACAACGGCGAGGGATTTGGCGTCAATGTCGAGAGACGAAAGGGTTGGGAAAATGTGAAGTGGAGGTACAGCAGTTGATGAGCCTCGGGTGTGATTGTATAGCTGTACATAGGTCAATGGATGAAAGATACCAGATGATTGCGTTTCGACATGAACAATGCAGCTATTCTTGGCAGCAAAAGTTACGGATGATAGTATCCACATAGTGACGATGGGACGTCTCTTGCCTGCACCAGACAAAATGAAGCTAGTCGCGTGTCACAGGCCTCCCATGAGCGCGTATTGACGTCCGACGACCGAAATGTGGTTAGGGGGCCGGTCGTGGCGACCTGATGATGCAGCTGAGGAACAGCGGAGGCTCGGGTGGTGATGATGTAGTGTAGCAAAGTTGGGAATCAAGCTTGAAACGATGACCGGAGTGGAGCCGTCCTGGCAAGGACGTGGACCTGCAGCTGCATCGAGCTCCGGCAGGCAGCTGCTCTCAGCCACACCCACACGTGACAGCCACATCCATTGACGTCATGACGGCAGGGCCCTTCCAGAGACGGCAGACAGCTTAAGGAGAGCTTACAAGCAGGGCAAGGCCGTGACCCGTTCCCGCATACGCTGTCGCACTTGTTTTCTTTCTTTCCACTTGGTAATAGAGATGTCATTCTAAGTAATTGAAACTCGGAGAAAACAGACAAGAAAAAAAAAGAAAGAAAAAAAAAAGGTCAATTTTCATACCAACCGAATACACATCGAAATGAGCTACGCGTTCCGCCGCGTATGCCTCCAACTGCCTGCCAGCATCAGCACCAAGCATGGTCCGCTGTGTTATACCTTCCGCCCAGCCGGAGTCGGCATTGGTAGCCGCATCCCAGCTCTTGCCCGTGCAGTCGGTAACTCAGCAAACCGGCGCGAGGAAATCGACAATGCCAAGGCCAAGAAAACGAATCGCGATGACATGCACAAGGAGGAGCAGAAGGAGAAGGAGGAGCGTTCAGAGCTTTTCGCCCTGAGGAAACAGGAGGAGAGACCGTGGCATCGCGTGGGCAATGAAGTCGAGCAGCGAGTATCGTCCAAAGATCCCACGAACGGCGATAAGACCCGCGGTACGCTTCGACTCCCGCCTGCGGCCCTTGAGCAATGTACGGGATGAGCATGCTGACTCTTTACCCAGGGCGCCTCCTCACGACCCCGACACGGTTGCTGAAGCTTATTCTTCCGCTGCCATTCTATGCAGAGCAGACGAGGACGTCGCAGCTTCCCGAAAAGGAGGGCAAAGATGGCGAGGAAGAAGGAATTGCCCCTCTCGCGCTGCTCGTCCACCCCCAACAGCCCCTCTCCTATCTCGAAAGGCTTCTTCAAGCGGAAATCCCACCTATTGACGATGGTCGTCGACAGCGGATCCCAAAGATATACTTCAGGGCAGAGGCTGAGCACAAGGACGATGGCAGGAAGGACAGCGGCGCCACGAAGAAGTCGGAGGGCAATGTCGCTTCGTACTCAGGTCTCGGCCACGAGGGTCCCAAGAAGGAACGCGACGACACCAATTGGGTTCGCTGGAGCAGCAGTACCGAGGTCGGCGACTTTATCAGAGACGCTGCCCGCGGCCGAGAGTTCTCGATTGGCATTGAGGGCTACAACCAGGAACTACGTGTAGCAGTACCGAGCTTCAATGACCGAACATACTATATGCGAATCCGGCTGCGGAAGATGTCCCACAAGGTTGAGCAAATGGCGAAGCTCAAGGAAGAATGCGACACTATTGCCCACCGCGGGGCCCATCGAATCGCTCAGGGCGGCTTCGGGGTGCTATTGAGTTGGTGGGGAGTGGTGTACTATGTTACCTTCCATACCGACTTTGGCTGGGATCTGGTCGAGCCGGTGACGTATTTGGTCGGTCTGACGACTATCATGGGCGGTTACCTGTGGTTCCTGTACATCAGCCGCGAGCTCAGCTACAAGGCCGCGCTCAACGTGACGGTTTCTAAGCGACAGCAGGCCCTCTACCAGACGCGCGGGTTCGATCCGCAGGCGTGGGAGCAGCTCGTGCAAGAGGCCAACTCACTGCGACGCGAGATCAAAATGGTGGCGACTGAATACGACGTGGACTGGGATGAGACTAAAGACCTTGGTGGTGAGGAGGTTCAGGAGGTATTGGACAAGGAGAGGAAGGATGCGCGACGGAAGAACGGCGAAGAGGACGAAGAAGAAAAAGACGACCGAGCTAAACGTGAGCGCAAAGACCAGAAGAAGCAGGAACAGAAGGCTCCTGCAGAGGGAGATGAGAGTAAAAAGGCGTCATAGGGCTTTTACTTCGTTTCCGAGAGCGATACCCTGCATAGTATAATCAGCTTCCATTATTTCTCGAGCACGGTACGGTACGTTAGCAATATGAGCGTTCGACTGTTCGATACGACGTCAACAAGCGTTTGGAAATTTGCCGGTGTCGCGTGATTGACGAGATCGACCACGGCGTGCGTAGTGTAGGGTGAGATACTGGGCGCTTTCTCTGCAGCCGAGAGTCAAAAATTTCAGCTCCTTCAATGCAACATCAGCGGTACCCGGTCACCTTGGCAGAACAGCCCACTGTGGTCGGTGTATTCCGGTGAGTATTCGCTAACACGTGCGGCAAAAAAAGATGACTTAGGAAGTGCGCACCAGCCTTGGTCTCCCCCCGCCGCGCGGCGCGCCAGCGGGAGAGCTTCACCCCACTTCATTAACGCATCATCATGCCACCACCCAACCAACAGGTCCCTGTTTGTCAGAGTCTCCCAATCGTCCATATGGCACGTCACTGAATGGCCGTCTTGACTCCGTCGAAGGGGCTCTAGCAGGCGTCCCCAGATCTCGACCACAGCCGCATGTGCTTCTGGGGAATGTCTTGCGACAACTGACGGTGTTTGTCACGACCGAAGCCTCTGTACTTAAGACATATCGCGCTCGGAACTGGTTGACCCCGCCGTCTCCCTCGTCCCAAGCCTCCATCTATCTTTCTCCTTTTGCTCCGAGCACACTGCTACATAAGGCACGACAAAGGCGATCGATCTCTCTGAAGCTGGGACCCGATTGGAAATCGATCCGCACACCTTCTCCTGCTACGCTACGCACACCGACGACTCACCGTGCCCAAAGCTAGCCCCTCCTTTCCCCCCTCCCCTACCCTCCACCAGCCAGAGGCGCAAGCTGCCCTACCTAAGGTAAGGGTCGTAGCTCCGCTCCACGGCCAACCGAGGAACCCAGAAGCCTACCTAAGGTAGCCCAGAGCTCGCCCAGCATGCCCCCCCAAATCATCCACCTGCCCGACGGCCAAAAGTTCACCGTCACACCTGTCTTCGCCGGTCTCTTCTTCAAGTCCCACGACCTCAACACCCACAACAACCCCTTTCCTATCGGCTGGACCATCGTGCTAAACACCGAGGATGATGACCCCGAGCCTTTCGGAGATGACTCCTCCAACGGCGAACAGAGCGAGGAAGAGCACGCCCGAGCAGCAGCAGCTCGTCGACACATCCACGGCTTCAAGCAACCGACTCTGCAGAATGACAACCTCTTCATCTCGTCTATCTCGCAGCCCTCGAGCACCGAGTTCAAGCCCGCCGCGAGCCCCACCCGCCAGATTGCCATGATGCTCTGGGTTACACTCTATTGGTACTTCCACCAACCCCGACCCTCGCCGTACCTCGCAACCGAAGCGTCGCGGCTCACTCCCGAGGCGGCCCGGCCCAAGGGCGAATGGCGCATCAACATCAAACGCGACGGCGTGTTGCGCGGGCGGAATCTGATACCGAAGCTGGAGCGCATGGGCCTGATTGCCTCGCTGGACTCGGCCGTCGGCACGAGGTTGGAGGATAGCGGGGATGAATGGTCGCAGATGTTCGTGTCGCGGCGCATGTTCTGGCAGGTTCCGGGCCGCCTGTTCCTGTTTACTCTGCAGAGAAATAGCAGTGGAGGATCTTTCCCCGACTCGCCGGCAGGAAGCCGACCGACTTCACCTGCACGCACCGATTCGACCCATTCCCGCCATCACACCCCGATACACTCCCCGCACCAGTCAACAGGCAGTCGCTTCGACGTCGACTTGCCGGGAGGTCCACCGCCGATGTCTTCGGTCCTGGTGCCCAGCTTCCCCATAGGCCCGTTCTATTCCAGCTCGCACTTGCCGACGTACTACCCTCCAGCGCCTCTGATGTACACAGTCACGAACGGCGTGAGACATCCCATCCGCCCGAAGCCAGGCCGCATGGGTGAGGTCTTCTACTCCCGCTACATCCCGAGCGTGGGCCAGTATCTCTCATTCCGTGTCGCATCTCTTGCACCCAGCGCCGTGCCTTACCTTGGACCCGTGGGACCAAAACCTGCAGAGAATTCTCACGTGACGACGCTGTCCGACACATCGCTGCTTCAGAAGTGGCTCGCGAATCCCCGCGTCCAGAAGTTTTGGGGAGACTACACGCCGGATTTCCTGACGAATGCCCTGAGCTCGAAGCACTCTTTCCCTGTGATTGGAATGTGGGACGGAGTGCCTTTTGGGTACTTTGAGATATACTGGGTCAAGGAGGACATTTTGGGACAAAAGCTGGGCAACGACGCCGGCGACTGGGACCGCGGCATCCATCTGTTCATCGGTGAGGAGTGGGCTCGCGGTCGGGTGCCGGCGTGGTTATCGAGCTTGGTGCATTGGTGCTTGACAGACGACTACAGGACGATGCATGTTTGTCTGGAGCCGCGGATAGATAACGCGAGGTGAGATTTGTGACCAGCACCGCATGAAGGTATACTGACGAGTACCCAGGTTCCTCCAACATTTGCAAAGCAACGGTTTCGCGAAAGAGCGCGAGATAGCGTTTCCTCACAAACAGTCATATTTTATGCGACTGAACAGAGACTCCTGGGACGGACCTGGTCTGTAAGGAACTTGAAGACGTGGTATCCGTTAAAAAAAAAAAGGTGGCTATATGCCTGCGATGTTTGAGTTGATCTTATTTTGGGATTTGCATGGGGAAAGCGAGCGGGTGTAGATCATGAAGCCTTCAGATACACGATTAAGGGAGATACCCGATTTTCAGCTCCTCTCAGTTGCGAAAAGTAAATTCTGCATACCTTCATCCAACACAACTCGACAATGCGCATCCTCAGATTCGATGCTCGAGACTGACTCGGGACTAGCTCCGATAATTGATAAGTGCCCAGCCACGACGACGTCACAATGCAGTCCTGGGTCGCTTGGTGTGAACAGGGACTCCCAGCTCAGCACACGCGCCAAGGGTGGGGTGGGGTCAGTGACAATTCACCCAGCGGCCCCGGTGGTAGCTGGTCGGCAAACTCCGGGGGCGTTGGACCGCTGAGACACGGTTATCTTGTGACCGACCTCTGACATCCGAAACTTTGGACTGCCAGACCATCCCATCCCCCCATCCCGTCGCGACAAGACGACCGCACCCGCAACCTCGCCCCTCTCGATGCCTCCTCGAGAACGGTGGTGGCAGATATGACCGGCCGATCGCCCTCGTCCTCCGGCCGCCTCCCCATGCCCGGCTCGCCGTCCTCGTCGTGGGCGCTCTATCGCGCCCGCCTATCAGCCATGTTCCGCCACGCCGACACGCAGGTCATCGTGGCCTTTTGGCTCCTCGGTGCGTCCTTTGTGTGCTTCACGCTCCTGTCCCAGTGTCGTCGGCTAACGCAGGAATGCCGAAAACAGGCCTGATCAACAACGTCCTCTACGTAATCATCCTCTCCGCAGCCCAAGACCTCGTCGGCTCCTCGGTGCCCAAGGGCGTCGTCCTCCTCGCCGACGTCCTCCCCTCCTTCTTCACGAAGCTCATCGCCCCCTACTTCATCCACCGCGTCCCCTACGCCCTCCGCGTCGTCGTCCTCATCGCCCTCTCCGTCTGCGGCATGCTCCTCGTCGCCCTCACCCCGCCCACGAAATCCGTCGCCATCAAGATGATCGGCGTCGTCATCGCGAGCCTGTCCTCCGGCGGCGGCGAGCTCAGCTTCCTGGGGCTGACGCATTACTACGGGCCCATGAGTCTGGCGGGATGGGGCAGCGGCACGGGCGCTGCCGGTTTGGTCGGGGCCGGACTGTACGTTGTGCTGACGGACTGGTGGAAGTTCAGCGTCCGGAACAGCTTGCTCTTCTCGGCGTGTCTGCCGTCCGTCATGTTCGTCAGCTTCTTCTTGATCCTCCCCAAGGGTCCGTTGAAGGCGGGGAAGAAGGAGTACACCGCCGTGCCGGAGCAGGACCTGGAGGAGGAGGACGTGGAGGAGTTGCCGCGGAACGCGGCGTCTTCTGCGCTTCTCGCGCCTGGGCCGGGGGTGACTTCGACGGCGTACTCTGTCGGTCAGCACGATGCGTCGCACAGTTTTGATGCGAACTTGAGGAGGGCGAAGAAGCTCTTCTTCCCGTACATGCTGCCCCTTCTCTTGGTGTACATTGCCGAGTACACCATCAACCAAGGCGTCTCCCCGACGCTGCTCTTCCCGCTCGGGTCCTCGCCGTTCAAGGAGTTCCGGGAGTTCTATCCCTTTTACGGATTTCTGTACCAGCTGGGCGTCTTCGTCTCGCGGTCCTCGACGCCGTTTGTGCGGATTCACCACCTTTACGTCCCGTCATTTTTGCAGGTAGCGAACCTGGCCTTGCTGACGGCGCACGCGATGTTCGATTTCATCCCGTCGGTGTACATTGTCTTCGTGATCATCTTCTGGGAGGGATTGTTGGGCGGCGCGGTGTACGTTAATACCTTTGCGGAGATTATGGAGCAGGTGCCGGCCGAGGATCGGGAGTTCAGTCTGAGCGCTACCAGTGTAAGTGATAGTGGGGGCATTTGCATTGCGGGCTTCCTGGGGATTATTATGGAGGTCAGGCTTTGCGACTGGCAGGTTGCGCAGGGGAGGGATTGGTGTCGAAAGATTAAGGTTGGATAGATTTCACGTTTGCTTTGCTACAATACCATTATAATTGGCTTTCGGAACGCCGCGCGTATCGTTCTCTTCAAGAGGCCACTATTCAAACCCTACCTTGCCAAGACGAGAAGAAGCGAGGTTGGAACATGAAATCGCCAGCCCCGGAAAAAGCGAAGTTCGTCAGAACGTTTAAGAAGACAAACACAGCAACTCGCCCGAACGTATCCGACTCCGACCGCCCTTCGTTTTAGGTCCCGAGCGCCAATCTCCCCAAATGTAGCTTGCGTTGGCTCGGAGATTGTAAAGCAAACATCGAACCAGAAAAAAAGGTCGAGAAAAAAACATAAAAACGCGTCGGTCGGTAAGAGTCCGAATGAGTAAAACAAGATGCACGCATGCCAAGCGCGGTTGCGGGATCTGCTGATCTGATATCGTTCGGTTGGTTCGTGGGGGTCGCCGCCGCTGGCGGCTCAGCATCATGTTGCGGGAACCATGTACACCTTACCTTAGGTAGTGATCGACTACAGTTGCACCTTGCGAATACAGCCAATTGTTCAGTTGGACTATTCTGGGCAGGATATGAAAATGAGGAAAGAACTTGGTCTTTTTTTTTCCGGGTGGAAATATGAGAGGTGCTTTTGTCCTTGGTATCGAATACGCCGTCCAATGCATGCCAAAAAACTTCAGAATGCCGATGATGCTATACGCCTGTTCGCCCTCCGTCATGCCGTGGTTTGGTTAATAAAAACACGCAAAAAGGAATCACATTGCCTTCCTCTCATGTCGGGCAGCCTCGTCCTCGTCTACCTCACCCGTTCCGTCGTTCCCGAAAGACTGAAAATCCTTGGTAAGTATCCTGCCTTTGCTCGCCCCGGCTGCTTGAACCATAGAGATGGATGAGCACCAGAGGCCATTCGGTCCGCTCGTCGGGGATGTCACGATGAACTCTGGAAGACTAAGCCGGAATCGTGGGGTCCATGAGCGTTGGTATGTTGCTCCAGTATTTGGTCTTCTGCACGACCCTGAGTGCGGGGGGCGTCCATTGCGGTTGCCGCTCCCTGGCCTCGACCATGGCGTCCTCGACCCAGTTTTTGATTTCGTACAGAGCCCGCCGCTGTTGCTTCCGTTCCCGGTACTTCAGGAGCGGCTCCGAAGAAGGGAGGGCAGTCGTCAGGACCTTGAAATTGACGAGCAGGGTCAGAGTCTTGAGCGACGGGAATTGCTGGACAAACTGCACGCCGACGTGGCATTGTCCTTGCAGCCAGCACGGACGGAGACCCCATTCCATGGCGAGGTTCTGGATGTTGACGAAGTTGGCGGCATCTGGCATGATGGCTCGCTGGGGTGCCCTGTACAGCAGGAGAGTGTCCCTTGCGCAATTCACGTAAACGCCTTGGCCGCTCTCTCGGTCCTCGTTGGTGAGATGGACCAGCTCGAACTGCTCGTCCTTGGCGCCGCGGCGGTTGTCGCTCTCGTAGAGCAATTCCGTTCTTGCCTCGCGGCATACCTGAGTATGACAGCATGAGTATCATGTTTCGGCCGAATGAGACGAGCGAGGAAGAACGACAGCAACATACCTGAAGGACGGCAGGGACGGGTGCGTGGCGGCGTAGGGTGTAAGCCAAGGTGGTGTTGCTCATGGCGCGCTCAATAATTGTCGGTCTGGGCGCCGCAAGACGCCAGATATTGATGCGCAGCTCGGCGGGAAGCTCTTTGAATCTGTGAAAGGAGGGCGTGTAAGGGCCCGACAGGTCTATCGATGCGAGCTCCTCCATTGTGGTTGTCAGGTAAGATGCTGCGGTGGTGTCGGCTATCCTAAATTGGTCATCAATGGTCTTTTTCTGTGACGCTATTTCTCCTTGATGTTGAGATGATGTCGAGTATTTTGGGGGGGGGGGGGGGGGGTTTGCCGGCAAAGAACAAGATGATATATGAAGGGGAAAGAGGAAAGAGCGGTCGTGAGGGTCTGATTGTGGCCGAATAAGGCAACTGCCAGGGTGGGCAACGATGGAGACGAAAATCAACAGAGCTGCTGCGCTCGGTCGGTCTTTCGGTCGAGTCGGCTTTTACCAGGGGGAAGGGGGAGGCGGGAAGATGCAGCTGGGTCTTGTTGTTGGCGAATCTAGAAAATCTAGAACGACTTGGCGGTATGTTGTTTGTGTTGTGCTGCAGCTCACGCTTTGTTCAAGGCGTCTACGATGAGGTGATGCGACGAGCTGGCAGGCAAGGTATTGAAAGGCGCTGCTTAATATGGGGAAACGACTTCTCAATGATACAGGCGGTCTCGAAATCTGCAAAATCTGGTAAATCTGGAAAAATCGGACTAAAGCAGAGGACCAGATCAGAATCTCTGGGCGAATATGAACCGGAAGCGCAATCCCTTTCATATGAATCACATCAAGGGGGGAGAAAACACCATATAAAAATCAGCAAAGAATGAGGCGATGAAAATTTCTCGGGAGCCAGGCCAGGCCAGCCGCTCCCAGTCAGCGGCAGCGAGCCTCTAGTGACTCGTGAGTGTGAGTAAATCACGGTCCTGCAACCTGCAATCCGCAATCCGGACCTTGGATTTGAACGACACACGGCGCCACTGGCGGTCAATGCAGGGCCGTCAGGTCAGGACTCAGGACTGACTGGCTTGATCTTGAGCCCATCTCTGGCTCGAATCTGCCGGGTCCCTCCCTGACTCGCGGTGAATCATTGGATGAAAATTCGAATTCGACGCAGGGCATGATTTGTGAGCTGTTGCCATCATGCCAGAAAATGCCCATTTGTGGGGCCGTTAGCCGTCGATAACGTCTGACGTCGGAACGGCTTCATTTACTACTATGCATACAATACTACCGTTGCCCGTCGAACACCCTGAGTGGCGCCGCGCCGGCATCCGCTCTCGGGAGATCCTGCCTTGGCTTTTCATCTTTAAATCCAAGTCCCGTCGTCCAAAAGAGCGTGGGGGGCAGGATTGAGACGGTCCAAGTTTCCCCTACGTCTCTTACGTCTCTTACGTCTCTCAATGGACCGCCTTCAGGATAGCAGAGGGGGGGGGGGGGCCAAGAGTCCCTAGGGGTAACTGATTTGGCACCTATCGAGAGCCATCTCGGAGGAATGGTAAAAATGTCGTGCTGCTCGGCCTGACCCTTACTTCAAGGGTTAGCAGCTATTGGCTCAAGGGTGCCGTACTGAGGTCATACGGGGGCCCCTTTTTGATGTCGTTATCAAAGACCCCAAGCAAAATGTCGTCTGATGCTCCGCTGAGCCTCCTCAAACCGCCCGCCCGACCTACCTGTTACTCGTGATCATCTTACCCCGAACCACTACCTTTATATTATCCATCATGAATTTCAAAACCAAGGCACAGACTTTATAGATCGCATAGGAGAAAGAAAGAAATCGAGGGGCTATGACAGGTTGACTGGCATCCCGGATTGGACTATTCAGCTTCGCCATCGCCGCAGAACGTGAAACCCCGAATGAGTGTGCATGTCATTGTCGTCATGCTTCTTATTCCCATGCCGCATTGCGCGCTCCTGTGATTTCTGCCGTTCTCTTTTGCTTGAATGCCCAGGAGTTATTTCAGACGTCTGTCCTATCATTGCTGCATGGATGAGTGACGTCGAGTCCAGCCAGACCGACTGCATCGCTGGTGACAGCCGGCATTTGGGGCGGCGGCCCGGCCCTTCAACCGCAGTCGATCTAGAAATCCGCATCGAACGCCCAGCTGAAAATTCTTTTCCCGTACTCCGTTTGATTGACCACGGTGCTGATTGGCAGTGGGCGGCCATAGTCCGTAGCATGTTGGGGAAACCTTACTTGGAGTCGCCAGTGTGTAGATGATGTACCTATGACGCATTTCGTAGCTCACGAACCCCCCTGCAATGCTTGTGTCGTCACCAGTCAGTGAATCCACACAGCTTCAACCTCGTCGCTAAGCAGCATTGTCTTTGCCAACCAAACTCCATGATTCGGGAAGCTCTAACGGAATAATTGAGCCGAAAACAAAACAATTTCTTTACTCGCAAACGACGTAACGGCACTTATTACCCTTCACCACAGCTGACGGTGAATTGTGATCCTCAAGCACAAGCAAAACCACATCCAATAATCAGAATGTCTTCGACACGAGCCTTCGCCTTACGCCGCATCGCGGCTCCCAGAACCGTTCCCCGCGCATCTTTTCCCATGGCATCGACGAGACAGGTCAGATGGGATAGCTCCAAGTCCAACGACGGTGACCTGGGCGGCCCGGGGGGCCAGGAACCAGTTCCTCCCCAAAGCGGCGCATCACAGAGCTGGTGAGTGATTCTAACCGCCCAGTCTTCTTTTCAAATTGCTGACTTTGCAGGCCTACCTTGGCGGCTATCGCTGCCGTGGGGCTTGGCGTTGGGGCATACCTGGTCCATCTCACAGGGAAGCCGAAGGGTTCGGCGAAGCTCGAGGGTGGTCAATTTGATAAGCTCGCTGAGAAGGTGAAGCCGAGCAAATAAACACAGCTCACGTCGAAAATGTGGCAAAACAACGGTTTGGGGTACGGTTGTCTTGGGAACTCCCACAGAACGGAAAGTCTGTGAAGATAATTAAGTGCTTTTGTAATGGTACAGTAGTGTAAAGTAGTGTTCATGGGTAGCCGTCGCGTGATCATCAACACACAAGACTTACTTTTGTTGTATAAGCCATATACAGTTGTCTACTGCATGTAGTATGTAAAAAACAGGCGTCGGTTCGAATTCCAACATTAGCTTGAGCACAGCAATGGGTTCCATCATCATTCCTGTCCGCACGCTGCTTCATCCAATCTTCTCTGCCTCATCATTGTCACTCGTCTCAAACAATATGCGGACATTTGTCGCCGCCATCCGCTTCCCATCATGAACGACAGTAAAGTCAAGACTAGTACCATCGCACCTCGCCTCAATGTCCCATTCAAGGCAATAGAAAACCTTTCCCGCCGGATTAGTGAACTTTGGTAGACCTTCGAAGTCGAGTCGTTTGCTCCACGTGACGGTGCAGAGGCGCTTAACTGTCCCGTCTCTGCGACGTGGAGCTTTCGGAGCTTTTGAAGAGTAAAGCGTCGTGGTAATTTCTTCCGGAGGCTTCTCGTATAGGCGGTAATACTGCCGAGCACGAGAGATAGTGCCGCTGACATCCGCTCCCTGTGGCATACGTCAGACATAAGCATGAAAGGACCGCTTGTGCCTTACCTGTTCCAAATACCATCGAACTTGGTTGTCTGCCATCCATTTCATCTCTTCCTCGTCCCAGAACCTATCGGTTGTGAGGTGTTTATTCGGATCATATGGTTCATTGAAGACTGATCCGTAGCTGACCCGGGCAACACGAGACGCGATCTTCACCGAAAACCCTTCAGTATCACTATCATTGAGCTGCGTCAGGCCTCGAATTACGGCACCTCGACAGATAGCGCTCCATCTGCAAGAATTAGTCCAGATATGCGAACAGCGTGACACGACTCACGGTCTGGATCCTTGAGCCTGTAGGACTTCCGTAGTATCGGTGCCCATGTTCTGCACGAGGCGATTGTGGAGATAAGCGCAACGACCGAAACCTCCAACAAGGATGATATACTAAGTCACGTCAGCCATGCTTCAAAGGTGAAGAAGTATACGCGAACAGGCTGCTTGCTTTTGGTGCTTTCTGGTACTTCTTCTGGACTTGGTCCACCTGCTTTTGAACGAGCTCCTCGATCTGGCCGACGATTTGACAAAACACCGGCCCCAATTCCAATTCGTTAAGTATCAGCATGGGCCTGAGCGCAAAAGCCTTCGTGACTTTGGCCGATCCACGCCCGTACGGAAGGTGGACGATCCAATCTCTTCGCTGGCCATAGAACTGCTTTTTGATCCCGTGCTCCCAGTCGTTGTGAAGGAGCCTTCGGACCTCGTCAGTTGGTAGCGCATCCCACATTTGAGAGCCAAACCGACTCCTCAACAATTCAACAAAAGCCTGGTCGAGGAACAAACACCCGCAAAGCCTACCTTCGCCCTTGACCGATTCTTTTACAACCATCGGGTCGGTGGTGACTACCTCGTAGGTGATGAGGTCGACAGTGCCACCTCCTGCGTCGCAGACAACAAAGTGGTCCCCGCTCTGCATAGGTTTCACGGTCAGCGGATCCCAACACTATGATTGGAATTGGAATAGCTTACGCTGATGTCAGGGCGGAATTGCAGGTCGTGTAAAGTGGCTAACGCGGCCGCTTCGGGTTCGGAGACGAATGATAAAACGGTTTCGCCAGCTGGACGGGCCTCCAGGATGCCAGCATCTTCTGCAGCACTTTTCATGCGCGCCTTGGAGTACTCGGGCCAGATGGCCGGGATTGTAATCACTACACGCAGTTTGCAGAGTCTTAGGAGGCCTTTTCCTGTTGATCGAGCGATGCAGTCGATGGAGTGGTTCCACAGGCGTCGAAGATAACTGCTGATGACCTCCACGACATCTCTGTTGGACTCTTTCAGAAGCTTCTTAGCAAGGCCTATCTGGCGCGACTCCCGTAACTCGGTTGTGAGATCTCTCGAATCAATGAGAAGCAGTTTGAACCACTTGAGGCATTCATCGGCGTTGCGATCCGGCACGCCATATCCCCAGACCGCTTCGTCTTGGAGGTCTCCGTAGAGGAGAGTAGATGGCGTTTTCTCAGTGTCAGAGTTGAGGCTCAGTTCTGAGGGCCATTGGGTAATGACTTCGATATTTTCTGGCTGACCCGAAAACGCCCAGCTCACCCCAGAAAACCTGGCGTTAAACCCGCCGAGTTAGTTGACATCCACTTCGGCTAGACGCTTTGGCCTTCTTACGTGGTTCCAAAATCGATGCCGATGACAATCGTCTTCCTTTCAGCAGGAACAGGCATGTTTTCGTCGTGCCGGCCGCCCATTTCGCTGAGAGTCTCCTGTCTGGTCTTTGATACAGTATGGAACTTTCGAGATCAGCGTCTAAGTTGTTTTGTGGGCTTGCTCAAACATTAATGTCGTCTTTGAGGAAACGTTGGTATATTTATGGAGGATGTGAGGGCTCCTGGGCCTTGGGCTCTATGATGCGAGATCGAACTCCAATTGCGCCGTTCCCCGAAGTATGGTCTAAGTTGCAATATTGAACTTCACTTTGCGCAAGGTCGATTCAACCTCAAGGTTTCACCACTATCACTTCGAGTCTTTCCTCCTCGAGCGGTCTTTCGAGCCGATAGCATTTATTACGCAAAGTATGAGCCATTATGGTTGCTGCTGCTATTGATGGTGTCGGTCTAGGTGAGGTTAAACCTTTTTGTTCATAGCCTTTATCTCTATAGCCGACCACAAAAAAACTTTGAAGAGCATGTTCAGTAGACTTTTGGGCGGCCTCCGGCATATCGCATGCACTGGTAAGCTCTCGAGACTTTTGAAACGGCCGCTTCTCCGAACATCGCGAGCGGAGAAATATATGACCAGGCGATGAGGCAATACCCCGCCGTGAGAAATAGCCACCACAAACTCGTCAGTACTTGGTCACCTAGTAAGCGATGCACGGAAACGTCGAACAGGCTCCAGTCGCGGCAGTCGCTGACTGCAATCATCTGTCTGGGCGTTCAAGAGCAGATGGAGGTCTGGAAGCTGGCCACTCGGGGACCGATACTCCTGTGACTAGCAGCCGACGCTGGCCGAGCTGGCCACTTTCGCGGATCTATGGAGATGCAAGACCCCGTCTTACGAATGTCGAGAATATTAAAAGGGAAAATGAGAGACTACGTCGGCAACTGGACAGACGAGAAGCGGACATTCAGTCACTTCGGCTTGCTCTTGACGAGGCATACCAGAAGATCGAGAACCATAAACTCGAATATGCAGCAGCACAATCAGAACACGACAAGCACACTCGTGAATGTCGACAAGAAATGTCGACCTTGCAGGAGCAGGTGTACAACTTGGAAGTCGCCAGGGCTTCGGAGCTAGCCTTCGCAAACAGCACAAAGGTCTCAGACACGGCTATACTAGATTCCTGGAAAAGAATGGGATACAACATTTGCTCGCTCGCCAATACTCTGCTTACATGCTGCCCGACGCAGGCGGAGTTGGCTGACCAGGATAACTCGGATACGCCTTTGCAAATCACAGCTGCCGAATACGCATTGCTGGCAGATGAGAGCACGAGATCGGCGGTTGTGGAGAACTACATCTGGCGCTCAGTCAATGGTCGCATCTTCGGCGGCAGCCAACGAAAGGACCATTTGGGTGCCTGGGGTGGCGCCGCGGGGGTCAGCTTTCATGGTCTTTGTTGCACCCTGCTCCGTACGTGGAACCCCTTGTGCCGATTACCTCTCAGTTATTGGGGACTGATTTGTTGACGCAGCCGGGATCTCTTTCACTACTACTGCTGCTACTGCTGATTTCTTCCGCTGGAGATCACAGGGCGCAGTTCTGATCGAGACAACCAGAGGCTTCAGGGATCAGGTGCTACGACAGCTTGCTGTGCGCGAGCAGCTCAAGTTGTCGCTTTTGCTGCCGTTGGATATGAGGGGTGAAAAGTCAGTAAGGAGAGCGCTGCGTCGAAGTCTCCTCCACATATTTGAAGACGCGCTGGGATTATTCTCAATTTTCATGAAATCGAGAGCCTCGTTTCAAATATACTGGGTTAGTCATTCGAATGCCTCGGGGGAGAAAGCTGTATTTGATCCACAGTTAATGGAGGCCGAGGTATGGGGAAGTAGTCCGGACGTTGGGCAAGGTGTTGTTTTCAACATATCACCAGGTCTTTACAAGAATGGCACTGCTGACGGGACCGACTATGACCGAAGGATGATTTTGGTGAAACATAGGGTGGTATGCGGTTAAGGAATTTACGAAGAAGAGTTCAGAAGTACCATAGTGAAGTTTTACATGCGTTCTATCTTGTTGAAGACTTCGATGCTCCAGAGTGTGACATCTGCTAGCCGACTACAGATATCTCTGTAGGTTTCTGTGGTAGTCCACCTGTCTCTTCACTTGGATTTCGACCAAGATCCGAATGGGTTCACTCTTGAATCGGGACACGGTATGCATGCTACTGAGTACGTCGACTTACTTCGTGACTTGACCCCTTCTGGCCGCTCCTTCCTGACATCAGTGGAAGGCTGTCATAGAGTTACCCACATCGCAGGAACTCCGCACAGAACATTTTGTGTTAACGAGCAAAGTAAATCAAGTTGGCTATATTTCAGATGATCGTATCAGACTGCCTTTCCCTGCTGCAGAATGGGCAAGCATTCTGGTTGTATCGGAAGCCCATGAAAGCACGGCACTAAACGATAAGACTTAGGCCGACATGAGAGGCATCCACCCAGTGATGGGTACATTATTCTCGTAGTCATAGAAAGACTGCTGGCATAGCATGACTTTCAGCTCATGTTTCTTCAGATGCGTCTTCACTTCATCGAGACGTTCATGATCCATTTTTCCAAAATTGATCAAGGTCGCTCCGCCTTCGGCTTTCTTTTCGTCTTCGTAGAACGGTTGAGACCGACCTTTTCTTTCTTACCGTTCTTGGCTAGAATCACCATGACACTGTCCAAGGACGCGAATGACATATAAACCCTCTGTGTCCCGGAGCTGAAGAGGATGCCCTTGTCTGAGAAGTGTATATGACCTAACCTCTTAGCGTCTTGTTCAAGAGCCCGGTCAGAGCAACACAGCTGAAAAAACATACCTTCAACCTGAGATTTCACATTTGAGCCTGTAGGTGGCTTGAGGACGCAGCTCTTTCCGATCGCAAGAGCATCATCGGACCTTTCTGTCAAGTCAATGACTGCCTTGTCAAGAGCCTCGACTTGCTTGTCCAACCATTTGAAGGATATGATCTGCGGGTACTCTACTCTCGCTTGACTGAAGACGCACAGGTAGCGCCAGCCGGCACAATCACAACCTCGTAAGCTTCTTCCTCGAGTGTTGACAAATTCGGAAGCACAAACGCTTGCACTGTTTCACATTTGATAAATAAAACGCAGAATCAAAAAAAGATTGCGCGGCTGGGTTGCAACTCACCAATGTGCCTGCTTGGCACCATGAAAATGGCATCACCTCGACCTTGCCGTCGCATGTGAATGGCGCCTGGAAAGAGACACTTGGCGTTATCAAATGACACCAGCCGCAGCCTAGGCCATGAAGCTCCGTGGTATCAACGCCACTGCTTTTTCCCATTCTCTGCCCTTTTCCCAATCACTTTTGCTGTTGTTCCTCCTTTTCAGGATACCGGTCATGTTCTCTGTATCGGACGGATCCCGTTTGCGCTTGGCAGCGCCGCCGGTCGCCTTTCCGTCGTGACCGCGTGATGAAGTTCCACGCCTGGACATACTCAGACAGTAGTCGTCGCTACGAAGATGGACAACGGCAAGCAGTTTATTCGCACAGTTGTAAATAGCAGATGCTGGTGTTGGTGTGTTTTGGCAAGGACAGAGTGGGATCAACGGACGCGGACGTGGACGCGTTTTATGGCGCTCACTAACGGGGGACACCCCAACATGCTTCACAACGTCGCGCGTTTTCATCGATTTTGAATCATGGCATTGGGTGTGCAGCGAAGCTAACTTAGACCGACCGAACTAATATGGCTTTCTGAGTGATACAAAAACGGGTTTCCAACTGCACATTAACGACCGGTAGAATTAACCAAAACCTTCATGAATTTCCCCGTCTGGATAAACCCTTCAATGCTCACTTAGAAGCAAGCCAAAGACATCGCCCCAGCGCCGGCTCCGACTGGCATCGACCCAGTCCATCCAACGTTGCCGCTGCCACAGAACAGAGACGCGCCGACTGCATCAAACTCTCCCAGTGTCTCAGATGCCATGGATCCCGATCCCACGCAGCAGTTGGCGTCCTCGCCCTCAAGACACCACATGAAGCGATCATCGCGTACGAGCCGAGCCTTCTCGCCGATGGCATCGAGAGTCTCGACAAGTACCTTGCAGGTAGAGGAGCACTGGCTGGATTGGGCACTGCCGCCGCGCACTCGGTGAGTCAGGCAGCCGACGGCCTCGGAAGAAGACATCAGAGCGGCGGTGGTAGCGGCTGCGCCTGTACCGGTTTCTGTAATGTTCGTCTCGATGGTGACGGCGTCCGTCTGAGGATCGGTGTCCCAGAGGGTGAAGACACCAAGGTTGCTGTCGCTCCAGGTTCCCAGAAGAGAGGACCGGTCCATGCCGTGGTGCGGGACGGAGCGCTTGCGGCCGATCGAAGCTCGCGGGCTGCCGAAGTAACTACTCATCCACGGCGAGTGAGCGCCACTGCTCGCAGCGCTTCGTGCGGGGCCGCCGTTCATGCTCAAGCCGGGTATCGCGCTCATCCAGCTCAAGACGGAATCTGCGATGGCTGCCTTTCCGCCGGAACCTGCCGGCGACATGTTTCCTGCTTTTGCCGACTTTGCTGATGCCGACTTTGATGACACCGACTTTGCCGACGACCCCGACTTCCCTCCCTTTTTGAAAATGCCCCTGACCTTGGAGCCAAACTTCTTGAACCCGGCTTGGAGTCTCGATCCCAGACTCTTGAATTTGTGCGACATCTTCGCGAAGCCCTTTGCGATGCCGTGGCCGATGCGGCGTAAACCCACCTTCATGGCTTTGGCAGCCTTTGCCCATAAGGAGACGGCGTGTCTCGCGACGTGTTTGGCCACGGCGGCGAAGCCTTTGACGGCGATCGCCACCACCTTCGTGATGATGATCAGAAAGGCCGTGAGACCCATTTTGTTGATGCAGAGAGGAATGTACTAAAGGGTTCAGGATTTAGAGAAGCGATTTAGAGATCGATAAGAGGCTGTGTCCCTACCTTGGAATCCTGAGCAGCCCTGCGAACAGAAAGCGATGGTTCTGCGTTGAACCCCTCGCTAGGATTGAGGTGTTGCGTTACCGAGCAAAGCCTTGGGAGATCTCGTTTCTCTGCTTTGATGAGAGGCCACCTGGTCCCTATTTATCGTTTGATTCTGCTTGTTCGATCAGCCACCCAAAACGGCCTCGACTTACCTGAATGAGTTGCCCCCCCACTACCCAGCAACCCACTCGCAGATGTCCACTGATTCGAGTTGATGTTGATAATCTTGACTAATTGATTTTTGCGCGCTGTATACGATAGAGAAAGAGTATCCTTCAGGGTTGTAACAGTCCCAGACGGAGCTTCACTAGAGTGGTTTGCACACGCATGCTCGAACGTTGATGCAGTAAGCCACATACACCCCAGCAAATTGAAGATGTTGGGAATCACAAGGGTCACGTTGAGAAGGGTTTCACCAGAGAATCCGCTTAGAGTTGGCCATCAAACGGGATAAGTTGATGTTCTTTGAGTCTCGCGACGACCACACCGCAGTTCACACGCAATTTCGAAACCGTCGTGGGTTGTTCGACTTGCCACTGGATTCGTAGTATATATGGTTATGGCAATGTCCATGTTCCGTATGTTACAGCATACCAACGCCAAATCATGCACCAATGTTGTTTACCAAGCCTCCCACATCTGAGCTCCCATTGCTACGAGGCGGTTGAACAGCTCATCCCGGTTCAGAATTGCGGTGAGATGATGTTCCTTGCCCATGCTGTCAGTGATCAAAAGACCATCAGCAATCTCATGATCCGTTGCCCAACCCACGAAAATCTTAGACTTCCACCCAAGACCTCCCACCTTGCGAATTTCCTGCGGGTTAAATCAACATGCGAGTGCCAGTTTTCCATCAAGGGGGCTTCTTACCTCTATATCAGCAACCGTCACGGACCAAACTGGCTTGACATCCTCCGATTCCGTAGTCCAGCTCAATGCTGGTGTCGTCGCCGTGGCTGTGATGAAGGCATGACCCCTCTTACCCTTGTAGCGGGCCGGGAAACTAATCGGTCCTTTCTCTGGGTCGGGCTGCTTCTTCACGACACCAAGCCGGTCTTTCGCATGCTTGGCACCCGCCTTGGCTTTGACCTTGTCTGCGGCCAAAGTGGTGTTGATACCACCCTTGGCAGTGCTCTTGATGAAGTTTATAATTCTGTGGCCCCTCTTCTGCTTGTGTTCTTCAGTCTCCGATACCGCTGGTGCCAAAGCAGCCTCGTCAGGCTGGATGGCCTCGTCTATCTCGTCTTGATCGACACCTTGTGAGTCCGTGAGCCCTATGATAGCTGTGCAGTTGCTACTGGACTTACCCAAGTGTTCAAGACCTTCGCCTGCAGTTGCATGTGGTTCATCGGGTGGCGGTGTGCTTGAAGTGGGTGGCGGCGGCAAGGGTGCTTTATTCCTCTCTCCAATACGCAGAAGCGTGATTGTAAGTTGAGCATTCGTAGGAATACCCTTGAGGATGGTGTTTCGCAATTCAATATATTTCTGCCAACGGGGGTACGTTCTGGACAAAGACATACTTTAGACAAGCGAGTAATGAAAGTAGACAGAAAGACTGACCGGTTGATAAACACCAGGCCTCTTTGGATAATCGGGTCGCCGAAGAAGGTAAAGCCGACCAGGAATCCGGTTCCTTTCAGTACCATGTACGACGTCGTAAAGAGCGATACGAGGAGGAGTGGCATGAGTACACTGGCCAGGATGAGGCGGGGCCGTTCCTGGGGGAAAGGCGGCGTTGGGCTGAGGGCGTTTCCAAAACGTTCGTAGGTATCCACGACCTTGAGATCGTCAGGAAAAGACATCGATGGAGCAGTACCTAGAGCATGGTAGAACTTACATCCGCGATGGCGTGCATTACAGGTTTAGCCTGGGTCCAGACCGTCTCAGAGACAGGCTTCTTGGTCTTGTCGTGATGAGTGCTCGGCTGATCTCCGCCGGTCTTATCCTTGGCATTGACGACATCTTCAGTAATATTAGTAGGGTCTGGGGCAGCGGTGTCTGCGTGGGGATCGCCTTGAGGATGTTTTCCCGTCGCGGTGCTAATGACGAGCGAGGAAATGCTATTTACGAAGCTGTGAGCTTCCTGCTCCACGGCCTCTCCAGCGTGCTTCTCTGGGGCTCCCGTGATGGAATCGTCGGACGCGAGTACGCCTGATGCGGGCTTCTTGACGCCACCAGTCTTTCTGTCGATGAGTGATGCCGGAGCGGGAGGAAAGCAAAAGGTGCGCGCTTCGGGAACGAGTACGAGGACGATGAGGAAGCTAATCAGGACAGGGATAACAAAGTCAACAAGCCAAGCAATGGTGTACACAGAGAGGAAAGTCAGGGTGCGCTTCCGTTCACGCCATGAGCGAAGGCGGACAATGTGTTTCCAGAGAGAAAATGCGCCGACGATAACAGTCATGTAAAGACGCTCGATGTGGGCGCGAAGCTTGTCGGGTGAGAACTCCTCCTCGTCTGCAATGTTCAGGTCCAGAGACGCCAGCTGCAAGTTGTCAGAACCTTAATCGAAGGGTTGTGAGGGGAATTTACCGGTGGTTCGGGGATGGACTTGACATGGAATATTTGCTGGGTTCATGTCAGTGTCGACCACCAACGGCATAACCATAACACTCGTCCACGTCTTGTCCCTTGCCAGGCCCTACCTTGTCAAATCGTCTGACCAATATCCATAGTTCTTCGTTCGACAAGCCACCGATCATTGGCTGAGCAACCATTTGGGCATGAGTGTTCCATCCCAGGTTCTTCACCTCAACCTCTCCATGGTCCATCTCAGCGTGTCCCCTCTCCTCGACCGGCTTCTCTTTGGACGCCATGTCTGCCAGGTGATGGCTATCCGTAGGTCTCTCTTCTTCGTGGGCTTCCACAATCTCTGGTTCCTGTGCCATAGTCGATTGACTCGATTCGGAATAGCTGTAAGTCGATTGAGTGGGGGTATCTGTGGGGTCCGCGGACGCTGCCGTCGGCGGTGGTTGTTGGGATGCCATCTCGTCCGTTTCTGTAGACTCTGTTGGCCGCGCCTTGAACATGTCTGCGGTGGATCTCGTGTTCAGAGGAGAAGGTCGCAGCCAGGCAAAAGTTTCCAATTAGGTTCAGGGGGGGGACCCTCGTGAATTTGAATTTGAAGCTGCGAAGCTCCAACAAGCTCAGAACAGAAAGCATGATTTTGGCCAGGGCTAGAACTAACCGCCGCCGACGTCAAGCGCGTAGTAGCTGGCCAGCTTGCCGTTTTGGGTAACGGATACATGACGTCACGAGACATACGCGCACTGATTGGTGCACGAGCATGAAGATCGGGATGATCGCACGCAGAAGATCTCCGCATGGATGAGCTAGGCGGGAAAAGGAATGACACCTGTTCATGTTTACCGGATGATTGGATCTTCTCGTGTCTCCGTTTGACAGCTGCTAATTACATTCCTGGCGGAAAAGGGCGGCCGGGACGCACGTCCGATTCTTGTTGTTGAGAAAATGCGATGGGATGCGATCATCGGCCGTTCGTTCGTCTCTTGTTAGTCTTTTATGGTTTAGAGCCAAGCTACTGCACGCGGAAACCATCTCATCAACGGGCAACAACATTGTTTGGGATGTCGTGTACAACTTTGATTGATGCAAGTTGTCGGAGCCACTACTAACTTGAACCTGTCGGAAGCTCGACGCCATGCATCGTTCACGGTCAACAGTCTTCGTGAAGACTCGTAGCAGATTGAATACGAGTGGCACAATTAAATAGACGAGAAATGTTCGCGTGCGTGCAAACATTGGGCTTGCTCTCGCAACGTTGTGGCCACAGCGTTGCAGCTTGTTTGCCCATCTTATTCTTGCCGTCGGCCAGTTGCCTCATCAAATCTTTGACTTTGACGATCTTGGTAGAATCTTGCCCAACCAGAGGCATTCAAAACACATAGAGACAACGACATGGACTGACCAGCCCAGCAAGGTTCTCCAGTCTTTACTCAGCGTAGCGGCAGACTAGGGCACCACACCTGAAGACTAAGGATCCACCTTAGGGCTTATAAGCAACTTGCTGTCGAGTCACTCATAACATCAGGTCTTCTGGATCACCACATGGAAGGGTGGCCGAGTTGGTTATGGCGCCAGGTTAAGGTCAGCTTAACATCTGTTTCCTGGTGGGGCAACCCGCGCGAGTTCGAGTCTCGTCCCTTTCATTTTTCACTTTGGGACATATTGATATTGCCTTCTTTTTAGGGTGACAAGCTTTTAAGACTGCCCTGTTGCCGGTCGCGATTCAACTCTTGTTACAGTATCAAGACCATAAATAAGCCTTTCATCCTGCGTTAATGGATTTCTTTTTTTTTGTCCATCGATAGAGCGAGTGCACAGAACAAGAATTTGTTAGGTACTTATGTATTTAGGTTATAGATATTACTTACTTTTAGGTCTAAATATGCATCACTTCGTCATGCCTGGCCTGGCCGTTCCAGGATGCTTCATCTCATCTAGTAACCTGCCCACCAGGTGTAGTTGTTCGTCTGCTCAGCAGTGTCCCAGACCAAGGGAACGCTGGTATCCTCAGGTCTCTCCGGCCAAGCCTTAGCAAGTCCAGACCAAACCTTGACATCCTTCCAGGTAGCCTTGGCGCCGGCGGGCTCGGCGGCGTCACCGGCGAAGAAGCTGAGGCCGGTGCTGTCGTTGCGAGAGGGGTAGATGCGGGCAGTGAGAGCGAAGCGCTCGTTGACCCAGATCTCGAGCAGGGAGTTGTCGAGGACGACGTGGAAGTTGAGCTCCTCGGTCTTGGTGGTCGTCGTGCTGTTCTTGTCGTGGATCTCGTACGGCTGGAAGTGGCCGACGAAGGTCGCGTTGTTGAAGTTGGGGAGCAAGCTGCTGTGGTCGCGGACGACGCTGATCTGCTGGGCCTCCGGGTCGAAGACGATGGTGGTGTACTCGGCGTTGTCGGGGCTCTGGCCGACGATGATGCCGGCGGGGCCGGTGAAGTCGCTCAGGGTGGCGGTGAGCTCGTAGGAAAACCCAATCTCGGCGGAGACGGACTTGTTAGCGTCGGTCAGCTCGCCGACTTTGAACTCTCGAGTCTCGGCTCCCTCGCGGAGGAGCTCGATGACGTCGGGGAGAGGGCGGATGCCCAGGGTCTGCGCAGTCCAGCCGTTCCCGCTCTCAATGCAGTGGCTGCCGTCCGTCTGCTCGCCGCAGTTGACGACGCCCTTGGTCTCCTTGACGAAGAGCTCCATGGGCAGGTTCATGGCGCCCATGTAGCCGAACTGCTTGGAGGTGTCGAAGGTGTAGTCGGAAGTCATGTCCTCGTTGGCCCATCCCCACATGACACGGCGGCCGTTGTTGCGGACGTCGCTCCAGGTGGCCTGGGCGTAAGAGATGCCCCAGTCGAGAGCACCGCCGGACCCGGGAGTGAACTCGACGGAGCCGTTGTCGCGGCGGGCGATGTCTCCGCGGTTCCAGAGAGCCCACTGCTCCTTCCAGTGCTGGGTGGTGTTGCCACCCTCGGCACCCATGGAGACAAACCAGGCCTTCTCCTCGGAGTTGCCGACGGGGAGGTCGAAAAAGCTGCTGACCTCGAAGTTGTAGCCGTACGAGCCAGTGACATCCGGCACACCGAGAGAGCCGTTGGCAGCGGGCTCCCAAAGAGCGCCGAGGAAGGTCCACTGCGTCAAGTTGGAGGCAGGGGCGGAGTAGAGCGGGATGCGAGGGCCGATGAAGCCGGGGCGTGCGGCACCGGGCAGCTGGGCGGGAACATCGCCCGTCTTGAGGCCGGAGCCGAGAACCATGTAGTAATGCGGCTCGGTGACTTGGAGAAGGTTGTCCAGCTCGGCGTTGGCGAAGAAACTGGGGTCTCTCCATCCAGTGACGTTCCAGCCCTCGGGAGGACCGGAGATCACGGTGCCGACTTCCTGCCAGGTAGAGCCGTGGTCATCGGACGTGAATAAGGCTTGCACCTCGGTGCCGGTGATGTAAGGCTGCTTCCAGTTCGTCGGCAGGTAGTGAATACCGGTGGCGAAAGTCAGCAGCGTGCCGTCGTTCTCGCCCTCGAGGTTGATAGCCTGGGTAGTGCCCGTGAACATGGAGAGGGGGCCGGCGGCGTATGCGCCAGCGGCGAGGGAAACGGACGAGTCGTTGGCCCAACCACGGATATCAGTCCAGTGAAACAGGTCCTTGGAGACGGCATGGCCCCAGGAGATGTTTCCCCAGCTGACGTGGTTGGGATGGAACTGGTAGTGAAGGTGGTAGGTCTCCGTGGCCGCGTCGTAGATGGCGCCGCAAGGATCGTTCATCCAGCCCTGGGGCTCGAGGAAGTGAGATTGAGGCCTCCAGCGGGTGAAGAGGGAGTTGTTGCCCGCCGTAGCCAGGTACTCGGGCGTGATGGTCGGAACTTCCGCAGAGGCCGGGGCCACGATGGCTCCGAGAGACGCGAGGGCGGTGAAGACGGCGCTACCCTTGAGGACTGCCATTGTGTACTGTTGAAACTCGTGAGCTCGCCGCTTACCTTCCGACAAGCTTCGGACGAGGAACCGTGAGCAGTTCATCTTATATATACCACCGGACGATCAGACGATCCGAACATCGACCGGGTGGGAACTGTCATTCGGGCGCGGGCTCTCGATATGACATCAGCCAGGGGAGAGAGAGAGCCAAGGTAGAGTCCCGCCGAGAGACAACAGGGTAAGGAGTCATGATCCCTGGTCCACTGAGGCTCGGCGGAGATGGTGACGACGATGATTAGTCGAGTATTGCCTACAGCAGCCCAAGAAAGGGTTTCTTGGACTGATGTCGCGGGCCGAAAAGGACTGACCACGCGGTTGGGAAATCGTGGGATGGGGAAGTAATCGCGGGCCGGCCAAGCCGCACGACGACGCGCTACTACCCCAGCGGCAGTGGATAATGGCACTTTGGTGTTCAAGTTGGACTCTTG
Organism: Colletotrichum neosansevieriae; assembly: GCA_036785495.1. Taxonomy (NCBI): domain Eukaryota; kingdom Fungi; phylum Ascomycota; class Sordariomycetes; order Glomerellales; family Glomerellaceae; genus Colletotrichum; species Colletotrichum neosansevieriae. Next base: position 184,169 of record JAVHLV010000044.1, on the reverse strand, counting down.
GAGGGAGAAATTGCGGAAGATGCGGAGTCGCGGGGGGGGGCGGGGGTCGGACGGGATATAGTTCGCTGAAACTGATCAAAAAGAGAGACCGAGGACAAAAGCGAAGGGCTAGTCCGGTCTCTGTCAATCGGGCCCTTCGTCCGCTGCCGCGCAGGCAACTTGGCACGTGTTGGAATATGTTCCGTTTCTTCCCCGGTAGCCTGTGTTCGTCTTGGATCGTTCTTTGACTGATCAACGGCTATACGATGGAGGTGAAAAGCGTGGCATCCCAATCCGGATTCCGAACCTGTGGGCAGATCAATGGGCGCATGACTTCGTGGGGATTGGCAATTTCAGCGGTGCTTTGCTCGCTGTTACCTTGCATGGGAAAGCATGCGTTAGTGGCCGAGAAAGTCGCCAGGCTCGCCCCGCTGCTAGGGATTTAGTTGGATCTGGAGAATTTGGGGGCTGTCATGTGAACAAATGGGTGTTTCTGGCCAAAGCTCCAGGTTCGGACGACTTCCATTGCGGAGGGCAGTAGAGTTCTGCGGAGGCATTCAAATGACTTTGCGGAGGCATTGTGGGGAAGGAAGATGATGGATCAGAGTCAGGCTACCGCGGTGGGATTTAATTCCGCATCAACCAGGAATCTCAATTCTTTGACAATCGTGGTGAAGATGATCTGGCATCATAATGAGCGTTGAAATCATGCGTTCCAAACGACAATAGGCTCGTCAAAAATTGCGAAGACTTTCTCGGATTGTCCTGGGAAATACGGTCATCGCCGCTACTGACAAAAGTTCTGCCGCCGGGACGGCCGGTAAAGTGGAGTCGATCGGCCCCGCTCCTCGGAAACAGATCTGTTGGACCTGCCGAATCTGCCGCCCGGGCTTGCCCGTTTTATGCAGCGCATCTCCGCATCTGACGTTTCAAGGCTTCTTATGCGAACAAAGGGTCTTCGCTTGGCCGCATGATATATGCCGGTCTTTGAAGTCTAAACGAGTCAACCCGGCCTTCGGTCGATATTTGGAAGATCGTCCGGCTATGCAAACGGAAAATGGTTCGGATGCGATAGCCGACCCCGCTCAACCGCGCCAGCGTAACTTTTACGACAGCGACGCGTGGTTAGCATAGGGTATCCTGACATCTAATCAGCACACAATCCCAACGTCCTCGATTTCTGACATACTTCATTGCAGTTCACCCAAGGAACGCAGGAGACAATATCACAGGTCTCATCGGCCGAAGTCGTTACTTTGCGCGCACTCACGGAGCGAGAGCCCGAGTTTCCACCCGAGCCAGCTCCCAATGCGGTTTCTCAATTCCCCGGGCCACCGAACGGAGGCTTGGGTGCTTGGTTGAAGGTCCTGGGATCGTTCCTTCTTTACATGAACACATGGCATTGCAGGATCATACAGTGCTTACCAGGTGTACTGCCAAACAAATAAACTTTCATGGAGCTCCCCTTCAGCAATCTCATGGATCAGAACCCCGCAGGCTTTTTTGTGCTGGGCTTCACGGGTATCCTTACTGGGCCCTTGTATGATGGCGGCTACATCAGAAGCCTGCTAATTGTGGGCGTCATACTTGTGGTCTTCGGTTTCTTCATGCTCAGCCTAGCAACACAATATGTTCATATCATCCTCTTGCAAGGGGTCTGCATTGGAATTGGTGAGTACTCTCAGGTTCTTCTTCGAGACTTGAGCTTGCGACGGTGAGGGCTTAACTGACATTCTCTCAGGTAGCGGCAGCTTGCTTTACGTACCGGGTGTGTCCATGGTCTCCAACGCTTTCAGCAGCAAACGCCCAATCACCACGGGCATTTCAGCGAGCGGATCAGCCATAGGCGGCACTCTCTTCCCATTCTTTTCCAAAACCTCGAACCACGCATGGGATTCCCGTAGGTCAACCGGATATTTGGGATTTTTGTCCTTATAACATCCATCATAGCAGTGGTTCTCCTGCGCCCAGACCCTTATCAGTATCGGAGTCACGATTATAGTCGCGGTCAGCTTTTCGGTGGCTTGAGCATCTGTCTTGGAGCCGCTCTTCTCTGCATACCCGCAGTTCATGTTGCAAGAAAGAAGGAGGAATGAGGAACGAATTACCAGGCAGAAAAGATAACATGAGGAATACCAAGTTGCTTGAGCTGACCTGATCATTGATATCCATGTTGGTATTAGCTCGGAACTTCTCTGCAAAGGGACTGAAGGCAAGTAGGGGTGAGTACACGGGATGGGCATGTTTCACGGGACACAGGGTCGTGAATATTACACCTTCAAATCAGACAACATCGAAATAAGAATTCAGCTCATTATTGAATTTTGACTATAAGTTGGTCGGCGAAATGGTCCGTTGTGTTGACTCTGTTGTGTTGATCGTGCAAACCAGCATTCGTGTCCAGCACGGTCAGCACCTATGTCATCCCTCGAAAGACGCAAACATACATTTGCTATATCGTTTATCCAGTCACAAGCTGAGTTTGAGTTGCTCGGAATCTTCAAATTCGGTCCTAAAAGGCTCAAATTCGAGGCCTCACCGCTTACCTTTGGGTTTCTCATCGGCCACCCTGCTAGGGACAGGATCGAGTTATCCAACCCTGGTACTACCCATCTCCAAGAACCCCACCACCATTCGACTCACTTCTCCAATTACTACCTGCGGTATGAAGGATTCCTCACAATCTTCCCTGCTGCTTGGGACAGAACGGCAGCTTCAATCCTGCACTGGCCCCATTGGTGCAACTGTGCCTTGAAATCGTCGGTGTCGGGTTAATGAGAGCGAGGCCCGCGACCACACAACCCCGGCCATCTCCAACCTCTGCAGCAAATTCATGAGCCAGGTGCGCCGTTCCCCAGATTTCCCCCGCACCCATGGACCGAGTGTGGGACGGACGATGGCTTGCGGGGGATAAGTGCGGAAATCGAGGATGAAACTCATTTTCTTCAGAACTTTACTTTGTTCGCTCACTCTTTTCTATCATCTGTGATGCGCTGCTTGCGTGCAGTTTGACACCGTTGCGTTCGAAAAAGCGTAGCCCTATTCGCATACGCCTTGGATTCCTCTGCAACCCTCCGGATAGCCTACCCACCGCTGATCGTTGGAGCATAATGGGCGGTCTTCGCGCGGTTGAGGATCGGCCCACGCCGAAGGAGGTCTACAATTGGCGTCTCTACATCGAGTCCGTCATCATCGCCATGGGATCATTACTGTAAGATGTCACTCGCCGGGCTCGGCTCGTGGCAGCAATTTCAGCGCACTTATACCCTATTCTACCGTCAGTTTCGGATACGACTCGGCCTTCATCGGTACCACAATAGCGCGAGCAAGTTTCGTGAGAGATTTTGGTATAACCTCAGCTACGTCCAAGGAGATATCATCCAACATTACTTCCGCCTTCCAGGCTGGCGCCCTCGGTGGCGCGCTCATGTGCTTTTTCAGTATTGCTCCCTTGACTTTCTCGACCAGGCTCGTCTCCCTAACCTTTCTCAGTTACCGAATACGTCGGTCGTAAGTGGGCCTTGATCATCAGCAACCTCGTTTTCCTTGCTGGAGCGATCCCAATGGTCGCCGCCACCAACGATCTGGCCTCTATGTACGCCGGACGAGCACTTACAGGCTGGGGCTGTGGTGTCATTACCGCGACTGTGCCCTCTTACATCGCTGAACTCTCCGTTCCCTCCATCCGCGGAATCTTGACCGGTCTGTTCGAAGTCACCTACCAAACTGGTTCACTCATTGGTTTCTGGATCAACTACGGCATCAATCAGAACATGAACCCGAACAGCTCCGCCTCGTGGCGAGTGCCCATGGCCGTGCAGCTGATCCCTGCGGGTGCTTTACTCGTCGGGGGCTTCTTCCTACACGAATCGCCGCTTTGGCTCTACAGAAAAGGAAGAGAAGAGGATGGCGCCAAGGTACTCGTAGCCTTGCGACATTTACCAGCCGATCATCAGTACATGCAAGAAGAGGAGGAAATGATCCGGGCCAGGCTTGCTGAGGAGGCTGCCGTTTCGAAGGCCTATGGTAACGGATTCTATGCTTACATTCGCGGTGCTCTGTCTGAGTTGTCGCGCAAGGGCATGTGGAACCGTTTGCTACTTGTTTTCTGCTCTTTCGCATTGCAGAACATGTCTGGCGCCGCAGGTAAGTCGCATCCGCCCTCTCCTTTCAACACTGTCTTAACCACGTACTGCAGCCATCAACTACTATTCGCCCATGCTCTTCGGTTCCATTGGTATTTCAGATGTGGCTTTGTACACTGGCATCTACGGTCTAGTCAAGGCAGTTGCATCCATCATTTTCTACGGTGCCCTCATCGATATATGGGGCCGGCGAAGGCCCACGATCATCTCGTCACTGGCATGTTCGATTTGCCTGTGGTTTGTTGGAGCTTATGTAAAGGTAACGCTGTTTGCATTTTTGTATTCGGTCATGTTCACGGACTGACTGCTCGACTCCAGGTCGGCAACCCGGCACCAATTATTGCTGCAGGAGGTGAACTTTCGTCATCAACTGAGGCAGGAGGCCGTGCGGCCACCGCCGCCATCATGATCTACTCCGTCTTGTAAGTAAATCTCAAACCGCCTGAACTTGAGTTGAATGGCTTGCTAACGTTGCTTCTTCATAGTTGGTCTTTTGGTCTAAACGGAATTCCGTGAGTAAAATGTCTGGAGTTAGACAACCACGACAGAGAAGCTAACTATGAGCAGATGGATCGTCTCCGCAGAAATATTTCCCGGAGCCCTTCGCAACATGACGGGAACCTTCGCCGCCTTCACGCAGTGGCTGATCCAGTTCATCATCACGAAAGCCCTGCCGTACATATTTAGCAGTCTCGACTACGGCGTCTGGTTCTTCTTTGCATGCTGGATGCTCTTGGCAACGATCTGGGCCTTTTTCTTCCTTCCAGAAACCAAGGGTATCACACTTGACCAGATGGACATGCTTTTGTACGTCTTCTTGTTCCTATGTCCCATCATACTTGATGGGCCCTAACAACTTCTTTCCGGATCTCCTCTTACTGACAAACGATAATAGCGGCTATGAAGGAGACCGTGGAGCCCACGGTGAGGCAACTAAGACAGATGATTCGAAAAGCTTGGAGCATGATGTCCGCGAGGTCGATAGACCTACTGGAGTGTAGTTCGAGCCCAACGCAAGGTCAGAAATAGGGGTACTCGCTCTGATGTCCATCATTGGAGTAGCAGGTGGTCAGACTCGGGTAGCGTGGCTCAAAGAAAAGTGCATAATTAAAGACATCAAGTATGACTACTTTAAGACAGCTTCATCTAGCTTGCCGAGGCTATGGCAAGAGGATACGGAATAGAACCGAAACCAAGTGTGCGGTCGGACTCGACATCTTCATGCATTTAAACAAGGGATAATCCTTCAACATGCAAGACCCAAAACCGGCTCACATTATCTTTTTAATGCAATTATCGATATTTGTGTCAACATGAACGGCAGAACCAACATGAGGCTCACATACACGCCTGCGTTCGACCTCATCCTAAGAGTATCGTGATGGGCCTGTCCTCTCTAGCTTCATTGTTTCGGTCATCCCTCAGCAGCAATTGAAAGGAATAGTACTTAGATCATGTTGCATCCAAGACTTCCATCCCGTCAATACTTTGGTCTCGAAATGTCGTAGCAGGGATGTCCAGACGCTCCATTCATCCTCCCCGATATAGATTCCGTCTTTGTGCCAGTAGTAAGTATAGATTTGTAAAGGTCTTTACTATACGGTGCCCAAATCCGGGATCGACGGTCTTGGTTGTTTGCGAGGCCCAGTCTCCCCTCCTGCGTCGACTCGTTCGTAACGCAGGACAGAGAATAGAAATCCTCTGGGAGGGGACTCCCCAGATCCAGTTGAACTGGTCAGCCGTTCTCAATCCGTCGCGTTGGGCTGATGTCTTGATAGATGCGACAGCTGTAATTTCGCATGTGTCCTGCGTGAAACGCATTTGAAAGACAAAAATCCACGAGGCGATAAGCAGCTCCTTTACAGGTAACGCGATGCAAAGATGTGCCTCCCCCATCGCCATGCCAAACACCAATCCTGGCTTTTCGAGTAAGCCCCACAACCCACACCTCCTTGATCCATGGGAATGGCCATTCGCGTTGCTTCGGTAGCTACCAAGCCCGCTATCAAGTATGATGGTTTCACTATATCGACATTTTCCAGTGCTTCATGGAACGTCCAGAATGGTGGCTCAGGCGTTCGTCAATTCCGGGTGACCCGGAAGATGCTCGACGCCTACAACGTTTTGAGAAGTACTTCTGTGGCACCAATCCAGCTGAGAGGCATGAATGAAGGCCGGTTCGCCAGGACGCTCAAGTCGACCCGCTTCCAAAGAGAACGGGAGCATTCACGAACAAGATCGGACATCTGAGCCAGGTGAAATACGTTGTCCGGCCATGCTGAAGCTTCAGACTCTTGGTCGGTAGCCATGGCATAGAATTTGGGGTGGCGGCCGACGGTGGAAAAATTCCCCACTCGTTGAGATCTGTCGGTAGCAAAGTCTTCGGCGTATTTGATGTTCAGTTGACGTAGACGAGTCTCTGTTACTACCTCATCAAGTATGTATCGACTCATTTCAGGCTTCATGAGTTCAATCATTCGGTCGACAAGAACTTTTTGAAATCCTTTGCTGGACTGGTAACATCGCCATGCGCGAGGAGAGGCTAGAAGCAGAGATCTTAGGTCGCAAGGTGACTGCGTGGCTTCCATAACCAGTAGAAGCAATTCCAATGGGAGTCGCCCGAGAACACCGGTTTCGACATGTTCTGACATTTTTCTTGCTGTGCGGATTGTAGCTGTATGTCTTTGATGAGGCTTCTGACGTCTGGTCCGGTGTCCGTTCAGTCGTTTTGTCGTGAAATCAGGTGGAGAACTTGATGGAAAACGATGTGCGAGCTGGTTGAAAAACCAAAGGCGGTGGTTGCAGACGAGCTATTTAAATATTTGTTCACAGCTTTAATTTTAGTTTTAGCATCAGTGACCAGATTGGTTGGCTCCCAGTTGTCAAGTAGACGGAGAAACAACTTGTATTAACGCCGCCGAAAGTTGGGAGTCATCACGGGACAAAGTCTCGCCCATGGTACTTACACAGCCGCTCTGAGCTGAAGAAACTTTCAGGTATTTGAGTTCGGGACCCGCGCGGCACGACAGTGATGCTTTGGCTCTCAGGGTTGTAAAGAAGTCATCGTCTTCACTCGGGAGTCGGTTTACTCTTTTGTCGCTGTTGGTTCTACTGTTACGGCTATGCTTATGATGATTTATCATCATTGCTACTTTTAGTAGGCGATTTCGTTATGGCAGAGATGTCAGTAGCTACGAAAGCAGCACCAAGAACACCAATAGTATCAAAAGCATTAATCAAGTCTAATAGTCGTCAAGGTCAGCTATAACACCATGGCAACATAATACATTTCAGTGACAACTTCGTTGCTTTCTTGGCTACTGGAGGCATGATATATACCGTCATGGCGCGCCAGCCCCTGCCAGAGGTTGCATTCGGGTGGACGATGCGTGTAATGGCCCTGGTACAGCTTGTCACTTTTGGTGGTTGCCAACGTATTCATGAGATCCAGGCTACGACCAAGACGAGCGGGCTCACTGACTGAGCTCTCGCCGTTCAAGGAAAAGCCTTATTTTCTGTTCTCAATTGGAATGTTGTTCGTATATTCAACTCGACCGACTCGATTTATGCTAGACTAACGTTATTAGAATCTGGGGTGTCTACTTCGCATTTTACTAGTATGTCGAACCCCAGTCGCTTTTCCGAAAGATTCATGAACGCCGCAAAGCTAACTGTCATCAGCATTGGCCCCTTCAGTCGCGACAAGTTGTCGTTCTCCTACGACACCTCCATCGATGTCCTAATGATCATGAATGGAGTAGGAGCTATTGGTCGTGTCATTCCTGGCTTTCTCGCGGATCTATGTCTCGGCCCTCTCAACGTTGTCACCCCTGCTGCAGCAGTGTGCACGATTCTCCTCTTTTGCTCGATGGGGGTCACGAGCGCCCCTGCATTGTACGTCTGGGCGGTGCTGTATGGTAAGCTACTCCGTCTCTCCCTTTCTGGTTCGTGTGGACTTCCAATAACCCAGGTATTGATTACATTTCCTGAATAGGCGTATTTGTGGCAACAGTCCAAGGTCTCTTCCCAGCTGCACTATCATCGTTGACAACCGATCTCCGAAAAGCGGGTACGAGAATGGGCATGGTATACTCAATTATCAGCTTTCCCAACTTGACTGGTCCTCCTTTGGCCGGATCGTTAATCAAGGCTGGCGGAGGGCAATATACGTATGCCTTCATCTCCTAGGCACATCATTCCTGATCGCTTGTCGGATAGCCAAGGAGGATGGGGCCTAGCAAAGATCTAGCTTTAAGATAGGGCCAATATTTCTCAATCTATCAGCAGCGCTATTCTTCTTGTGAAATGATCCCGGAGAAAAGGAATAGTAGTCGGCAGGTCTTAGCTGCCACGGTTGAATCTCTGGAAAACATCTTCGACATTCTCCACCCCAAACCGAATGTCTTCACTCAAGCGCCTAAGCAGAGTACGCCAACGCCCTTAACCGTCACCGAAAGCCGTATGCAAGTCAGATCCACCCCCAAGCTCACAAATGACCGCGTGTCAAAATCGATTGGTACGAAAAGCCTGTCACGGCCTTGATATCGAGTCCTTGGCTTCGAAAGCCACAAACTTGGCAAGGTGATGGCGCTTCTGAGCTTCGTTGCCTCGATTTCCCCGATGAGCTTACTCCCATTTCCGCGTGCCGGCATTGTCGGCGATGGATATTAAGAATCACCGGGTTCAAACGCTTAGCCCTGTCTCAAATTCAGGTGTTGACACGGTTTAGCTTTTCCAGCTCGCTAGATGACATCGAAGGGAGGGCACCTTCGCCATGTTCATTCAACTAAACGTTCAAAGGAAAACGTGATGGCAGAACCGCTTTTGAACAAGGCTTTTTGGAAAACAAGGTTCGAATTCCATGGTCCCTGGTGAGCATTTTCGAAGACAGTCCAACGGCTACCCGAACGGGAAAAGCAAGGGCCTTGATCCTGGTCCCCGCGTGGGAGGTGGGCCTTGGCGAACATGCAGCGTTGGACATCGTGCTCGAACCCAGGCCATCCATTGGCTCTCATTTTCAATGTACGCCAAGCTTAACAGCAATTTCCTTCAAGTTTTCTCACGCAAGTCTCCCAAGTCTCCCAAGTCTCGAGTTCAGGAATCATGCCATTCATATCCAACGCGACCGAGCCTCCCGTGCCCTGGGCAACCAAAGCGTCAGTTTCATCCATCCCACCCTCGAACTCCGCCTCTCATCGGTCAACGATATGAGAGAGCTTCCAAGAAGACCACATCCGCCCTGTAATCCTCTTGGTCCCCGCCTCGTGCCTACGGGCTCTGGCTGGTAAACCAGGCCCCTGCAGACTCGGAGGCGCTATTGTTCCCAGACAAACCCAGCCGGGCGGACCGGACAGCCTTGGGGCACGACCTGTCATCCCGCCCACGCAGCCTCTAAGCACATCAGCATCGCCCCCAAGATCCCTGAGACGCTGGAGATCACCCTTCCTTCGGAGACAGCCCTGATTCGATCTCGGCTGACGACAAGCCGAGTGCGCAGTCCATATAACCACTCTCCCCTGGGCCTCCGGGCACTCGCAGACCCAGCGCGCATCCACTCTCGCAACCCACGACACGGATCAGCCGTCTTCATTGTTCTTCATTGCGAATCGTTACACCCACCGGAAAAGTGAACAGGAAGAAGCCGTGTTGTCCTGACTCGAAGCATGAGTCCCAACTGACCTGCGCCATGGCCGCGGGACTGGCTCCGCCGAACACCCCGGAGCCGAGCGACAATAGTCCAAAACCGAAACCAAAGACTGAGACCGTGCTCCGCGCCGCCGCGCCGGACAAGCCGCTATGGCAGCGGCGCTTCACCAATATGACTACATATTTGCGATAACCACCATCTTTTCCTTTCTCGATGCCTGGAACATTGGTACGTGCACCTCCTCTCACCTAAATAGAAAAAGAAGTTGGTCGACTGCGTCGCAGTTCATCGTAGTGGTCTCCCCGAGTCAGATACTCGACAGTAACTAACAACCCCCAAGGCGCCAACGATGTCGCAAACTCCTTCGCGACGTCGGTGTCCTCGCGGTCCCTGACCATGAAGCAGGCAATGGTCATCGCCTGCTTCACCGAGTTCGGGGGCTCCGTCTCCATTGGCTCTCGCGTAGCGGATACTATCCGCAACAGGATCATCGACCCGCACCTATACGACGACCGGCCGAGCGTCCTGCTCCTCGTCATGATGTGCGCCATCTTCGGGTCCTCCGTCTTTCTAAGCATCGCGACGCGGAACGGCCTGCCTGTCTCGACGACACATTCTATTATCGGGGGGATCGTTGGCGCCGCGACGGCGTCGGTTGGAATAACAAAGGTCACCTGGGGTTGGAACGGAGTATCGCAGGTGTTCGCAGCATGGGTTATTGCGCCGGGGTTATCGGGGGTTCTTGCGGCCGTACTATTCCTGGCCACGAAAAGATTCGTCTTGACAAAGGCAAATGCTGTTCGGAATGCATTCTACACAATCCCTTTCTACACCTTTCTGACCTTTGGAGCGCTGACAAGTAAGTCCCCAATTCTCCTCATCACGATTTTTGACGCATCTGACCGTAGTTGCAGTGCTTCTCGCATGGAAAGGCGTTCAAATCAGAGTCGAACTCACAGCCACCCAGGTCCTGATCGCCGTTTTCTCCGTCGCACTGGGCGCTACCTTGATTCAGGCATACTTCGTGCTCCCATTTCTCTGGCGTAAAATCGTCAACGAGGACTGGGAGCTTCGGTGGACCATGATGTGGAAAGGCCCCTGGCTCCTCAACCGCCCGCCCCCTCCGCCCCCTCCACCCGGCGTCAACAGGATCAACATCAAAGACTACTACCGAGGACACCTGACCGCCGACGAACTGACTTACGTCCGCGCTTCCGAGTCCCTTCTCGAATCAATCCAAACCAGCCAGACACCCGCCGATCTCTTCAAAGATGACGACCCCGTTCTTCCCTCCCCGGCGCTGGCGCTCCCGCAAACACCAGGCGCAGAGTCTCGCCGTTCTTCCACGGATCTGATCCCGCCTCGACCCCCGGGACCTTGGAACAGTCTGGCCGTGATCGGATGGCGAATCAACCGCATCATACTCCGCGGCTTGGAGCAAGATGTGGTCGCGATGCAGAAGCGCAATGCGGTCCTGAGCTGGGACATCGAGGACATGCATTCCCGCGCGCCGCACTACGATAACCGCGCCGAGTACATGTACAGCGCGCTCCAGGTCCTGACGGCCTCGGCCGCCAGCTTCATCCACGGCGCCAACGACGTGGCGAATTCCATCGGCCCGTTCGCGACGGCGTACGATATCTGGCGGACTGGGAGGGTAGAGACGTCCGTCGGTGTGCCGATATGGATTCTGTGTTTCGGTGGAGGCGCGATTGTGTTGGGACTGCTGACGTACGGGTATCATGTCATGAGGAATCTTGGGAACCGCCTGACTCTTATATCTCCCGTCCGCGGTTTCTGTTCTGAGCTTGCGAGTGCTATTACGGTCTTGATGGCAACGAGATTGGCGTTGCCTGTGTCGACGACGCAGTGTATCGCTGGCGCGACGGTGGGAGTCGGGCTTGCGAACGGGGATTGGAGGTGTATCAACCCGCGTCTTGTGGCTTGGATTTACCTTGGGTGGTTCATAACTGTCCCAGTCACGGCTTTACTGTCTGGATCCTTAATGGCGCTCATACTAAACGCCCCTAAGTGGGGAGTCGATCGAATATAGCGGGCTATTCAGTAGCTGCGGACGAAATGTCGAGGTTTGAGTTGTGTTGTGCAGAAACCGGCAAGTGTCTCCGCTACTATCGTATTACTATGGCATCTTGAAACTATTCAATGGGATGGCTGTGCGTCTTGCCACCCTCAAATAACCGCCGCCGCCTAATCTGTTCGCTGTTAATTCAATGGAGAGCAAAGACTCGTAGAGAACCTGGTGAAGGCACGGTGGGAAACCGCTCCGTCCAGAAGTCTTCCAAATGGCACTCTCCGACGATGAAGTATTGTCCCACGGCCACCTCATTTTTGCTTATTGCATTCATTTGGTGCTGTACCTTGCATTTTATTTCCGCACCATATCCAATCTGTTTCTTCCTCTAACGAGCCTCCGGGCTCGTCCCCCATCGGTTCGCACCATAATTCCGGGTTCTCCGTCCCCTTTGCATGCTCATTCCGCAAGAGATGGAACGGCGGCGAAGTGCCTCGGTCAGACTTTGGCCAATCCCTTCGCTCCTTGCACTTTTTTTTTTGATCGAAAAAGAACAGGCTGCGCACGAGAAAGCCAACGATGTCGTATTGCCTGGTTTGCGAAGGGAAGAGTCCGAACCCTCCATCCCTTATGAAAGCCAATCTTCTACGTTTGATAACCTCGCCATACTGGTTTTGCACCCGTCGAAGTAGGCCATCATACAAGCAAGCTTACTGACAGAATGACCTATCTGAACTCTTTGCGGACAGTCTTTTGGTCTGCTGTATATCCATTCGGAGAACTATTTGACGAAGGCGCCGTCCCCACGAGGCCCAGGTTGCGTCCGTTCATCAAGCTTCCCAAACCAGCTGACCCAAGCGGTGCCGAGTACATAGCGGGGGTTTCGGTTACCAAATTTCAGAGCGTTTAGATCACGTAGAGTCGATTCCATCAGCTGCTCGCGCGCCTTCCTGTACTCTTTAGTGATGGGGATCAGAGTTTCCAGGGAACATTCGCAAGGCATTACAGTTTACACTACTGACGCTCTCGACGAAGTCCAGTGTAAGCCCTGAATGGCCCAGCACTGGTGGCAACTTACCCTCAGTGAAACCGTGAAAAGTTCCGTGGGATAGTCAGAACATACATCCCATGTCGACGTGGGTGCAATGGTCCATAGAGCGTAACCTTGGGAACAGGCCGTTGACGCCAATCTGCCGCCCAAGATGGCAAGCCAGGCATTCGATCCTCGGCGGATATGTTGTCGACTAGATCGAAATGTTTACGTAATTCGGTGCAGTTAAACATGTAAAGAGCCATATCACTAAAAGCTTACAACGCTGAATAGCTCTAATCGGCTTTGAGATGCCTTCTAAAGTGCGCAGGATCTCCAGCAACGCCGAGGTGAGCATAGATGAAATCGCGTGGATCTTGAGCGCTGTAACGCCGACGACGCTGTACGATGCTGTGAGGGGGTTCTGCGTGTTTGTTTTCGCGACAAAGGTCCATCCGGTCCATGACTGACGCGATCACATGAGACGTCAGCCAGGGCCGAGGATCTTTGAAAAGCCGGCGAAGATCTGGCCACCGGACACGTTTCCTAGAGTATTGAATCGAGGGGTCTTTGGAGAAGACCATTTCTTGGAGAACCCAGACCCCGAAAGAAACATGGATTCGCGAGTACATCTGCACGAGCAGAATCAAGAGTACCTCGATCTCTGACTTTCTCGGGATTCAGGACAGCAAGATAGCCGTTTTTGTTGGTATGAGTGAGCACCTTGAGTGCGTCTTCGTGAACTGATCCAGTTTCACTTTAGCCCCCGAAACCAAACCGCGGCTATCGCCGTCAGAACTGGCCGATGGACCTCTCTGTGAAGCGACAGAATGCGGCTTGTATTCTTCATCGTAATCTTTGTGAGAATTCGCGTCGAAAAATACAGTCAGCTTATCCGTCAGATTCCCAAGATAAATGATGGTGCTCTGCGCAGTCGCGTAGATGCGCCCCATGAATGAGCACTTGGCCATTTCGCTCCGATGCACTCTCCTGGTTGATGCAAATCGCGTCGGCCCAGATCCTGTGAGCACGCGTGACGTCGCGCATACCGCGGAGCGCGTCATTCAAAGACCGCGTGACGCCAAAGATGGGGCCATCGAGAAGGATCTGACATGGCTTTTCGTCACTTCCCCATACGTATGATAGGGCTGTGTAATTGTCGACCAAGTCACGTGTTGCCGAGGAGGGATCCCTTGAGTTCTGCATCGTGCAAGGTGGAGGGCTGGAGAAGCAGAAGCCTGAAGGAGTCCGGGGACAACAGCGATTCGTGATGCTACGCGGACATAGCCGGGCTTTCTTCTCGAGGGCATCGGTCCGATGCGGTTCTCTGCCAATAGCCCGGTTCCGATGGACTGGAGCTATTTTGGCAAACACGGCAATGCGTCCCCGAAGTTTGCTGATGTTGCCGCGCAGAGGTCGCACTGACTGTCCGAAATTCGGCACAATATTTTGGAGCAGGACGGTTTCCTGAGAGGTGTCGAACCCGAATTTTGCTCGCGTCATCTTGGCTCATCTGATGCTGTCTCACCTCGTCCAATGACTGTTAAGGTTACTCAGACGGAGGCCAGTGTTTCTCAGCCGAGTCAGCATAGTTTCAAGAAATATTTTCTCTCACTTGTGGCAGAAATTTGGGAGTTTTTAAGTCAGTTATTTCAGTGAAGGTGGTCTAGAATGATTCGACGGCGTGAGGGATTTTGTGCTTTCTTTTTCCCAACGGAGACGGAGACGTGATTTGAAAAGGAAGCCGTGGCAATCGAAACAATATGAAACCTTAGTCAGCCGGAGTGCCAAGCGCTAGCGAGAGCACTCCGTTCCGTCCAGCCCAGTCTCCACCTTTAACGGAAGCAGACAGGTCCGGCGCCGACCTGCCGGAAAGAAGGAGCGGTAAATATTCCGAGCCCAAGGAAGGGGGGGTGGGTTTATCCGAGTTGATCCGAGCTCTTCGCCAGATCCCTCCCGGGACGAAAGCCGACACGTGGAGCACAACGGTCGCCGATCCGTGTCTCGTGAGTCGTCGTTGTCGAATCTCAATCAGGCCGGGTCCAAGATGGGTGCAGACCCAGCAAACCCCCTGGGGGAAATGCGACCGCCGTTCGTCAAGCGTGCTGCGTCCCGTCAAGCGTAGTATAGGAAAAACAAAGTCTCACACACCCGTCCGAATGGCGCAGGACCATGGACGGCGGCGAAAAAGCCCCTCAGGACCTCAGGAGAAATCACCAATGATGCCAGAGGCCATGACGAAAGCCACCATACCCCTTTCTGCCAGCTCCACCAAGCCGACGTATTCGCGCCGAGATTCACGCGTATTGGATGCGCGCATTTGGCAATCTGCGTCCCTCGCATCGGTCTGCAAACCCACACTGATTGCTTTGTGTCAGACGACTGCGGATATGCGAGTCTAGCGGCGCAGGATCCAAGAAAATGGGATTCACCATCATCCGAATCAATCAGTGATGGACATGCAATCACACACTCTGCTCATCTTCGACCAAAGATTCTCTGATCTCTTCTAGTGCCTTTCGCCACCCAGCCATGTTCAGCGCTCGCTACTGTTGTACCCCCTCTATGATACGCCCTCTGTTCAGCAAGTGGTGCCGAACCACTTTTTGGGTTTATTCTTGGTGTTCCCCTTGCCTATCACTTTCCACCGCAAGACAACGGGCTCAACCTCAACAACATGGATAAGGGACCTCCTTCGGGAGGTATGTGTTATTTCAAGTGTATATTTTGGAAACTTTATGCGTTAACCTGGCTTCCTTCACAGCTTAGCACCACTACCCTTATCTCCTTATCACTAATAAAGCTGCCTACTAGCTTTATTCTATATATTAATAACGCTCTAAGCCTTTACAAAGTATTTATAGTGAATTGCTATATTCTAGGGGAGCCTTAAATAAGTATAGTTTCTATACACTTCTCACTTTATCTTATAGTAGATCTTATAAAATACTTTCTTTAATATATTAAAACCTTAACTATTCTTAAAGCTGCTATAGTTAGTATCTATATAGTAAAGTTATAGAAGGTAGATTATAAGGTATACTTAGACTATTAGTTTATATAATAGGTTCTAGACTATGAGGTTATAAGTATAGCTAAAGGCCTAGACTAGGGAAGAATAATAACTTTACACAATAATAGGTATATAGTGGTATATTAAGTATAACTTAGCTTCTTCCCTAATAGTGTGTAGAAGCCCCTTTTAAAGTGTGCATATATATATAAGGGTTCTGTAAGGGTTCAGCAAGGGTTTAGTGTATATTTAGCGCTGCTTACTAATACCTTTATAATTACCCCCCTCTCTAAGGCCTTGGTCTCTAAGGCTTAAATTAGCTCTCATAGGCTTAGCTACAGGCTTGTTTAAATAATATCCTGTGATAATTTAATCTAATTATCTAAATATCTAAATACTACTTATTTTAGCATTATTTCAGCACTTATTTAGTAAAGGTTATTATAATATAATAGGGTTATTGCAAACTTAATATATACCTATTAATTATTATTATTTTCAGCACCTCTTTAGCACACGTTCAGCAAAAGTTATAGTATAATAGGGTTATTATAAACTTAATATATACCTATTAAATATCTATATAGGATTATTGCAAACTTAATATATATCTATAATAAATATAGTATAGAGCTATCACAAACTTAATATATACCTATAACTATATAATATAATATCTAGTATAGGGTTATCATAAACTTAATATATACCTATAACTATTATATATCTTAGGTTAATGCTAAGAATATGCTAATTATATGCTAAATAATAGCTATATAACTGCAGTCTTCTACTATAACTATAATTAATAGTTATCCTCTAATAAATTGAGGTATTTAACCTCTTTAGTAGTCTATATAGTATTTATAAATACCTTTAGTAGTGCCTTTATTAATACCTTTAGCACTAGGTTACTACTAGCTTAGCAATAATAGTCCTCTATATACCCCTTCTAGAAGTAAATTATATAAGTATAGTTCTTCTAGCACTTATTAGCAGTATGCCCTATATAACTATATATTATATAGTCTCTAGGGTATATAGTCTTTACAGGCTATTTAGACTATTTAGTCTCTAATATTTTAGTAATAGCACACTACTTATAGTATAGTTTCCAGGCTCTCTTAGCAGCTATAGCTATATCTAGCAGCTTCTAGTTATTAAACCGCTACCACTCTAGGTCCCTCTAAATCTATAAGCTTAGACAGTAAAAGAAGGAAAAAGCTAGTATATAGCTATCCTCATAGAGCATTTCTAATATCTATAATATCACTAACTATTTAGTAAAGAAGCAGAGAAGACTCTAATCTATATCTTATTAAGCTTTATAGAGTAAGCTATATAGTTACTGCTCTTAGAGGGCTAGGTTAATATAGGATTAGCAAGCAAACACTAAGAAGTTAGCCTATATAGCCTTATAGCTAAGAGTAGGGGTATAGTTTTGCTACTATATTTAGAGCATAGGTAAGATCTTTATAAATACCCACTATATATAATAGCTATTAGAGGTATTATAGAGGTTATTTATATCCTATATAGCAGTAAGCTAATCTGCTACTTATATAGGAGTAGAGTCCTCTTTAAGGATAGTATAGAAGTAGGCTAGAGAGCACTTATATTAGCATATAGCAGTTAGCGCACAGGCAGTAAGGGTATATAGGAGGTCTGCGTGGTTATAATCCTGGCATTAGATAATATATAAGAGTTCTCTAATAACTATGTTACTTAAGGGCATAGTTAAGGGTATATTCACAGTTATAGTTAAGGGTATAGCCATATCACTTATAGTTATTATAGTGGGCGCAGCAGATAAGGCTGAAAAATTTTCACTATTAATGCTAATATTAGTAATAGTGTAGCAGGTAGTCAGACGTATAGTTATTATTCTAGGCTAGTCTTCTTAAAATAAGGTAGAAGTTATATAATTATAAGGTTATAAGTATAGCTAAAGGCCTAGACTAGGGAAGAATAACAACTTTACATAATAATAGGTATATAGTAGTATATTAAGTATAACTTAGCTTCTTCCCTAATAGTATATAGAAGCCCCTTTTAAAGTGTGCGTGCGTGCGCGAGGGTTCTACAAGGGTTTAGCGAGGGTTTAGCGCACGTTTAGCACTGCTTACTAATACCCTTACACAGACTTAGTCTAGGAATATACTAACTTGCTCCTTATAGGTGAGGGCAGTTATTTCTAGATTAATTTGCTTACTAAATTTAATATCTATAGCTTTTATAATAATACCTTAAATATATAAGGTGCCTTCTATCTTAATAAGGATTGCTAGAGTTTTGCTAAGTCTAAGTTAGTCTGTAATATATTACTACTAGACCAGCTTTATCGTTATATACCTTATATTAACTTCTAAGGTTCTCAGAACCTATATGCTATAAGGCTATTTAGGTTAACAATACTTTTTTTTTGCAAATATAGAAGCATAGAAGGCAGCAGTAGCTTTCTAGGTATTATTTAAAGTGTGTTATGCATAGTAGAGCATATAATATGGGTTAAATTTATGTGAAAAAGTGTAATTACCCAAGTGGGTGGCAAAAGGCACTAGAAGAACATGGATAAGGGATATTACGTACGCGTCCAGTGTAACGGGTACGTACTCCGTATTGGATCTCGCCTTCCATTAGTAGAAGTATACTTCAGTAGGTAGTTGTGGCTGTTAAGTGGGGTCGTTCAAGATTGACAAGCATAACAGCTCTTCTACATCGTCGGGGTTGCGCGGGATTGCCAGCGGCGTCGTCGTCGGTTGGGGCTTCCAGCTGAAGTGAGCTGAACATGCTGAGTATCTGGAGACTAAGCCGAGGTTTGGCGCGTCTAGACCAACCTCGGTCTTGAGGGTGAGAGCCAAGCCACGGCATGCGTCTCGTTACGCTCGTTCACCGCCGGGGAGATAGGCTGCTGTGGCAGGTCGTCAAGCGGCCTGTTGTCCAAATCTCTCCAACGGAAGAACCCACCATCCATGACCACCTCCTCAACTGCTTGCCAGATTCTGTCACCTGTGGGGGGCAATAGAGGCGCAGTGGGTGCAGCCAAGCAAAATTTCCGTTGCCAAGAGCCTGGATCTTCCACCCGGTCGTCATTGATGGGAAACGGCCTCCGCTCTTGTGCTTGACAAGCGCCATTTCTCTCGGGCCAATTGGCTCCAACTGCTCGGCTCGCTAAATGTGCAGCGCGGCAACCTCAACCTGGGACAAACGTGTCTGAGTGAGAAAGTTGGAAAGTTGGAACTTGGAACAAGGGGAATTGGCGAAACTCGACTTGAATTACCTGCCTACCTACCTCTTCTTTCTTTAGTGTTTCCGTCCTTTGGCCATCGGCAAACTTCCAACTGTTCCAACTGCCCAGAGGCCCGGGGTTGGTCCCAACTCAAGAAAGTTTCCCAAGTTCCCAACACATACAAGCCAAGACGGCGCTGGGAAGAGACTAGACTCCAACTGTGCCTCTTCCAGAAACGTTCTTCCACCAGCTGCGTCGCAGCACGCAGGACTGGCAACCTCGGCGGGACTTGCATTCTATCGCCCCCTCCAGAGCCCCCTCCAGAGCCGTGCACGGTGCACCTAATTGAGTTTCAAGGGTCCTGGGTCCCGTCCCACTCGTTCTCCATTCTTTTGTCGCTTCTGACGCGTGTCTTGACTCTGACTTGACTCTGCCAAGTGCCAACTCGAGTCTCGTTCTGTTCCTAGTCTTCGAACCCAAAAAAAAAAAAGTCTGGAGGAAAGGGACCCCGAACAGCAAGCAGCACGGATTGCCCGCGTATGGTCCAATACGCGCACCGCATGAATCGAAGGACCCCGAAATTCCTCGTTTCAGTCTTTCAGGGTCTTTTCAAGGCCCCCGATCAATCAATCAGATACGCTGCTGCCGGTCCACAGCTGTGGTGCCCATTGCCACGGCACACTTCCATGTTCACAGTCTGGGTCTCTCATCTGTCCTCCGCGCTGCCACAGGCCAAATGGCCACTTTGCGAAATCCGCAGAAAGAAAGGAGAGAAACAGAAAATGCAGGTCGGTCAGCGAGTCTTGAATAAGCTGCGCCCCGGGGCTAGCGAAAGCACCTACGGCTGAATTACTGAATTTGACTGGGGGGAAACAAGATTGGGAAGAGGGGTGTGCCTGGCCACGCTTCTTTTCTTGCTTGTCGTACCTCGCTTGGCGAGTAGGAAATGAGAAGATTTTCCCCATCCCGCCTGGCCCAGTCAGTCTCCAGATGGATGCCCACGCACACTGTTTCGACCTGCCCGCCTGGGAACAAGCTGTACTCCTTTCCCTTTCGCTTCCCATGCTGGTCCCAGACTCCCAGTGTATCTGGTCCTGGCAACTTGGGACTTGGGACCTGGGTGTCCGCGGGATGGACAAGAAATGATCCACATTCACTCCTCACTCGTACCGTACGGGGTACGAGTCTTGTCGCCATCTGTCTGGTCTCTGGCCTGTCCCTAATACCTATTATCCTGCCCCCTTCCGCCCGGAATTGTGTCTTGTGTTCTCGTCTGAAAATGGCGCGACTCTCTTCCAACACTCTTCCTTTGCTGTTCTGAAGGCGGCCAAACAGGGATCTGAATCTTCTTTTTTTTTTTTTAAAGCTTGACTGTCCTTGACTCTTGAGACCTGACAAACAGCAAGCTCGGCCGAGGTCGTTGGTAGTAGAAAACAGCTCCGCTCCTTCCCAATATTCCACCTCGCAAACAGGCCCTTCTCGTTTTGTCGAGCTTCACCCAACCGCGCCTGTGCCTGTCTGCCTGCTTGCCTCACTTTTTTTTTTCCCCCTTTCGCAATCATCGGTTTGAATCCGGACGGTGAATATCGGCTGCAATCTCCGGCTCCCCAGCGTGCGACTTGCTAGGTCGCACTCCTCTCGCGCCGAATTCCCCTCGACTCGTCGTCGTCGTAATCGTCGTCCGTCTCCATCAAAGCTTCTTCTCGACATCTCCCACTCGAGCTCTCCATCCGCCTCATACCTCACCGATCGACGCTTGTCAAACGCATCTCAGTCGCCATGGATCGCGACAGCAGGATAATCACCCCTCGCGAGGTCGAGGGCATGATTGCCGACAACAAGACCATCGTCATCCTTGACGAGATGGTGCTTCGCCTCGACGGCTGGCTTCAGAAGCATCCCGGTGGCCGCTTGGCGATCCTACACATGGTGGGAAGAGACGCGACGGACGAAATCAAAGTGTAAATGCCTCTCAACTTACCTACCTCCCACCTTCTTTTGCAAGCTCTGTCCCCTTTACACCCGAATCCGAACCCGACCGACCCCCCGGTTTATTTCCGAATCCGGAAAAGGGTAAGGAGAATGGTTGAAAGACCAAAGGGATGGATCAGAAGTCTGGTTAAGCTTAATTTCTGACAACGGCCCCGAGTGAGGTTTGGATGGGAACGGGCCCTTAATATTTCGGACTCGCCCTGCTTTTCGGACTCCGTCGTTGATGCGTAAAGTGGAATTAGTGTGCTGACATGTCGCGTTTTTAGGTATCATTCGCTAGCCACACTGAAGACCATGAAGGCCTTCCGGATAGGCCGGAAGCCTGCGGGTCCTTGGATCAACATGACACCACCAATTAGGGGCGGCGTCTACACCAAACAAGAGATCACGCCTGCAGATGATCCCGATGCAGATGCAGACATCGTCGATTGCCCCTCGTCAGATCTCGACGAGAGCTCAACCGACGATGCCGCCTCCGAGATCTCCGATCGAAGCTCCCGCACATCCCTAACCTCCGAATGTGACAGTGCCGAGGGGGGCAAGGTCCAGGACAAGGTCGAGACAGGCATCCGACGACGCCTTGCTGCCCCTGGCGATGTTGCCGACGACTTACCTGACGGAATTAAGCTGTCGAACCAAAGCCACAGGACGCCTGCTCAACACACGGAATGGGCTATTCAGCAGGGAATCAACAAGGACCTCGAGGAGTACCCGTCCCTCGACCCTGCCGTCCAGCAAGACATTCAAGTCAAGTACCGCCTGTTGCACGAGCGCATCAAGGAGGCCGGTCTGTACCACTGCCCCTACCTCGACTATGGCAAGGAGATGGCTCGTTACACGACCTTGTTCGTGTCCTTCCTGGTGGCCCTTCACTATGAGTGGTACATGACTTCTGCCTGCTTCTTGGGTCTCTTCTGGGTATGTCGCCTTGTCCTTTCTACTGAAGACCAATAGCTGATCCTGTGTAGCACCAAATCATGTTCACCGCTCACGACGCCGGACACGGAGCTATCACCCACAACTTCTCGTTCGACACCCTCATCGGTCTTTTCATTGCCGACTTCTGCTGCGGTCTGTCCATGGGATGGTGGAAGAGCAGTCACAACGTCCACCACCTCATCACGAACCAACCTGTAAGTCACATTCCATTCATCGCTCACGACTATTTTACTTACAAGCTCAGGAACACGACCCCGACATTCAGAACGTCCCTCTCTTCGCTACTTGCCCCTCGTTTTTCAAGTCTCTGCGCTCGACCTACTACAACGGCTTCACGTTTGTCTGGGATGCTGCCGCCGACTTCCTTGTCCAGTACCAACGCTTCACTTACTACCCGGTGATGGGTATCGCCCGTTTCAACCTTTACCTGCTGTCTTGGCTGCACGTTCTGTCGAACAAGTCCTCCGCCCTGGGCAACAGCAAGGCTTGGTGGATTCGCCCGACCGAGATCGCCTTCATGTGTTGCTTCTGGTACATCTTCGGCTACCGCCTTGTGCTCTGCACCCTGCCCACCTGGCCCGTCCGCGTCGCGTTCGTTCTAATTTCGCATATCATCACCATGCCGCTCCACGTCCAGATCACCCTCAGCCACTGGGGTATGTCGACCTCAGATCTCGGCGAGAGCGAATCTTTCCCCCAACGCCAGCTTCGCACTACCATGGATGTCGACTGCCCGGCTTGGTTGGACTTCATTCACGGTGGTCTCCAGTTCCAGGCTGTTCACCACCTGTTCCCTCGCGTACCGCGCCACAACCTGCGCAAGGCCCAGGTTTTCGTAAGAGAATTCTGCGCGGACACTGATATCCCTTACTCCATTTTGGGATTTGTTGACGGCAACAAGAAGGTTCTTGGCAGACTTGAGGAGGTCAGCGATCAGCTCAAGATCATGCTCAACTGTCAAAAATACATGGCTGAGACTGGCGAGAGCGGGCTGCACTAGAGGTACATGTACAGAAGCATTGGGACGGCGTTTAGGCATTTCATCAAGTAGACAAAAGTAGATATTATTCATATCAAATTTCTCACCGATCTGTGTGTTACTCAATGAACTGAAATCTCTGTCATCATGAGCTCGTGATTGTGCAAAATTCCATGTATCTTAGTACGCCACTACGCCACATTCCAGGTCGCCAATACCATGCGAACTTCCCAGCCTCAAATTCCCGCCTTCCGAAGGCAAGTCCGCGTGGCATCACACCGAGCTACAGGAACTCAGGAGCTGTCTAAGTCATTCGAGAGTAGTCGCCACAAGGTTGGGTCAGATCCTCGGACAAGGACGACCGACCTATCTTCGTTTCCGAGGCGGCGTGCATATCCGGGGGCGAAGGTGGGCGCGGATGCCACCCGGCGAAGGATAACGATCCCGGCAGAGACCTAAATGCTTGCCCCACGCGCCGTTTCAACTCTGTTTGCACGTTTCCGTAGTTTATTCCCATGATGGACCGAACCGTATCTTGGTTGTCCGGGACGCTAGTCAGCCTCGGCGGATGGATGGGATGAGTCTTTGCTTTGTCAGCTCGCGACGTCGTGGGCCTCGATCAGCCCCGTCGTGGCTCCATGCGTGGTGTATGGTAAATTACCAAAGGTTGAAGATTCCTAGTCTATGAGATACCTAGACGTCCTATAGTACCAATGCAGGGATCAAGTATACCGACCTATCTGATTTTGCCAGGCGCTTCGAGGAAGGCTTTCAGGCAAGGTGTCTGCGCCAGCGTCTCTCCGGCCGCTTAGCATCGATTGTTGCAGAAGGCGACTCCAGGTTGTACTAATTAGGAGAGTTGAATTTACGTGTGCAAAGATTTATTGGGAACATTTCCCCCTTCCGCTCCTCTTGGATGGGTAGTTTTTCCTCGCGCTTTCTTGTCTCGCATGACATCTCGGTCTCTTTATCTAGTCCCTCCTCCCCTCTTTGCACTTGGAAAACATCAATCACTAAGCTCAAACTCACTGCGAGACTATCTGCACTAAATATGATGCTAGATCTTGTCAAACAAGCTGTCGGGTGTGCTGAGTGGCCATTAAAGGAGTACAAGAACTCTGCAGCTGATGAGCACCACCCATGAGCGGCTGGCCCCCTGCTCTTGCAACCGAACTGATCCACGCAAGAGGAATCGTGTCATGTTTGGAACAGCACAGACTTGCGATCAAGAGGTCACTGGAAACTGTTATCGATATTCTCTGATGCTGCCACGTTCGAGCAACTTCCGGGAGGTTTTATTATCTGATACCGGCGAAGAAAGCTTTGGTCTGGTACATGGCATCGGAAAATGGAAGATAATCCATAGGGCCTTTCAGTCGCATCGACTCGAGCTGACATAACTCGTGTTCGTGCCTCCAAGGCCAACATGCAATCGTAACAGATTGCAAACACTGCAGACCATCATCGGATCCAATAAAGGCCTCAAGCCACCTAGAAGGGACCTCCAACTGCACTGCACCTCCGTCACCACCTGGCTGAAGTTGTATTTCGTGTCGCCACGGTCGGCCTTGTCCAGAAGAATATAAGGACATAGTTACTCGATCACATGTACTGAGAAAATGGCTTTTCCTAGGCAGCTAATTGTACCATTCCAGCACAGCCTGCTCCTCGAACTTTCGCTTGTCACCTCCCTCCCAACTCCTCGTCCGTCAATGGCCGCGAAGCGGCTATGACATCGGCCCACCTCACATCTCGTTGCTCTGGACCGCCGTAAAACTTGGTGAGATCGGGCTTGATGACTTTGACTGCGCTCCTCGCCACGAAGTTATGCGTGGGCCGTCGATGTTCACTCAATAGCCCATCTTGCGGCGGCAGGTGGATAGAAAGGACCCTCGTTCGGGGTGTACTGATACTGCATGCACTCGTTGAAGTGAACCAGCGGAAGCGAATCGAAAAAGAAGTCGCGGGTCGGGGACAGAGCTTCTTTCAGCGTCGTAATCCTGGTGCTGTTCGGTGGTTGTAGGATAGTCTATGGGCCGCGGCAGGTTCCTTGGGTGCAAGACTTTGTGACGAGGAGAACCGCGTTGAGGCGGGACAGGAGTCTTTTGATGCCAATATCGGTGGAGTTGGTGAGGTTTGTAAGCTCATAAGGGTCATCCTTCTAGTTGTCAACCACCGCTGGAATCAAGATCGGAAGCGGAGCTTACGTGAGTATTGTAGAGTTCCATCTCGTTGGTGCACCACACCACGAACAGCCACGAGAATTCGTCGCCAACAAGTCTCAAGGTCTTATAGCTATTTGTCAGAATTGTGAAGACCTCCGACGCGACGGGTGCCTCGATGATTCGCGAGCCCCAGAACTCGACTTTGAGAAGTTCTCTCCCGATACCGGCATTCTTGCCCTCGTAGCCCGATTCTGGATTCAGCCATTGATCGAAGAGGCTTCTTCCGTCAAGGAAATTTGGCAAGGAAATTTGGCATGTTCTCGGAATCGGCCCCAGCAACTTCAAGGAATGTTGGCGCTAGATCGACGTGGGCGCCAGGCAGCGAGGACTTCACGCCCTCAGGGATCCCGGGACCGCGGACAACGAACGGCGTGAGGGCGGCCTTCCCGGCAGCTACGCGGTTGGCTCCGATTGTCCAGCCGTTATCCGTTAGTATAGATAACTGGGAGCTTTTTAGCTGGTCGTCGCCTTTCTCCCCTTAACGCTGCGACGAATTCACTGTATGTGTTACCAATCACGCCTTCTCTTCCAAAAGCTTGACGACGTCCTCAATGATCTCATCGATGCCCTGAATAGACTCGAGTCTCTGTCTGACAAGCCAATCACCATGCTCGATCTCTGTCTCGTTCAGCTGTCGCAGACTTTTCATCCAATTGGACTTTTGCTGCTGGAACTCGTCTGGGGGATTCCGGTTTGGAGGCCGTGGAGCTGTCGCATTGGGGAAGAGGCCTTGCTGACGGAGGAGAGGCACTGGTGCATAGAAGCCGTAGTTCTCGTGTGGGACTGTTGGCGCTATGGCGAGGGAAAATGGCTTTTCTTGGGATGTAAGATACTCGAGCCTATCTATGCTGCAAGTAGGTCAGCAGTGGTGAGCGGTGGAAAAATACTTGATTGTACGCCTTACGACTGTGCCTTAATGATGTCTGTTTGATGAAAGCCAGGATAGTGACGAGGCCGTTCGCCGTTTTCTGACATCACTATGTTGTTGAAGTCCATTGTGTAGGGTCACCCTGTGGATTTACGTTGACTTTGAGTAGTTTTCGACGAGATTGGAGGAGGAGCTTACGAGACTTGATGAAATCCCACCCCTTTTGTGCGGGGCTGTTGTAGTTCACCGTATTATACCCATTCAAGAGCTTCCCGATATCTTTCAATTTGCTTTAGCGACTTTACACCATCGAAGGATAAAAATTGAAACATAGACTCAGCACGATAACCGGCTCTCTTCAACCACTGTGGTAGGTAGTCGTCGTCTTCGCCAGAAACTGTCCATTTATCGTAGCTTCCACTTCATGGTGTCTCAAGAGATGAATAAATAGTACTTTATAAGCGATCAGACTTACCCTGTTGGTGTTGTGAGTCTGTTGGCCGCGAAGAAGAATGGCACGGCTGGGACAACATTGAGCGGTAGTGGTCGAATGGTTGGTAAATTCGGTGCCCTTTAAAATTATCTCTTTTTGGAGGATGATTTGATAGTCTGTCGACCCAAGACGGCGATCCTGGTCATCCGTCATAATGAAGACGATGTTGGGCTTCTTCGGGGGTGATGAGCTCGAAGTTAATGGTCCTGCTAGCACCATAGAAGAATAGAGCCACGACAGACGCATAGTGATCAGGTAGCAACTTAGGGTCGTGTAATGAGGATAATAGCACTGTTGATCCAAGCCGCAAACTATCTTCAGAAAGTTTGGAAACGCGATGTTTATGTACAGAGTTATCTTTTATCGTACGTGGATCTCGGCGGATCAAGTCCGGATATTGGGACCCAAGCGATTACCTTGGTGGTTTGTTTTGCATGCAGATACCATCCCCATCTCATGTTACCGTAATATTGTAATATGTTTAGGCTAAGGACTCATGTCGGAAGTCGGTCGGACAACCCAGGAGAGTTAGTCTCAGCGCCGATGTGACGAACTCCACGATTGAGCCCTTCCAACTACATGCAAGACTAAATCCACCGGGCTTTTCTGATGTGGAAATTATTGACTCTATACCAACCTTTGGTCGCGATTCGAGCTCATGGTTGCAATTTGCGTCATTGCAGTTGCAGTTTCACTAGGGAGAAACCTGCCCGAATCGTGATCTTGCTAATATTTTTTTTCCCAAAATTCAAGAGAGGATTTCTGAGCATATGATGCCTTCCTTGGGTTCTTGGTTCTTAACCGTACTTGGCGATGTAGATACCGATGGCTTGATCTGCGGGGCGAAATCGATTTACCGTCGCAGAGCCTTGGTATTTTCAGGTCTTGCTGAGAACCGCACTCTCTCGATGCCATTCTCATCCCTAAAAATTCGCAGATGTTTCCTTGAATTTCAATCCTTGGAATGCGGCGAGAAGTGAAGCCTGGTATTCATGAAAGTCTACATGCACTGCCAAAAAAGTAGTATGAGTAGCATCTAATTACTTTCCCTTGTCTTAAATTGCTCAATGGGAAAGTCGGGGCACCCGGCAGAGTCTCGTCGCCTTGGCCCTTGGATGAGCCCTGGCCCTTTCCCCACCGGGTGTGTCCCCACGGTATCCGCGGATCGCTTGGCTTTTAACGCGAGCAAAACCCCGGAGTCAAACATCGGCAAAGGTGAAGTCGACGACTTGGCAGGTTGCACTCATTTGTCTATAGCAATCAATAAGTAAAAACACTCGTAGACTCAAGTTCGAATTTTGAAGCGGCAATTTCAAGCCGACTGTGATGCGTGAATCGTTGCGCGCGTCGACCGCCAAACGCCGAGTGCATCGGTGTGCCCCGTATTTGGAAAACCTGTAGTCGTAACTCATCGCGATCGTGATTCGTGCCCACCGGCAGATGGAAACAACCTGGTCTCAAGCCTGGACGTGACCGCTGTTTCGTTTCTTATGCCAGGCGTGCCAAAGGATCTTGGTTGAGCGCACTCATGAAGCAGTTGCCTGGGTACGGGCTTAGGTCTCGACTCATGGACAGAGCTGAGTCCGTGACCAATTCGAGGAACGAAGCCTTGTTGTGCGTTTCCAAGACGCCAAGAAGCAGATCATACGTTGACATGAGCTTTTCGATAAAGTTTCGTTTCTTTGGCGAATGGGGTTAAACGTCGCAACGGCGGACAGCTTTGAAAGACTCCTGTTTGCATTAGTTGATCGGACGTAGTGCTCGGGATATGCAGACTCAGGTTCTTGTCAAAAACCAGTGAATCCACGGTCAAGCCCGACAGGGTCTCGTCAGATAACCAAGCCAGATCCCCGAGTCTACTGACCTGATATGCCGCGGTATGGGTTAGTCCGTGCGTGTGATGGATCGGCTACCTAGGATGTCATGCCTCCCAATGGTGTATCGAGTGCAAACGGCATTGAATATGCTGTCTACTCGGTCTCTTTATCTCTTCATCTATGGTCTATGAAGGTTTGTCCGACCTTTACATTACAATTGCACCATGGCCGTGATCTCCTGCCTGATGATTATTACCCTGCAGGCTGATCTGTAAGGATGGAAAAATGAGGCCCGTTTTTCACGCTTGATAGGTAGCGAGTGATATTAATTGCGAATCAAGTATAGACCCGGTGGGATGTAGGGCCCTGCATTTGCTGCCCTGTTGACGATAAACTTTGTGCAAACCATTAGTCCGTTACAGGAGAGAACTCTAATTCACGTTTACTAATGAGGATGTGGGATGAAAACACCATTTTGGGCCGTTGGGGGCGGAGCTACCCGCGAGAATAGAGTGAAGACTGACTTTGGTGCTGCAACTGAGCAAGGTACTTCCTGGCCCCAAATCGACCAACCGACCCCTGAGTGGTCAACGCTCATCCCCGAATCATCCGGACTCTTGGGAATCTCGAGACTCCGGACAGCATTCTTCTACTGATACTCCTTGCAAATGAGGCTCCGGTGCCGACTTTCCAGATTGAGGCTACCGTTTGCAAGCTATTCCGCCAAGAACTACTACCGGCGTTCCTAAAGTGCCCCCCCCCCCCTCTACCCCTGATCTGCACCATAATGACGCGAAAAGCTTGTCAAGGACGACGTCTCTTGGAGTTCTCCGAGAATTTATGAAACTGTTTGACCGTGTGGGAGGGTCTTCGCGTTCGCCAGAATATCATGCAGTTCAGCAAAACTATTTAGTCCGGGCGAGACCCCTTCGGATGGACTAGTGATCTCGTTGTAGATCAGTCCAACATTCTCTTGTTATTCGTTCCTTTCTCTTCTCTTGCAGCATGTTGACCAACTCAGCATCTGTATTGCATAGTTCAGCCAAGATGGCCCTATCCTTTCTTTCCACTTCCCTTCTTCTCGCAAGCATCGTCGCCGGTCAAACGCCTGGCAATATCACCGACAATCACCCCGCACTGACGACCTTCCGATGCACCGTCAGAGATGGCTGCAAGGGGAAGACCAACTACATCGTCATAGACTCCGGTCAGCATGACATCAAAACCAAGCAAGGTGTGAACTGTCTTACCGGCAACAACCCACCCAACACCACGGCGTGCCCGAACGCGGAGGCTTGCGCAAAGAACTGCATCATCCAGGGCATCTCAGACTACTCTGCCAAGGGTATCACCACCCAGGGTGCGGACCTTCGCTTGCAGATCCTCAAGGATGGCAATGTCGTCTCGCCCCGCGTCTACCTCCTCGAGGAGAACAAGCAGCGCTATGAGATGCTTACACTCACCGGCAACGAATTCAGCTTCGACGTTGACATGGTCAAGCTGCCTTGCGGTATGAACAGCGCACTGTACCTGTCTGAGATGCTGCCGGATGGCGGCAAGAACACGAGCATGCTCAACAAGGCTGGCCCTGCCTACGGTACGGGTTACTGCGATGCTCAATGCTTTAAGACGTCCTTCATCAACGGAGTTGTAAGTTGTCTCACGTCGTCCGGACCCTCGTTATTGCTACTGACAAAAAGATGAAGGGAAACATTGACAACAAGGGCGCATGCTGCAATGAGCTCGACATCTGGGAGGCGAACTCCCGCGCGACGCAGATCGCGCCGCACCCCTGCAGCAAGCCCGGATTGTACCAGTGCACCGGCGAGGAGTGCGAGAGCAAGGGCGTTTGCGACCAGTCCGGCTGCTCCTGGAACCCGTACCGCACTGGAGGAAACTTCACTTCGTTCTACGGCAGGGGCAGCGAGTTCAGGGTCGACACGACCAAGAAGTTCACCGTCGTCACCCAGTTCCCCGCCGAGAACGGACAGCTGAAGGAGATCCGTCGCCTGTACATCCAAGACGGCAAGGTCGTGCAGAGCAATGTTGCCAACATCGCGGGCGTGCCCAAGGTCAACTTCATGGACGACGCATACTGCAAGGCCACGAACGCCGACAAGTTCATGACTCTGGGGGGAATGACTGCTATGGGCGAGTCCATGAGCCGAGGCATGGTCTTGGCGATGAGCATCTGGTGGGACAGGTCCACGGGGATGGAGTGGCTTGACACCAAGGCTGCTGGTCCCTGCAACGCCACCGAGGGCTTCCCTGAGAATATTGTCAAGGTTGAGGCGAACCCGGAGGTTACCTTCAGCAACATCCGCTTCGGAGAGATCGACTCTACCATGAACATGAAGCTGTGAATACCGTGTTTTAGCGTTTAAGATTGTACATAGCGTCTTACTTCTTGTAAACTTAGTGGTTGAAAGCAACCCGCTAGGAATCCAAATGATTCCATTGTTGAACTGACATACCGTAATGCATCCAACTATTGAACGCTCTTGAGGCTTTGCACTTCGCCACGACCAGGCTCTTGGCGTCACTATAGAGTACACAAGTCCGTACGGCGACCGAGGGAGCTCAAAGACGCCCGAAGAGGTTCTCTGGGGGAAGGTGCTAATCAACCCACCCGGGTCACGCTCCAACTAGATTCATGGTTTTACAGGCCGAGTGAAGCAAACAGACTGCTGCAAGTATCTTTTAAGAGCCTTAAGCTTTTAGAATGTTCACAACTGCACGTACTCATCCGCGAGTTGACGAGAAACCGACCGACCAGAACACTGAAAGTATGTTCGCCAATCGCCATGAGGGGCACCCAGCACCACCACCCAGTTGCGAGGCGACTTTCAAAGACCGGGGAGAGAAAGAAGTCTAACTTGATTATCTCGGCCGACTTCAAGACTACGGAAGAGCTTCTCAAATGTGCTGACGGCATGTGAAATCACGAAACCAGAGGAGAAGATACTCTCAGCCCTTCCTCACAACGTCCTTGCCGGCCTCCAAGAACTCGAACGAAAGCTCGGCTTCCTCATCTTCGGGGACCGCAAGCTGATTGACATTGGAAGCACCGTCCTGCACCGGCCAGCAGAGATGACTTCTGGAGGAAGCCTTGCAACGGGAGAGCACACACAGACGTGCATAGAGCTGGTAGGTAGGTACGCGGAGTCCGTGATTGGGTTCGTGGCCACAAAGCCTTTGCTTTTACGCAGAGACAAGATTGTCTTTACCACCGGGATCAGCTCGGCCGAGTCGGGTGACTCATTGGGGCAGCAGTACCAGACGCCGACTGCTGCGATTCTCGGGGGTTCAGACATCATTATTGTCGGGAGGGGCATTCTGAAAGCCATGGACCAGGTTGAAGAGGCTGAAGGATACCGAAAGGAAGGTTGGGAGGCGTATCTGCAGCGAACCAAGGCTTGACTGGAGAGTGACAACCTATTTCTGACATGTATCTTCCAAGTCCATGAGAACCTTCCGCTAGTACTTGTTTCACCCCCAATCATGTAATCAGCTCAAGCCGCGATTTGATATACTCATCGGGTTCCGTGGTACGCTTCTGTGTCTTTGTGGTTTGACTCTTGATAAAGTTTCTGGCGAACTTGGTTTACAGCTTCAACATCATGGAGAAGCAACAAGTCAGAAAGGTTAGCTTGAATCCCGTTCCATGGATTCTTCTTCATCGGTAACCCTCAATAACACCTATATATAAACGCCCTCCATAGCCCTTCTCTTCCATCGTTCCGTCGCCAGACATCGTTCTCAGCTCAGTTCTTACTACACTCAGCTCTCTTTCGGTTCTTGTACAAACTCCACTCGACTCTTCGGCAACACTTCTTCACCACGTCCAAAGACTATCACAAGACTTCCGCCTGCCTCCTTTTCAGGATCAGCACAGCAGCTTCTTGCAGCCGCCTTCTCACATAAAAAAACCCCAGCACCACCACTTGGGAAAAGATGGCGAACACCAAATTCACCACCATCACAGAGTCCGACCTCTACCACTCTCCCACCACCGAGGTTATGCGAGACCAGATGAACACCAACCACACTCTGGTCAACGGTCTGCGCGTTCCCAACCGCATCTCCCGCGCTCGCCAGGTTGTCACCACCACCACCACCACTACGGCCACAACCACTCCCGCCCCCAGCGAGATGGCTCATCTCTTCCACTCGCCTACGGCCAAGATCATGCGCAGCTCGACCGCGACTGCAGGTCACAGACTCGTCAACGGACTTCGCGTCCCCAACCGCATCTCTGGCATTCTCCGCACCACCACTGCCAACGCAAGCGGCCCCACGCCCAGAGACACACTGGCTCATCTCTGGCACTCGCCCACAGCTCAGGCGGCGACGCGTCGGCCTACTTCTACAACCACCAACGGCCACAGGATAGTCAACGGACGTCGAGTTCCCAACCACATCTCGGGCTCTCGTCGAGCCCCTGAGTACACCGAAGAGCATTACTGCAAAGAGAATAAGGAGAACATCGACCCCCGCAGTCTTTGAGGAACCCGGACTGAACCTGGCCAAAAACAAAAACAAAAAAAAACCCCGAGATGCGAGGAGAGAGAAACAAAATCTACATCTTGAGCCCCTCCTCTCCTCCTCCCCCCCACCCCCTTCAACTGGACTTTCGCACCCAGTTTCCGCGATGGCCCCGGTGAGCCTCATCACTACTTCTTAGGGCAACAAAGCCGTACTCCAAACCTCCCCGTGGTGTTGCCTGGGAACCTCCCTCTCTAGTGGAGAGGATGCCAAGTCCAAGTGGACAGGAGACGCAAATTTTCCATGGTAGGTGAAAATTTGTTCGTGCCTTGCTGCTTTTGGATTCAGCTTTTCGCCATAGACGCACAGTCATACTATCAAACTTCACGACAGGGGGCTACCATCTCTATAACCAGATGTTATAGACGACATTGGTTGTAACCAAAAACTGTAAACATCATGCAAGATTTGCTGAGCTGTGAATGGCAAGTCAATAGCTAGGGTTCTCGTCTTGATCTGTTTTGAAGTAATCATCCTGCTCACCTTTTTCATCTCACGGATGCCTATGCGCATCGGACGCTATTCCTAGACGCAGTTGCGTCCGTCGGGAAATTTCACCTCACCAAAATGAAAACCCGGCAGCACCCACAGACATTGTTGAGCTACGCACAGTCACTGCCCCAAAATAAGCGCACAACCCGTCATAACAATTGTTTGTTCGATTTCTTCGCGTGGGGGTCTACACCTTTCCATGCCAAGTCTGACGAGCTATGTACGTCTTGTCTGTCCAAAATTGGTATAAAACCCAAGCATTACTCTTTGCCTTCCCTTGAAAATGCCAGCAGTACACCTAGAGCGCCATGGTGAGACAAAAGAGGGAGAGACTAATTAGAAAAGAATGCAGAGCGCCCGGGAATGGATGTCCGGGATGGCTTGCTCCTGTCGCTGGTCTCCGATAGAAAATAAAATCAAAAGATGTTCAAACAAAGCAACGGAAACCTAGGAAAGGTTTTGCTAGGGCGAAATTCGTCGTGTCGTGCGTCGTTTGTCTATTTGGTAATGAAGCCAAGGTAGTCGGCGACAATCAGTGTCACCATGCTGTGGAACGCACTACTGTTAGCACGGGTACTTTCGTCAGGCTTCCGGGTTTGAGAAAGTCCACTTACGCATGGGGAGCAATGCGGACGTAGTACGTGCCGAAACCGCGGTAAAAGCGCATTACGCCCTCTTGCTTAGCAACCTGTTTGAAACAGTCCGCCATAGACTTGTACGGAAGCTTGCCGTCGGGGCCCTTGGACTGCTTTTGCAGACGGGTCTTCACGAAGTCGAAGGGAAGAGAGAAGAAACTGGCGAAGAAACCGGCGATGGCCGAGGCAGTGAGAGTCTGGGTCTGAGCCGACAATTGGGTGTTCTGCTTGAGCTGCGACTTGGCCTCGCTGAAGAAGGCGAGCTGACCGAAGTTAAGAGCCATGGCACGGACGACCGTGGGAGCGGCGCCGGCCCAGAGGGCACCGACGCCTTCTGATTTGGCGATGCTGCTGAGGGCATCAATGACGCTCTTGTAGTTCTTGCGCTCGGCCAAAGGCTTTAGGCCGTCGCTCTGCATGCGGATGAGAGCCAGGTCGGCAGGGTTACCAATCATGGCAGCCAGGCCTCCGGCCGCGAGACCGGCGGTGGCCCGCTCCTTGAAGCCGATGGACTTGCCCTGCTCCTGGGCGCGCGCGCCGAGCTTGCCCATGAAGGTGTCGAAAAAACCGAGGCGAGCAGTGGTATACACGGCTTGACGAAGGAGACCAGCCGATAGTCCGGTGTAGAGATCGAGAGCCTTGCCGCTTGCGAGAATTTCTCTCGTTACGGACAGAGGAGTGGGCTTCGGGCCGCCGGCAACACCCTCACCAGCGAGTTGAATGCGGACCTTGATCATGTCGACGGGTTGGATAACAGTGGTGGCGACCATACCGCTGATACCACCGTTGATGAAGGGCAGAGCAGCCCTCATAAACGGGGTGTGCAGGAAGTCGTTGGCGACGGCGACGGAATCGGACTTCATGACTTCGGAAGTACGTGTCCTAGCTGCCTCTGCTGCCTGCTTAAAGGTGCTAGAGCTCATGTCTGTTCTGCTGGTAAGTACTGCAGCACGTAGGCTTGCAGTGGTCGACTCGGGTGGTTTGGATGAAGGTCGTCGGTATAAGCTGCCTCGGCGAAGCAGGCAGTGGTTAAATAGGAAGGATGTTGGGGGAGCTGGAGATGACAGAGAAGAAGAGAGGCAATCAGTTAGCTTGGGTTCGGAGCAGAGAGGTATCAAAGGCAGCTTTATAGAACAGGAGCTCCCATCCTCCTTCCGTGCCTGTCAGTGCCTTGTGTTAGACACGGCCCGGCGGCATGCCAGAAGTGGTGGGGGTCCAACAAAAGCCATAAGACGGGACGCAAAGACGCAATTCCACATTCTGACTGTGGCAGGCCTCCACATGCACAACCGGGCGCACGATGGGCAGAAATACGCAGCTGTGTGGTGTAGATTTCGCAGATGTAGGCTTAGTCCACGGGTCCAGGCCAAGCGCGATGCCGCGACCGAGGAGACGGTCCGGGTCGCATCGGCCTGGACGTTGACGGGGTTGTGGGGGCGGGGGGATGTCATCGGGAACAATAGGGATGAGGTGTGTGATGGCCGTGGTTAAGGTAGCCCGTCCCATGTCTGTCAGTCCTCGGTGAGGTTGCAAACAGGGCGGGCTCCACATCGGCGGGCGATAATAACGAGTGAATATGGGTGGAGGATTGCAGTGCGAGGTCGTCAACTGGACGTGGGTCGGGATAGGAATTGAAGAGCTGAGACCAGGATTGGCGACCGGGGAATGCGAATAACGCACAGAAGACTGCCGGCCGGCGTGCAAAGCAAAGAGACAAGCCGCAGCGGGGGGTGGGGTTGGGGGGGGAGAAGAGAGTGAGCAGAGAGGAATTAGGATTAGCTTGACGCCCTTGTTGAACGCCTCGCTTCCCCAATAAAAGTTTCGAGACATTGAGAGAAACGGCAGACTCGTTCAACTTACAGATGCAGAAAGCGGTGTTGGAGACGAGCGTTTCGTACCTGACCCGATACGCTCAATAACAGCGAGAAGAAGTGTTGCTATGACTTATATGGTGGGCGTTGGTCGAGGTCGCGTGCCGTTGAGGGAGAGTTTGGGAGAGGAGGCCGCGCGGGGTTTATGGATATTTGCAGCTGGGAGCTGGAAGCTGGGAGCTGGGAGCTGGTAGTTGAGAGCTCGAGGAAGAGGGGGAGACCCAGACCGAAATCCTGCAAGGACAAGCAGTCAAATAAGCAATGGAAGTTGCGGTAAGTAGAGAAAAGGCGAGCTTGTGAAGACGAAAACACCGGATATCGAAATCGAGCAGTTGCTTTTGCTCGTGGGCGCTCCTTCGGGAACGACCGGTAGCTTGGAGTAGAGATGTCAGGTGCTCTCGGGACGATCAAGGTTCGGCAGTAGCGTCCCAAGATAAGTCTAGTCAGAAGAGGCGGGCGGAAGCCGTTGATCACCAAGCAATAGTCTTGCTTGGGATTTTGGAGAAGGAGGAGGACCGAGGCTCGACTCGTTCAAAAGACACACTGTCTAATGCAGTCGACGGACAATACAGAGGCTGGCGGGAATTGGGTGTTTCTCGTCACGGGAGAGATGGGGTGTGCAAGAGACTGACACGGCGTGCGGAGTCGTGGCAGTGATATTTATGAGGGAGAGAGACACATGCCTTGTTGTGCCACATACTGGTACCTTGACCATGCCATTTCCACTACTACAGTAGGTGTTGATGAAGCAGACATGTACCTGGTCTCGGTATCCGATGTCAAATGATTGCCAGTCCAGACAGTCAGAGAAGCAGAGAAGCCGAGCTGGCCAGCAGAGACAAGACAAGACAGCCCCGGCCCCGAGGACGAAGTGGTACGGGGAAAGCTTCCCACCCACCCATTCAGGCGCCGATGTCCCTGGGCTTAGACGGGGCGCCAATGAGGGCGCGAGGAATTCAAGCGGGAGGACGTGGATGCGAAGGCAGGCGCATTGTGTGTCGCGTCGCTTTGGTGCCGTCCGGATGCGGGGTATGGGTTTCGGCACACCTCATTCATCAACGTGACGGAGGGTAAAGAGGGGGATGCTGGAAGCTGGCCTGGCTGGATGGATGGATTGAACGGCGGGAAGGGTTGCAGGGTCGAACGGATGGATACCTGGGGGAATCGCTCGAATCTCGGGGAAAAACCTTAGGTTGTTGACGACGAGGAGCACAATGAGGAGCTTGACCCGTTTCTGCATCGGCATCGGCATCGAAGTCGAGGGTGTGTTGATGGAGGGTTGGAGACGTGATGGTACCTGATAGCCCGGCTGGAAAACGTCACCAGAATCCATCAGGAGAGGAAATCTCCTCAGGTTGGTAGGCGGGCCTGCTTGCGCCGTCTGAAAGCAAAAGCATCCCTGCGAGGACAGAAGCGAGCTCCCTTGGACGCTGCGGTAACATAAAGCAGCAATAGCAATGGCATGCTGTGGTCATTGTCGCTGTTGTGTCTGGGTGTCTGGGTGTCTGGGAGGAGCTTACTCCCCCTTCTTGGTAGCCTTGGATGACGGAGCGAGCGGTGGGAATGGGTTACTCCGCCTCGATAATTGACACGGTCTATGTCTTGTCCGCGGATGAAGTCCACTGCTCCTGGCTTGAATTGCTTCCATTTTTAGTGCCAAACGATTGCCCCATTCGCCTTACCTTAACCGACTACCTTGTGGAGAGACACGGCAACGGGTTGCCATGCGTCCTTCTAGTCGCCATGTACCATGACCCTGTGTCTTGTTCGGTGTGTGGCATATGAAATTTCTCTTGGTGCTCTTAGGCTTTCCCTTCGTCCATCCGAGAACAGACGAGAAAGCCCCGATGATGCCGACCATGCCGTGGGAGTGTAGACGGGAGTAGATCACTGGATACTTTTGGAAAGTTGGGGTAAGTCGCAGCATTGTCCCATACTTCAGTAGGATACTGATCCTGGAGAGGGCATGAATACCTTGTTTTAAGGTAGACACGAGCTGAAGTAGGGAGGTACTTCAGTAGAGTACCTATAGTAGAGAGAATGCGGTCCTCTGTGCTAGAAGCTGGAAGAACGCTGTTCTGGACTGGGAAAGGCCTGGCACCCGTCTGCCTACCACCTGCTGCAGGAATGCGGGGATCGATCGAGGTCCAGTACCTATCATGTAAGATACCCAGTGACCGTTAATCGATAAAGGATAATGCGATAGGACCTGGACCTCTGCTTTCCAGCAAATACCTCCCAAATCGGAATCCCACCGCGAACAAAAACCAAAAAGGCCAGAATTGTCAAGGGTCAAGCTTGATCTATCACCTCTCCCGTCTTCTTGCTTTCTACAGGATTTATTAGTCCTACTAAATCACAGAGTAGCAGCAAACTGGTTTCAGCTCCCAACCACCATGACGTACCTAGTTTCGACCAGACAAGGGCTGGGGGCAGCTCCAGTGGTGGTTGCCGCCGCCAAGTGTTCCGTGCAGCGCACGTCCAGCCAAGGTTCAGCGGAGCAGTTCGCCCACAGGGGCAGGAATCCACTGAACTGGCTCCTTCGATAGCTACCTTACCTAGGTGAGGGAGCCAGCCACTCACTGTCGACTTGTCGTCGTTTTAATTACCACGCACCGCCGTCTTCTAGTGCTTTGCTGACCTCGACTCACCATCACTCACCGAACCCCCCAGCAAGGTGAGGTCTTTGAGACACTGGAGACCCGTTGAGCAAGAGCAACACCGCAAAAACACAAACTCACCAATCGTGTCTCACCGATCGGACACCCGTTGGAATTACTGAGAAACCACCGCCTTGTTGTCTCTTCCACACGCACACCGCCCGTCTTATTCCCGCCCACCACGCATTATCTTCAACGCCTCTGGTCACTGGCACGCAACATTTGAACCTGTTGAGCTACCTGGACAGTCCTACCAGTTCCTTTACGGCCCCAACGAAGCGACACGGTCCCAGTCGGTGAGCCAATCTCGGTCCTCAACCACGGCACATCGCGGCGGTCGGGACCACTCCGGAACCCCACCATCCCCTTGCAGACGCCCAAACTCTATCCCGATAATCGACGATAATCTTCGGCTAACTGAGAGAATCAACAATTGAGGCCGCCGACTCCTCGGTCGACATCAATTCGTCCGATACCGCTGCGGAAACACACGGCGCAAGACAACAATGTCTCTGGGGGTAGCACCGAGCACAGCCAAGGGTCCCGAACCAAAAACTTCTTGAAAAATCCACCCGCGGCTTCATACCGGCGTCTTCAACACTTTCGCCGTAATTCTGAAGACGCGAGACGATAGCCTCACCATTCGTTACGCGTGCGTCTTGTCATCGACCTCGCATCCCAGCCAAAACACCGCATATGATTCTCGGCTGCTCGGTTCGGGTCACAACAACTGGTGGAAAATCCCATCAATCCCATCCACTTAATTACCGGAACTCCCCTCTGACGAATCCGAGCTTGCGGCCAACCCATTCCGGAAATATGCAAGAACCCTCTCATCACGACCTCGAATATGCAGCTCGGTCTTTCCCTCCCTTCCTGCTACTGCGTCAAGGGCACTGTTAAACCAGGAACCTAGCAACCTGCCTATGCCCCATCCCGCGGGATGACGCTTGTCCGTCCCAAGGAAAAGTAGAGCTAGGATTGGACATGGAAACGTCCACCGTGGCGGTCGCAGCCAGCTGCATTGCCACACCCCCCCTGTCTCGGACCCTTGAAGCTTCGATCAAAATATTGAATTTGGTGCGGCTCGTCGCCGAATTCAATTTGACAACATCACCCGTTTTCCGGCTGCTCGTCGCCGAAAACCCGGCTGCAACAGAGTTCGGTTATCACAGCTCATTCATGTCCCTGGTATGTCAGCTCAACAAGTCAACAGTCCATGGGATGACCACCAGATCGGGCTTCGAGGGAATTAAGGGAACCAGAGTGCCCAATTGCAACACTCAATCTGGACGTCGCCTTTAACCGACCCACCCACCAACCCGGATGCTCCCGCACCTTTGGGAACTTGAGCCGAGGGACCTCGTCTACCCGTAATACGGCTTCATCTTGCAACGAGCACTCCAGCGCTTATCGCGGGCTTTCCTACGGCGGCAGGCCGCAGAAGCACCGCTTATCCTTGCGCGTTGACCAAAACCATGGAGCTCGGCAATCACACACGACCATTTCCACGGGGCATTGAAAAGAGTTCCGCGCTTTTCCTGGCTTCTCCGACATGTAGAAGACGATCACGATCACGTTCCGCCGATTGACCGATGGAACGCCCGGCCGGGTAAGAAGGCCAATCGTTGGCGTAGACGGTGCAATTTGCAAATTTGTAGGTCATACATCTGGGTCGAGCCACATCCAATGTAATACGCTTGAGAAAGTCTACAAGTCAGACAGCTGTGATAGTGATCGTTCTGCCAGTGCGGTAGTCCATCGAATGATCAAATTTCGACGGGCAACTTGACGGGACACTGACTACTGTCAAACCCATATAGACCTACAAATGACAGCTGGGTCCATCGCTGCCGGTTCATGGGGTCACAATACAACCAAGGGACGCCGTCCAATAGCTGCTGGAGTCCGATCTGGTCAATGGACGGCTGGTCTGAGGCTGTCGACACCTTGAACCCAAGATCGCCATGATCAACCCTGCCGAAGGCGCTAAATACAAAAAGATCAAGACTTGGTGAACTGCTTCGCATATCGACGACGATACCACCCGTTGGCCACACCGTCCACTCTTTCAGCTCCCTCCGCCAAAAGGCGAGCAGTATTCCGCTTTCCCTGAGCTCTCAACTCCGCATCCCAAAAGTCCGCAACATCGGTAATCACCCACTGAAAGCCCTGCTCAACAATCCAGTTGAAGTCGCTCCGGTAATCATGCCCGTCCAGCGACTTGTTGCCGACGATGGAGTCCAGCAGAACCGGGGCCCTATTCTCTTGAAAGCTGAAGACGGAGTTGTTCGTGTGTATGTCATCGGGTAGTGTGTAGTTTGCCGTGTCAAACCTGGTGAGAGTCGAGCTGATTGGGTCAACCAAGTCACCCGGGGCATAGCTGGAGTATCATCGTAAGCGGCACAATCTAGCTTGTGAGAGTTCGGAGAAGTTGCTATTGGGCTGGGATTCGATACTCACAAGATTCCAGAAGTCCTGAAATAATCTCCCTCAGAGCCGTTCGGAGGATATAGTCCTGAAGGCCTTGAAGTGGCGCACCAGTCGAGTAAATCTCAATCTCGGCGCTGATGGTATAGTTGGTCTGAGCCCACGCCTTGAGCGACTCCAGCGTATCCCAAGATGCTTCGTCCTCGGGATTGTACACAGGAATGTAAGCAAGCTGGACACCAGACGCAAACGCGTCCCGGACCCACGGGAGAGCCTCGAACTCGGCCGGCGTTTTCCACCACCTCGCCTGGAGCTTGTAGATGCACCATTCGTTGGCAGGCACGCCGGCTCGGTTGGTCAGGTTCTTCAGAGCCCAGTAAGCAGGTTCAACGGCTGCCTG
This sequence comes from Colletotrichum neosansevieriae, assembly GCA_036785495.1. Classification (NCBI taxonomy): domain Eukaryota; kingdom Fungi; phylum Ascomycota; class Sordariomycetes; order Glomerellales; family Glomerellaceae; genus Colletotrichum; species Colletotrichum neosansevieriae. The sequence continues at coordinate 142,748 of JAVHLV010000044.1, read as the reverse complement.
CTCTTTGAAGTCCAGCTGCAGCACGACGTTGGCGCCGGTTTCGTGGATGCTGCTGATCATTTCCGGCAACGTGGGCACCGTCTCGACGTGCACCCTGCCTTGCTCATCTCGGAGGTGAAGATTCTCGACGAAGCCGGTGAAGTTGTGCTCGCTGACTAACGGGTTGTAGCCCTTTCCCGTGAAGGGGTTATAAGCTGGCTGGCCCGTCTGCTCGCCAATGTCTGTCGAACGACCCAGACCGCTGTCGTGAATCATGGGCAGATAGCCGTCCAGAGAGAGGTGGATGTCAGTCTCGATGCACTCCAATCCGGCCTCGGTGGCGCGGAAATAAGCATCTCGTGAGTTTTCCATTGTTCCGTTCCACCTGATTCCTGTCAGTTTGGTTCGGGGTTAAGTTTGTCAATATGCACGAGGTATGAGATCCTTACCTCAATCCTCTGTGGGCACACAGAATAGTGAGATCATCGTGCGGATGCCGAAACGAGTCAATGATCTTTCGCACGTCGTAGGGTTGTCGTGCTGCTGATGCTCCCCGCAGAACGACAGCGAGCAATGCGACTAGCGAGACTGTTGACTGCATCATGAACATGGAGATGAACCAATCCAAACACACAAAAGACGCAACGGTGCGTTGAAATATTTGGAAGAAAACATCACTGGCTTTTATGAGCCAAAGTCCAGTCCGTTAGGTCCAGTCCGTTAGGTCCAGCCCGTTAGGTCCAGCCGGCGAACCCGGGCTCGGCGGCATCGGGCTTCCATCACTGTTAATTTTCGGGCCCCACGCCGGATGCAACACCACGTTCGGCCTTCTATGATGATGATAGGACAATGGCAACTGCACGCCAGCGAGCGGGTCTCACGAAGGAAGAGCCCGACTGGGATCCTAATCCCGAAGTCGATATAATTTGAATAACCGTACGAAAATGCGGCTCGATAGTATGTCGTATTTGCACACGTGTATCAGCTCAGAGGCTATGGTTCCCAGCCTCCAGCCGATGCCTGGTAGGCCCTGGTCGGCCTCGATCCATTGGCAAACAAGCCACGCATTTTCACGCAAACCGTCGGTTGTCTACCTTAGTCACCATCGTTATCTAATCGGTTCTTGTCAAGCGGTCCTTGGTCGCCATCTGTCTCATTGGACGGAAACTGTCTTCTATATTTGTGTATGATTAGGCCGTTCGTGAGTTGCTTCTGAAGGGCGACATCGTTCTACCACCTGGATAAGTTTGTAATTGCGGCCAAGAGACGTTATATATTGGATGTAGTTGCCGCAACCCAGCAGCTCAAAGTCCTATGTTCTGCCGGTAGCCTTGCCTTTTGCCTCGACTTGGATAGATCATAGCCTTTTTTTAGAGATTGGTATCCGTCTTCTTCCCCCTCCGATGTCTTATGTGTTAGATCAAATCGTGCATATTAATCGTTATGAAAATGGAGAGAGACTTCGGGAACTTATGTTCAGCATGATCGAAATCCATTCATCAGCCTTTGACACCCGGTGGTGTTGCAACTAGACCATATCTCTAATGCAGCCTGAGCCGCAGGAGTGTCGAACATCGAGCTGCTACGAAGAGATCATAGAGCCTCCCTCGCCACCACTCGCACAGCTGCCGCCGAATAATCTCGAAAGAATTGTTGCCAAACTCGGACTTGTCAACACGATACATCTCCATCAAACTAGCCACCAGGCCCACCACCTTCGGGACATGGTCAGCCCAGATTGGGCATCGCTGCACAAGCGCTCTTGGCTAGTCAAGAGTTGGGAACCCGGACTACTCTTGGAGTGGGGTCAGTCTCAGCCAAGGACTCGAACCAAGGATTCCAGACAAACCAGAGTGTTCATATTACTCTTGGTTTTACCGCCAAGCCCTTTGAAAAGTCTACAGTCCTGCAGCATCGGTTATTAGCCACTTGGCCTACCACTGATTGGCAATCTCGATGCGGAGCTTGCGTAAAGCCTATCGATACGTGGTTGGTCTGAGGACGCCATGGAGGAGTTCAATGCCCAAACCTTGTGCCAGATTTGCAAATGCTCGAAGCACGAAGGGCTCAACTGCGTGGCGCTGCAGGCTAAGTTGAGTAATTTTACGGGGGCTGTTATCGAAACATGGGAAGTTTTCCCGGTAAAAGGTAGAGTTCCATAAACAACGGGTTCATGGTTTGGTAAGGCATCTGTTTCCCGGGCTGCTGTTACAGAAAGTTAAAATGAAGGGGGCCTACATCACTTTCTCCAATTGCCTCACTTTAGTCTTCGCATCAGTCGCGGTACGCTTGAAGGTTTTCCTAATAGTGCCTCCGGGTGCTTCCGGGAGCCCAGTGAGTGCCTATAATATGACTCCCGGGATACTTCTTCCATCATCCTCTCTGAACAAACAACAAACCGCCATCCATTTCCTTCCACTATTTCACACATTCCAACCTATCCAATCATCATTCATTATTGCCTTTAAACGCAAATCAATCTATTCAACTATCATGGCGCATCACGCAAACTTCCCCCTTGCGCTCTTGGGCTATGCAGACGGAGTCAACATCCTTCAACGGCTCGAACAAATGCTGCGCGACGACCTACAGGCCGCAATACTCTTCAACGATATCCCCCAGGCTCACACCTACGTGGAAGTTGCCACTAAGATAGGGGAGGAAAACATGGGCCTCATCTTCGCTCATGAACGGCTGAAGCTTGAGCGTAAGAAGAACGAATCAAACGAGGCTCTTCACTGGCGCTTGTCGAGCTATATCGACTCTTACTCGCCGTACTTTGATACGAGTGTAAACATCAAGGAATGGAGACCACCTTTCAACTGGTGGAAAGAGTTTTGCCGATCAAGCCGGAAACATGAGGCCAATACCAGAACGACGATGAAGAAGTGCGAGGACCTCGTTGCGGAAGTCGAGGCCAAACTGGAAAAGACGTCCCAGCCGCAACTCTCCGACCAAGATCAGAAAGACATGATCGTTATGATCCTCGCGGTACTTCTTGTCTTCAAGGTGCTCAATTCTCTGAAGACGCCTGGCGAACAAACTGGAAAAATCCGCTATTTGCGCTACCCACGACTCGACGACCGGAAGGAGTTCCAATTTATCGATCGAGCATTCGGCTGCGGCGGCAATGAAGGAGTCTTGGCAATTATCTTCAGGCACTTCGGGATGGAACTGGCTTTTGAATACCGTGGGGATGAGTGCTATTTCTGTACCCGCTCAGAATTGCCGGAGTAGAGGATCAGGCGATGCGCTGGCAATATCGCCTTATCAGTATTTCGAGTTCGCATGTAATTTAGAAGCAGGTTTTAAGGTCAAGCAGTATAGAGAATTGGAGATGCAACGCCTATCAGTCAGCTGAAGTCAACTACAACTTTTGCTGATGATCCCAAATCGTGGATCCTCTAGCATAATAAAGATTTTGACTTATATCATATAACGAGCCCTGTGAATTTCCCTCCTTTTCTAGACAACTGTTGGGCAACAGTATAGCCAGCAATCATCGTGCATAATTCAATATATTAATATATATATATATAACTAACTAAGAGGCTAAATTAGCACCTATATATAAAAATTCAGTGCTAACATAGATCTAATATAAATAACCCATATTTAGGCGTAGATTTATATCCCAGAATATCTAACCTATATATACCTCACTTATAGTAATATATAGGTCTAATATACCCCCTCAGATCTTAAAATAAAGCTATTATAAGATCTAGATATCCTATTTACACTTTTATTATTATAATACTATTATTACTACTACCTTACTTACTAGTTATATAGTATATAGATTTCTATTAGATTATTACTATTATCCCCTCTAGTATTAATCTAAGAGCGTTTAGTATAGTAGTTTAGCCTCCTACTTTATTAAGTATATTAAACTGAAAAAGCTAGTAACTTAACCTTAAGGTTTTAGATTTAATTTAGAGTTATAAATACTCTATTAGTTATAATTATATACTAATAAAGGCTAGAGCCATAAGAGCCAGAAAGGACAGCAAATAATATAACTCCACCTATAAATAGACTAGAATAATAAAAATAGGCTTAAAAGATATATAAAGTAATTTACAGATCTAATTAAAAGAGATTACTGAAAATAAGTATAAATTTACTGAGAAAATTCTAAAAAACTTTAGAATTAAGTATTAAGGTATTAATAATAATAATAATAAGTTCTCCTCACTTCTATGCTTCTCCTCCCTCCTTTACTATAGTTCTTCTATAATAGACCTATATACTAAGAGGGCTCTCTTAGAAATTATACTACTAAGTTCTACTTATCCTATTCTAATTATCCCTTTAAGACTCTTTATAATATTATAAAGGAGAGTCTTAATAGATAAATAAATCTACTTATATAAAAATATATAAAATCCTATTTATAGACCCTTCTATTTAATAGTTTCTTCTTAGTAGGTAATTTTACTATTAAGAAGGTCTATTAGGTATTATTATTTTCTGTTATAAACTATACCTTAATAATAACCTTATAACCTCCTCTTTTTTATTATATTTCTTATCCTATTCTAAACCTTAATATAGCTGAAACTATTCTCTCTACTAAGGTAGATATAAAAAATTATAGTAATATAACTTTTTAAAAGTGTTCTGCTCTATCTATTTCTATTAATTAACTCTCTATTAGATATAGTCTTCTCTATTATAGTTATATTTATTTAAAATATTAGAATATTTAAAATAAGATAGTATATTTATAATTATAACTTATAATTAAGGTTTAGCACTTATACTTTAATTTAGTATCTAAAAGACTTATATTTAAAGTTAGTATTCTAGATAATTAAGTTTACTATCTAATATATTAGATAAAGCTAATTCTAGTAAATCTCTTAGAGGGGGAATCTTAGGCTTATTATTATCCCTAAAGTTCTCTATATTATTATCTAGAAGTAAGGGTTAGCTAGGTTTAGGTATAGGAGGTTATATAGAGAAGAAAGGATTTTTCTTAAAGTCTTATTAGCTATATAGAGTGTCTTATAGAGCAAAGCTAATATTAATAGGTATATTATAGAATTTTATAGTAATAGCAGAAATATATTAGTTAACTAAAAGGATTTCTATATTAGTAAAGAGTTTTCTATCTCTCCTAGCTATATAGCTAAATTGCAGTAATAAGACACCCTTTTAAAGAAATACTTAAACCTATTTAATATATCTAAGTTTATATATAAACCTATCTCTTTATTAAGTTAAATTAACTATATAATAACTAGTTAATAGGATTATTCTAAGATATACTAGAGCCTCTATCTTATAATACTATCTATTAAGATTATTTATAGTATTTATAAATTATTAGTTACTTTCTAAATCTTATATAGAGTTCTAGTAAAAGCAATTACTATTTACTTAGTCTATAATAATTATTACCTAATAACTATTACTATAATTAAGTAATAAGAAGGTAGCTATAGTATCTTAAAAGTTACTTATACCTCCTCTTATTATACTAACTATATTTGCTATAATCTCTATTCTAGATATCTAAGATAGCTCTTAAAGTAGAATATAAATAGAAAGCAGAAAACCCCTAATTATAAGTCTAAAAAGGCTTATAACTTTAAAGTTATCTAAGTTTTCTTATCTTATTAGTATCTCTTATATATTATAGAGGTTAGAAAGATATTCTACCTTCTCTATACTATTAATAACTAATTCTCACTTATATCTAGTTATTAGGTAATCTATTAACTACTAGTTATATTATATATACTAAGAAACTACTAGAATAGGTTAATTATTATTTAATATAGGGTTAGTAGGCCTTATATAGTTAAAAACTACTAAGTTATTATAGGATTTAAAGATAACTTATTCTGCTAAAAAGGGTATAAGATATAGTAATATTAATAGTTTTATAAACCTAGAATAATTATAATACTTTAATAAATTAATTAGTTACTACTAATTATTTACCCTTTTATACTTCTTAATCTTATCTCTTATCACTATATTTTAAATAGTTAGATACTTTAATAATCCTTTATTACTTCTTAAAACCTTAGTATTAGATATACTAATAGGTTAGGTCTATAAATAAATATTCTTAGATATAAGTAGGTTAAGACTAATCCTATTAGATAAGAAGAGCTTTAGGTTTATAAATTATAGAATATACTTATCCTTCTAGTCTTTTATTACTTCTAGTACTATCTGCTCTAGTATTCTCTTTCTATCTTTAAAAACCTAGTTTTAAATAGTCCTATCTAGTTTTAAAGAGATCTAATACCTTTTAAATAGCTCTTTATTTATAAAAGTTACTAATAGTTAGTTAATCTAGATCCTTTTTCTTACTTATAGAGGCTATTTTAGTAGTACTAGGCTTTTAGATTATATAAAAGATCTAAACCAGTTAACTAAATATAGGCTAGAAGCCTATAATAGAAGTTTAGTATAGTAAAGGTTAATTAGATATAGTTATTTTAATAAAACTTTAGTTATAATAGCTAGAGCTTTAGGTAAGACTCTAGTTATAATATATATTAGAGTCTATAGTCTTTTCTCTACTCTCTTTTTTAACTACTAATTATTATAAAACTAGTTTTATCTATTATATAAGTTAATTAGCAGCCCTAAAAAGACTACTCTATTTAATTTAGACACTTATAGGTAGATAAATAGTATATCTAGAGTTTTCTTTCTAAGTTAGATAGTTACACTATCTCTTAGACTTTTATTATTAAAATTATCTTCTTTACCTCTAATTATATAATACTAAAGGAGTTATCTAGCTTTAATAGGTCTTATAAGGTAATATATAATTACTATTGTCACGAGCTATAGGTAGGGGTGAGGGCGAGTTATAAGGAGCAACTGTCTTAGCTATAGATTAGTGCGCGTGGAAAGCGCAGTGAAATTATAATAATAAGGATCCCATACGCAGTTGGGGGTTAGAAACAAGGGTCTAATGAGCGTGTTAATTAAAGTTATATAAGCAAAGCTATCCTTATACTAAATTATAGTATGCCCAGTGCTCCTCTTATATATTACTAAGCTTCTAGGTTATTACTTATACCCTTAAATCACTACTTATACCTCTAACCTATATATAGCTTAATATTGCACTATGCATAGCCTGCTTATTATAGTGAGGTACCACCTATAGTTATAACACTCTTCCTCACTAAGAACTTAGTTTATATATATATTAAACCTTCTTAGTGCTATCCTCTATAGTAGTGTTAGCTTTAAATAGCCTTATACTACTCCTTTTATAGAGTTATTTAAAGATTATTCTTCTAAGCAGCTTTATAAGTAGGTTAGCTATATTATCTACTAATAATATATACTTAAAGTTAACCTTACTATATTTAATAATCTCTTATATAAAATAGTTATAAACCTATATATATTTTATATAGTTATTTATAGACTCTTCCTTTATAAGTATAATAGCTTCTATATTATCTATCTATATATAGAGGAGTTCCTTAAGCTCTACCCTAAGTTTGCTTAGGAAATTATATATCTAAAGTGCTTCTAATATAGTAGATAATACTATATAGTACTTAGCTTTAGTTAATAACTTAGAGACTATAGCTTATTATTATAATCTCTATAATATAGGCCTATTAGCTATAAAGAAGATCTATCCTATTATTAAGTATACTATATTCTTATAGCTAGTATAGTTGTTGTTAATATAGTTATAGAGATCCTATTTATTTAGGTTTCTAGCTTTATATTTATTATTATAACTTATTATAAAAGAGGGATATATACTAAGATACTATATTAAGCACTTTATGCTTTTTTTATATAACTTATTAGGATAATAGGAGAACCTAGCCTATAGTTCTATATTAAAGGAGAGGTTTAGCTATGTTATAAGTGCTCTAAAGCTGACTTTACCTAATACTCTCTAGTACTAACTCTAGAGATTTAGATCTAGTAAGGTCTCTATACTAGGAACTATAAAGTTAAGTGCTCTAGTCTTAATAGGTGTCTTTACAGGTCTAATCTCTACTCTAAATTCCTATACTATATTAGCTAAGTATATCTCTTAGCTAATAATAGTTTTCTAATACTTCTTATTAAAGGTAAGTTAAATATTAAGGAAGCTATTAGGTATTCTAAGGTTATTAACCTTAATCTTATTACTTATATATTTATAGATTATATTTAGAGTAGCTTCTAGCTCTATTACTAGAATATTATTAATATATGTTACTATTATAATATCTAGAGCTCTATTATAGTAAGTTATATTATCTAAGTATAGTAGTATAAATCCTATATGCTAGAGAATCTCTTATAACTTCTTTTACTACTATCTCCTACTCTATTATAATCTATATAGAGCTTTATAGAGTTTAATAACTTACTCTTAATCTTCTTTATAATTATATATAGCTATAAGGCTACTATATTATAGGTTTATAAAGAACTCCTTAATTAAAGGGAAAGGTATTATATAAACTATCTCCTCTAGCTCTCTATTTAAATATATACTAATAAAGTCCTACTACTATATAAAATACCCCTTTTACTATATATAGGCTAACAGGATTTACTATAATACTATATAAGATATTAAGGTATATATCTAGGTAAAGTCTTACTCTAAGACTTATAGAAAGCCTCTTATTATAATCTATACTTTATACTTTATAAGCTTACTATAGGCTTTTTTATATTTCTAAATCTATTTAGCTATCAGTTAGAGACCTTATAGTGCCTCCTCCTTATTAATAAACTATAAGATCTCTTTTTCTATAAATCTATATATTTTAGTAAAAGCTGCCTCTACTCACTCTAACTAGTTATTTATAGATCTATTCTATGCTTCTATAATAGTAGTTAGGTTTATATGAGGCTATAAACTTATTTCCTGATTGCTTATAAAGGGGTTAGTTATAAAAGCTATAGTATAAATATAAGCTATACCCTCTCCTTCTAGAGATCTAATCTCTCTAATTTATAGATATACTTTGCATATCTAGTCTATAATTCCTCACATATAGCTCTAGAACTATAGGCCTTAGCTAGGTAGTAGTGTTTACTAGTGCTCCTCTAGCTCTATTATAGGTTTATAGAAGATAATATTAAAGTAAATAATAATCTTATTCTGCTCTAGTATCTATATTCTATATACTTAGTCTCTATAATAACTAATAAGGATATCTTTCTCTATATATGCTACTATCTTTTTACTCTTAACTTAGACTTCTAGATTAATATAAGTAAAGTAGATACTTCTAATAACCTATAACTAGCTTATATTAGATATATAGTCTTTTCCTAAGCTTAATAACTTATTATAGAGCGCCTAAATAGGCATCTTATCTATAATAGCTATAGTATAGAAGCAGTTAATAATATAAACTACTACTATAAGTAAATATAGCTATAAATCTACTAGAACCTCTAAATTAATACTTAAAGCATACGCCTTATCTAGAATAATCTAAATTATATACTCTGCTATACTATTCTGCTTATATATATATAGTAGCAATAACTCTATCTTTATTCCATTATTCCATAATATAGCTTTAAGGTAAGTTACTATAAACTCCCCTATATTATCTATATAGATAACCTTTACTGCTATACTAAAGATATTCTTCTACTCTTAGAGATAAATCCTTAACTAATATGCTAGCTTATCCTTTATATCTATAAAGATAATTACTTAGAAGTGTATCTTATTATCTATAATTAGTAAAAAGTATTTAAAGTACTTAGCTGGCTTTACTTCTCTAATATTAATATAAAGAACGTTTCCTGCCCTCTCTGTGTGGCACCTTAGTGTTTGCAGGGAGTATCTTAGGCTCTTTAAGAGATTATAGGTCTCATAGAGTTGCAGAACTACTAACTTAGAGGATATTATACAGCTCTTTGTTATCTAAATAGTCTTTTTTATCTCTCTAAAGCTTAGATAACTAAGTCTCCTATACTAAAGCTTAGATTTAGTCTTCTACTATACAATATATATCACCTATACGCCTAAATCTCTCTTATATATTATATTAAAGTTAAAACCTCTTTAGTGTATATTAAGTATTATAAATACTTACCTGTTAGCTTTAATAAGCTTATTTTTATTAAGGTAGCCTCTACTAAGGTAAAGTCTCTCTCTACTAAATATATTAATAGGGAAGCTTAGTGTATATAATATGTTTTATAATTATATTAACTCCCTATTATTAAAGTATAGTATAACTATTTCTATATACTTAGAGTAGATAAATCCTCCTCCTATATATATTACATATAGAGTTATTAATAGGGCATACTTATTATTATTATACTATAATATATTATTTATTATATATATATTTATACCTATATCCTATAGCTAAGCACTATTGCTTTGCTTAACTATTCTTAGAATAGTCTCTTCTCTTTTAGTATTCTCAGGCATAGTTTTATATACTAAATATATTTTAAGATTGCTCTATGCTGCCTGAAAGTCATTTAAGTCTATAAAGATATAGCAAACTTTTTTTTATTATCTTCTAACTCTCCTTTGCAGACTCCTTCTTAGGTATATCTATCTTATTATTACTCTTTTACAGTATTAATAGACTTTTATTATTAGCTTTATAGGTAGAGCATACTTACTATATAGTATTAGTATAGCTGCAGCTATAATAATTATGGCCTATATAATTCCTCTTCTTAGACTTATTTTTAGTATTTCTCTTAGGTGCTTTATCTATTGTTTATGTAATAAGTGCAGACTTCACCTTACTAGTTATATAAGCCTTATTCTAGAGGTCTGCTATAAGTCCTTTAACTGTTATTATAGATCTATTATAATGCTTTAACCTCTAGCAAATAGCCTAGTTATAGTACTGTTCTTTAGCTCCTTAAATAAATACTTAAATAGCGTTTTTAGAAGAGATAGTGCTGCCTTCTTATTAGTATTTATGCTATAACTTACTGAACTTTAAGATATATAATATAGAATTGCTCTTTATAAGCTTAAGAGTATATATCTAATCTTATATTTATCCTCTTAGGATAATACTAGTGCTAGTATATATCTATATAAGGGTGTTCTAAATCTTAGAACTACTCTATATATATACTATAAGGGATAAAGGCCCTTCTATAAGGTTATTATATATCTTAATTATAATCTAGAGATCCTCTACTAGAGTTAATATATCTCTAAGAGCTACTCTATAAACTGCTATTAAGATTTAGACTTATATTAACTATATAATCTAATTTATAGATCCCTTTAGGTATAGATCCTTAGAGAACTTTATCTTAAGGCTCTTAAACTGATCTAAATCCAGTTTAGGGGTCTTACTAGGCATCTATATTATTAATAGAGCGTTTATTATTATAACATTTAAATAGCTAGTCTCCTCCTATATACTAAAGCGGAAGTAGGCTAGGCTTATTAGGGTCCTTAATAGTAGTAGCACTATTAGAGAGGATATATCTCTGCTACTATTATAAACTATAGGTAGTGCTGGAGTAGTCCCTTATACGCTCTATAACTATATTTAAAAAGTATTATGCTCTTTACATACCTATTAGTGAGCTAACTATAGCTTAGTAATCTTTTGCTAAAGATCTATAATAGCTTTATTTTAAGGTCTCACTACCTCTAAGCCCTATAGTATGCTTGCTATAACTATAGGTAACTATATAACTTCTCAGAAGCATATTAATAAGCTTATAACATATATATTATATTAGATAGTTATATAACTTTATTTTGCTATTCCAGTAACTGCTATAAGGCAGATCTGATTTATAATATTATATAAGTTATGCTACTATATAATAATAAGGATCCTATATATAGTTAGAGGTTAGAAATAAGGGTCTAATAAGTATATTAATTAAAGTTATATAAGCAAAGCTATCCTTATACTAAATTATAGTATACTTAGTGCTCCTCTTATATATTACTAAGCTCCTAGGTTATTACTTACGCCCTTAAATCACTACTTATACCTCTAACTTATATATAGCTTAATATTGCGCTGTGTGCGGCCTGCTTATTATAGTGAGGCGCTGCCTGTGGTTATAATAGAAATAGTCTGCAGTGTGTAATTATGTAATTGCGCGCCATAGCGTATAACCACTATAGCCTTATAAGGCTAAGAGTGCTGTAAACTGTATTATAACACACCTCCTAGCTGTGCAGTAAATATTACTAATATAGTGATCTATTATTATATATAGCTATAACTATTTTTAAATATATATAAAAGAGATAAAGTAGTGTTATAAATAGCCTTAAAGGTGTAAAATAAATAAAAATATCTCTTATAAGTGCTTTAAAGAGTGTAAATAAGTAATATATAACTTAAGTAATAGTGATATAATCTGGATAAGTAGCAGAATTCTATTAGTAGTGCTTAACTATTTGTGAAGGTAGCTAGGCGGGTATAGTTATTATTTATACTACCCTCTACCTTAATTTTTCCTCCTTCTTCTACTTAGAACACTATAATAATTATAAGTTAACCCTTTGCGCACACAAAAAAATTGTTATACACGTTATTAACTGTTACTAATACTTATCTTTATATAGAACTATCTATACCTATTAACACTATTATTAAAAATAGCCCCTAAGCATAAATAATCTGTAATACTAGTTGCTAACTATATTACTAAGACTAAGGTAATCTATAAGGCTAAAAAAAAGGCAGAGCAGGAGCAGCTAGCTGCTCTTACTAAGTAGGAGGAGGCTGAGAATAATAAGAGCAATAAGTATAAGTTTTTTATTTTGCTATTCTATAGCCCCTCTAGTAACTATTACTATTTAGTAAAGCTTTTTAATACTATAGAAGCTAATAATATCCTTCTAATAGAAGAGGCTGAGGCCTCTAAAAAGAAGCTTATAGATAAGTATAAGTATACCCCCTCTATTAAGGAGGAAGAGGATAAGGATAAGGAGGAGCCTATTAGTATATTTATAATATTACTTCTATATAGTTTAGAGATACTAATAATAGTTTAGAGAAGTCTAAGTATAAGTCTAAAAAGGTAAAGATTATAGCTAGTATATATTATAGTATATTAAAGAAGAAGACTAACTCTACTATTAGTAAGAAGACTCTAGGCTTTGCTAAGAAGCCCTATACTTCCTCTACTATCCTAGAGGGAGCTAGTAAGCTAATAGAGTATCTATGCTATAGCTATATATGCTTACTGCTTATAGGTAAGAGCTCTAGTTGCTGCTTCTTTAGTGCTAGTAAGTGTTACTACTGCTACCTAGCTAGCTATAGCTGCTAACCCCTCTCTACTACTACTATTATACTCTATAAGTGCTACTATAAAGTCTATAATAGTAATAACTAAGTTATAAGTATTCTATGCTTATATATAGATATATATAAGATAATTTAGTATAGTGCTAACTTATCTATTTAGGCCCTTACCTATTAGTGCTAGGTTTTTTAGGCTGCTCTTAAGGAGGAGGAGGAGAAGGAGAAGGAGAAGGAGGAGGAGGAGGAGCAGAAAGAGGAGGAGGAGCTCTAGGTTATTATATACTTAGAGGCTGCTATAGGAGAGCTAGCTTTAGCTAGCTCTTCTTAGTAGATTTCTATAGCTACTACTCTTTCTAGTAGTACTATTACTAGTATATATGCTTACTTAGTGAGCTTTTTAGCTCTCTATAAGCTGCCTATTAGTATAGCTAATAGCTTTATTAACTACCTTATTATAGCTATTTATATTAAGGAGTGCTTCTGTTATTAAATATATACTTTTAGGTATTAATACCCTTTACTTATTAGCATTTAGAGAGGTATAGGGCTAGTATACCTGGGGCTAGTATATCTGTGAGAATTGCTTTTCTGTCTAGCTATTATATATAGAGGGGGCTATAGCTCTGTAAATAATATCTGCTAGCCTTTAAGTCTAATAGAGCTTTATTTTATGCTCTTAAACTTACTTTCCCTTTATTATAATGATATAGTAAGTATCTGCTAGGTTTAGTAGTGCTTAGAAGTATTTAAACTTAGCTTAGAAGAGGCTTTTTATAAGCCTGTCTGCTAATATCTTATTTATAGGTATATAGAGCACTTTAAAAGTGCCCTTTATATGCTCTTAGTATAGCTATATATTCTAAATATTAATATGCTATAGGTGGGTTAAAATATACTCTCCCTCTCTAACTACTAGTTAAATAGTCTGCTAATTATTATAATAGACTTTCTAAATGTTTTTAAGCTTTAAAGTAAGGTTATAGTATAGCTTTTAAAGAGCTATTATCTCTTTAGTAGTGTGCTTAAGGCTTAGAAGCTCTGCTTTAGTTATTAATATTATAACTGTTACTTAATAGACTGCTTTTTACTAAATTATACCTCTGAAGAGTATTATTATATAGCCTTATAATAACCTATATATCTCTTTATTATTAGTAAATAAGGTATTACTAGTAATTAGCAGTATAGAAGTTTCTTTATTACCCTCTAAGCTGCTATAGCAGATTATAAGGTAGTAAGTTATATAGAGATATTATATATACTACCTTACTATAGCAAAGTGCTATATATTTAGATTTGTGAGGAAGTGAGAGAGTTATATTATAGTAAAGGCTACTTTAAGGTATATTATTATTACTATATATAGGATACTTTTAATAAGTAACTAGTAGTTCTTAACTTCTATAGTAGTAGCCTTACTAGGGTTCTTTATGAGCTTAGTAACTAGTATAGGAGTGCTTAGAGTAATACTATTATAGAGGCTAAAGTGCTTTATAATAGTCTTAATATACTAGTTATAGACTAGGTAAATCTTTTTAGCTGCTTAGTCTTATATAATATATATCCTGAGATACTATTTAATAGGGCCTAGTTTGTGCAGTTTATATAGTTTCTTAATCTCTTATATAAGCTTCTAAGCTTTAAAAGCATAGTCTTAATAGAATAAAATAAGGATATTATTAATATAGAATAGGAGCAGAACCTTATAGTGTTTATTTTAAAAAAGGTAGGGCTCCTTATTATATAGAGAGAGTCTAAGCTTATATAAGGTTATAGAGAATTCCTTATACTATAAAAGAGGTATATCCTTTAAGCTATATAGAGCTCTGTTAAGCTTTATAACTTTGCTAGCTTATTTAAAGCTATCTAGAAGGTAGCAGGTAACTAGCTTTCTATCTGGGTTAATATCTATATTTAGAAATATATTAATAATATTAAATTAGAGTATTTTATAGTTAAACTGGGCTGTAATTGCTACTACTATATATAGACTTTAAGCTATAAGTATAGTAGTATAGGTTAAGCTAAGAGAGGAGGTATCTTATATATCCCCTTATATATAGATTTATGCTTTATAGGTATTAAGGTGGTTACTTTAAAACTTATAGGTATATATCTACTTTAAGGGAAGAGGCTTTAAGTATATCTTAGACTAGTTAATAATATGCTAGGTTCTCTTAGCTATAAGCTTATTAATTTCCTTATTTATAGCCTCTTAAAATATATCTTAGAGCAGCTCTCTTAGCTTCCTAGTTTTAAAATAGTTACTTAGAGGCTTTAAGAGGTTTTCTATAAAGTATATTATTTTCTGTTTAGTATTTAGGTATATCTTAGAGTTATTCTATAGATATACTATAATAGTAGAGTATAGAGTCTTATATCTAAGAGTGCTTTCTATAATAGCTTTATGCTGATTAGGTATAAAGGTTATGAAGAAAGCGTTCTAGTAGTTATCTAGTAAGCTCTTTTCTGAATAAAGAGTTATAAGGACTTTTAGGTGCTGCTCTCTAGTACTCTGTTATATTAGAGGC
Source organism: Colletotrichum neosansevieriae (assembly GCA_036785495.1). Classification (NCBI taxonomy): domain Eukaryota; kingdom Fungi; phylum Ascomycota; class Sordariomycetes; order Glomerellales; family Glomerellaceae; genus Colletotrichum; species Colletotrichum neosansevieriae. The sequence goes on along the minus strand of JAVHLV010000044.1, from coordinate 127,015 downwards.
TTATAGTTAATTTATTAGTATTAATAATAGACAGGTTAGGAATCTGTTTTAGCTACTAAGGAGGAGTCTTATCTAGATTACTATAAGCTCTTCTCCTTTATAGGTGCTTAAGTAGCTAGTTCTTAAGTATTTAAAATAGGTAGATATAGGTTTATACTCTTAGTAATAGTGTGTTATGTTTTAGGGTAGGGCTCTAGTATAAAAGAAGTGTCTAAACTTAATCCTGGTATGCTTTTAGGATTAGGAGTTTGTTTAGAAGTAAGCAGTTCTCTCTATATTCTAGCTAGTATACTCTTAGACTATATTATAGTAGTAGTATGAGGTGCTTCTAAACTATAAGAAGTGGCTAGTATAGAGGATTTAAGCCTGCTAGTGGTTTGTTTATTTATTATAAGGTTACTATTTGCTTTATTAAGTACTTCTAAGATCTTAAGAACTATATTAGAGGATTTAATAGGTATTTTAACCTTATTAATAATTATCTGGATGCTCTGGATATTTATAGCCTCCTTCTTATTATCTAGAGAGTAGAATTTTAACTTATTAAAGTGTATATTATATATAATAATAACCTAGTTAAGTATAGGAACCTAGATTCTATATAGGTTATATATCTCTAGTATATATCCTATAAGATATCTAAGATAGGTTCTAGGGTTAACCTTATAATAGTATTTTCTAATATCTTTTTTATAACTCCCTTTAAGGGGATAAGCTTTGCAGCTATAGGTATATAAGCCTTCTTAGTATAGATATAGATCTTAGTGTGCAGTAAGTGTAAAGTCTAGTTACTACTATTAGAAGTAGTTCTAGAACTACTTAAGTTCTATCTAAATAGGGCTTTGCTAGTTATTTATAGTATATAGGCTAATATTAAAGATAAAGACTGCTGCTCTTTAAGCTTCTAAGATAAGATATTTTAGTAGGTAAGTAGTAGTTAGTATTATAAGCATTTTTGGGATAATTTCTAAGCTAGTATGCTCTCTGCTACTTATAGGCTTCTTAGTGTTTGCTAGTAGGAGCTTAAGATTAATTCTAAGCTTCTCTATCTATTATTTATATTAAGTAAAGCCTTATATAGTAATAATAGTATGCTTAATATTATAGTAGATCTTATAGATAGTGAGTTCCTGCTATCTTTATACTTAGTATTTAAATATCTAGAGTGCCTTAAACACTTTATTATGCTCTTTTAAGACTAGGGGAATTCTAAAGAGTTTTCTGCTATATTTATCTTTAATAAGGAGTATCTAGGTATATAGTTTACTAAGCTTTTAGTAGTTAAAGAGGTTTTAAGCTATATAGTAGTAGGGATAGGGAGATCTAGTCTTAGATATATTATATAAGATAACTTACTTAGTATATGCTTAAGCATAGAATTTATATTAAATATATAATAGAGTCTTAATTCTCACCCTCTAAGTGTTATATATAAAGCGTTTAAGAGCGTTCTAGTCTAGATAACTAGCTTAGAGGTACTATAGTTATATATTATTAGACCTTTTAGCTATATAGTAGTATAAGGGGTGTGTTAGCTTCTAGTTATTTAAGAGAGCTATAATATCTATACTACTTATAGAAATACTTAGACTAGGCAGGCAGGCAGAGATAGAGTTATATTTAAAGAAGACTAGGTTGCTCTTATATAGTAGCTGCTTTATATAAGTAGACTTACCTAACTTACTAAACTATAGAGAGCAGTTATAGCTATTATACTAGATACTTATCTTAAAGAGGAGTGCTTCTAAGATAATATTAGTATATATATTTTTAATAATAGTAATATTATTTAAGGTTAGAGTGCTCTTTTTACTTATTAAGGTGTCTTTAAATATATCCTAGATAATCTAAGTGCTCCTCCTAATAATTAGTATGCTTATACTACTAACTTTAATTACCTTATTATTATATAAGTGTGTGAAGGTGCTAGGAACTAGCTTTCTCTTATTATTAATAATATAGAGAGCTCTGTAATTATCTAGAATAATACTATTAGAGAGAGTATATAGTTTCTTAAAGAATATAAATACTATAGAATAAACTTAGATTACTTAGCTTTTATCTTTAAGAAGGCTTTAGTTAATAATATAGCAGGAAATATTATTAGGAAGTTGCTCTTTATTACTAGTACTACCCCTATTACTATGCCTGCCCTAGCTGCTACTATAGTGTCTATTATAGCTATAGTTAGATAAGTGCTAACTGCTCTTTTAAGACTCCTTTATAATCTACTCTATATATATAAGGTTATTATAAATATAGCTCTATTATAGGGATATTACTGTCTTCTATATATGCTATGCTTTATTCTTTAGTATTTTATAATCTTTAAGGCTGTCTTTTAGTAAGCTTATAAATATCTATTAAATATAGCTATAGTTTTATAGAGTTTACTTATAGTATTATTTATAGGGGTAGCTAGGGATCTTATTAGGTGTTATTACTAGAAAAGAAGTGTTTAAAGTGGTTTGTGAGGCTTAAAGTGGATCCTCTAAGTTAGAGCAGCCTATAAGGGTGATATATGCTTTAAGTGATTTACTAGGACCCTTAGTAGAAGCTAGCTTATTATAGATTTTAGTAGTAAGAATGATTTTAAGCTCTTTAAGTAAGAGGCAGGGTGTTCTAATCTCTTCTACTTAGGTAACTAAATCTAGCTAGTTCTAGGCCTAAGTGGGAGCTATTCTATAATATACTGCTTTAAGAAAAGCATATCTACTATAGCTTCCCTTAGTATTAGTAATATTTTAGCTTACTGCTAGCTTATAGAGATAGTACTACTTTTAGTACTACTTAGCAGGTTAAGTGGTATGCTTAGTATGCTTTAGAATATCCTTATAATCTTAGTATATTTATTTCTATATACTATTATTAGAGTGGGTAAGTTATTATTTAAGAAGATAGAGTATATTTTAAAGGTTAATCTAGAACTTATTATTCTTATTATTAAGCTTTATCCCTGTTACTTTAAGGTAAACTATATTAATAGTCTAATAGATAAATGCCTAATAGTTATAGTATAAGGTAATCTATAATAAGAGGTTTATATTATTAGTAGAGAGGTATTTAAGTATATTACTCTATTTATCTTAGATATTTTTATACTTAATAGAGGTTAGTAGGGTTAGCTTTATAAGCTTAGAAGTAGTAAGATCTGCTCTACTAGTTTATTAGGAAGTATTAGACTTCTTACTCTTAATAATATTAATAGAGTTATTATACTTAGTGGTCTTATAGAGTATCTAAGAGAGATTCTTTTTAGCTTTCTACTTTTAGAGAGCTACTTTATACTTAATAAGATTAGCCTTATACTTAGCCTAGAAGTAGTTATTATGCTTATCTATAAACTTCTAAATAGTTAGAGTGCTTTTAAGAGTATTAGAAGGCTTTCTAGTATTAGAGCTATTAGAATTAAGATACTTCTAAATATTCTTGCTCTATATAGATAAGTATAAGTTAAGGTACTAGTAAGACTAGTTAGCAGAGCCCTGGAGCTATGCTTTTAGAGAGAAGGTTATTAAAGAGTATACTGCTATTATTATAAGGCTGCTTTAAAAAAGATTTTTAAGTGTTATAAGGTTATTTTAAATAGGTAAAAGATAATAGGAGAAAAGCTGCTTGCCCTTTTCTGGGCTTAGAGAGGTTAGAGAGGTATTTATAAGCTATAAAGCTAGGCTTATAACTGTTATAAGCTATAGGTAGGAGTGAGAGTAAGTTATAAGGAGTAACTATCTTAGCTATAGATTAGTATGTGTAGAAAGCATAGTGAAATAGTTTGCAGTATATAATTATATAATTGCACGCTATAGCGTATAGCTACTGCAGCCTTATAAGGCTGAGAGTACTATAAACTGCATTGTAATAACTATAATATCTATAAAGCATATTAGAGTCTTAGTCTCTAATATTCTAATAGTGTTATATAGATTAGTAATAATATACTATAGTTTAGAAGAAGGAAATAACTCCTATACTATATCTAGAGTTTTGCTCTAGTATTTAATAAGTATATATTTTATTAGTAAATTAGAGGGATATATCTAGCTAGTTATATCTTAGTATTATAGAGGTAGAGTCTTATATTTAATTATTAGCAGCTAATATTTTAGTTTCCCTATAAGTCTAAAGCTTAATATATTCCTAATAATCTAGTTCTATATCTAAAATTAGCTCTTACTTAGTTTATTAGATATAGAATCTATTAGTTATTTAATATTAGGAGCAAAAAGCTTTAAAAATCTTAGCTCCTAAATATAGTTATCTAGAATATCACTATTATTAAAAATAATCTTTTCTATTATAATATTTTTAAAAAGAAAGCTAGTAAGAGGAAAGAGTAAGTAATTTATAGACTAAATAGATAGATTAAATAAGAGTAATTATAAAATCTAAAAATATTATAGTATAGTAGTTAATATTAAGTATCTTCTATCTAAAAAAATAGGTTAAGTAATATATATAAATATAGATAAAAAAGAGAAGATCTAGAAAGCTAGAAGGGTTAATAATACTCTCTTATACCTACTAATTACCTTAAAGTGCCTATAATTTATTAGTATCCTATAAAAGAAATAATTAACTTCTTTCTCTTTTAGCTCTTTTAGCTCTAATAAAGGTAAAGTAAACTTAAGATAAAAAATCTAATAATATTTCTAATAGTAAATTAGAGTAGTTATTTATAGGAAAAGAATAAAGGAAATAGTAGCTATTAGTAGCTATTAAAGTAAGAGATCTAGTTATAAAACTAGATAAATACCCTCTTTTATTCTCTAATATTAACTTCTCTTTCTCTAATAGTTATCTTTCCCTCTATCTCTTAATCTTAACTTAACTTCTATAAATTCTTCTTCTTATTTCTATAAATCACCTTCTCTTACTATAGCTAACTATAACTTTCTTATATTAGATATTAAAAATACTAATTAGCCTTATTCTTATTACCTTTCTCTAAAAGCTACCCTCTAGATACTTAGTTCTAATATCTCTATATCTTAAATAAAGCAGAATAATATATCTCTTTTTATTTAGTACTTTAATAACTAGCTTTAAGTAATCTACTTTTCCTTATACTCCTTATTACTTAACTAATATCTATTATCTTTTTAGTCTGCTATAAGCTTTACTTAGCTCTATCTTAATATTCCTAGTAATAAATATTTAGAAGTAGCCTTTATTTTATAGGTATTCTCTAATAAGACTACTAATATAATAAGACTAGCCTTCTAGAAAGTTTATCTTAGTAAGTAAGACTTTAATTAAATATTTAAGGTAACTAAGAGAACTAGTAACTTCTACTATTAAGTCTTTATTTATATCTCTGCTATCTTTCTTTCTAGCTTATAGTAGATAAAGGTCTTTTAGTATATAATAGCTGCTTATAGCTTATTTATCTAATTCTAAGATAGTTATAATATAGTACTTTATATCTATTATAAGAAGTATATCTATACTATAAGAAACCCTATAACTAGTATTTTTATCTATAAACTATATTTTAAATATATTTCTATATTAGATACTTCTTATACTAACTGCTTTTTTTATAAAATCTAAGAGAATTGCTCTTATAATAATCTAAGTATTTATAAGTACTATAGATATAAAATTAAGTATAATAATAAAGTAAGAAAGAGTAGAGAATTTAATAGTATTATAATAATTCTATAGTCCTAAATCCTAGCTAATACTACTATATTAGCTATATCTAAATTTAACTTTTTAATTCTTTAAAACACTCTTTATCCTTAATAAGTTTAAGAGTATTACCTAGAAGCTAGGTTTGCCTACTCTTAATACCTTTTTATACTAGAGCTACTTCTAGACTTTAATTTTATAGAGATTACTAACTACTTAGAGCTTTATATTATAGGTTAAGAAAAGAAAAACAGAATAACTAAATATATCTTTATAAAATAGAGAAAAAGGGAAGAAATAATAGAAATATTATTAAGTAGTAATAAAAATATAAAGGAAATATCCTCTAAATAGGTCTGTAAAACTAACTTTAAACCCTATCTAAGTATAAAATTAATAAGATCTCTTTTATAAATATCCTTCTTTTTCTTACTAGTAATAGTATTATATAGCTACTTTTAGTATTAATAGCTTTATTACTATACTCTTAGTTATCTAGATATTAGTATCCTTTTTATAGGTTAGTAACTATATTTTAATACCCTTTTCTCTTTTTTTCTCTTCTATCTATTCTTAAACTATTAGTTCTCTTATTTATTTAGTTTAGTAATAGCTATATCTATAGGGGGTTTTAGTATTATTATTAAGAAGCTATAAATCTCTAATATCTTATACTTAGTATAGATATTAAAGTTATTAATAGATAGATTACTATTATATTAAAAGATAGTTATTAGTAGAGTAGTATATTTTAATAAGTATCTCTTATTCTTATTTCTAAAGTTTAGAAATATTATCCCTAAAATCTTAAACTTTTAAAATATAAGAGATAAAGGAAAAAAGACCCTATTAATAAGTATAAATAGGTCTGCAAATTATTAAACTAAATATCTAAAAATAAAAGAAAGATTATAAGTCCTTTAAATCCTCTATCTTAATATACTTCCTCTCTTTCTCTTTTAATATCTATAAGATTTCTACTATTAGTTACTATTTAGCTTTTAATACTTTAATTACTATTTCTAAGTTCTTTAAATACTATCTTAATCTTACTATAGATTATAATATATTCTCTTCTTTATTCCTAATTATCTTCCTAAATACTATTAGTTCTTTATTTTTTTCTTCTAGTATATAGTTATTATACTCTTTATTTTCTAGTACTAGGAAGACTTTTACTAGGTTTCTCTCTAATTTAGATCTATAAATATCTATATTACTTAGTTTCTAATATTCTTTAAGTACTTAAATAAATTTCTAAAATTAATTTCCACTAAATATCCTACTTATAATCTCTTCTCCTACTAATATTACTAGTTAATATAATAGGGTGTTAGGAGTATATAATAAGATATAAAAGGAGCTTTGCTATTAGTAGTTAAGCTTCTTAATAGAAGATTTATTAATAGATCCCTTAATATTAAATACTAGAACTAAATTACCTACTTCTAGCCTCTCTTTTCTTATTATTTACTTATATTAATTATTACTATACTTTATAGTTTTCTTATATTAACTCTTAATTATCTTTTTAGTTTGCTTTCTGTCTTTATTAAGTTATAGAAAGGCTTATAGATATATCTAAACCTCCTCCTCCTATATAGTTACTAAATTCTAATTAAAACCCCTCTAGATTAATATTAGAATCTTAATAGGTATAATAGGTTTAAATCTATATAAAAGGTAAAAAGAGCTAAAACTAGTTAAAGTGTAAATGCTTAATTAGTCTGTAAATAGAGTAGTAAGTAAATATAGTTAAGAGTTAATATTCTTTCTTTTTCTAGTTTATATTAATAAAGAATAAGTAATAGGCTAATAACTAGTTTTAATTACTCTATTAGCTTTTAGATTATAGGCTAATATTACTTTCCTCTTTATACTATACCTTTTATTAAACTTAATAATAATACTCTTATTCTCTAAACCTCTATTAATAATAATCTTACTATATAGCTTATATTAATAGATAACTTCTTTCTAAATAAACTTTATAATCTTAGCTATAGTTACTTATCTAAGCTTTTATACTTTAGGCTATCTAGTAAGCAGGTTCTAAGCCTCTATAAGGTACTACTTACTCACTCTCTGTATATTTAATAAAATCCTTATAAAGAGTAGTCCCTTTAGCAAACTATAGGTTCTTATATTATCTATATATTAAGCTCTCCTCTTCTAGTAATTAGGATAACTTCTTAGAGATTCTTTAACTTCTAAATATATATTACCCTATATATAATAGTTAGATAATCTCCTTATTATAGCTTATTTACTTCTATAACTGCTTTCTTTATAGGTTTTAGTAATTAACTTTCTCTTCTATTTAGGGTTATCTATAATTTATCTTAGTATTAGCTTTTAATTTATTAGTTTAGTAAAAAGCAGATAGTTTTAAATATAGTAGTTTAGGGCTCTAATTTTAAAATTATAATACCTAATAGGTTAAATTCCTAGAGGGCGCCTTTATATTATTAAATAGTAGGTAATCTGTTAAGAATGCACTAAATAGGCCTGTGAATTATTAAAAAGGGTGTCTAAAATAGTTATTATGCTGCTAATAATTTCCTATATATCTTCTATAAGAACCTCCTCTATTTATTATATATTACTATATTATTATACTTAATTAAAGAAGGAACTAGCCTTAATATTAATAAAGAAGATCTGTAAATTAATCTAAGAATTAATTTCTCCTTCTATTTTTTTATTAATTATATTTAAAGAGCCTTAGAGTTTCTATAAGAGGCTATTTACTGCTATATTCTATATGCTATAAATATATTATACCTTAAAGTTAAATATTTAAATCTATATAATCTATTAAATAATAAGAGCTTCTAGAAGGTTTATAGCTGCTCTATTTAGTTATATAACTAAAGTCTAGATATCTATTTCTAGAATAAAGTATCTTTTATAGAGGTAATTATATACCCTTTTTAAGGCTTTTAGAATACTATACAGTTTCTTCTTTCTAGTATTATAGAATAGTTTTAGTTCTAACTAAGTACTACTCTTAAAGTAAGAAACTATATATTAGTTATTAATAAATTAGTCTAGAACTCTACCCTATCCTATATTACTAGTATTAACTATAAGGTATATATCTCCTCTTCTAGAACTATAATCTAAGGTAATAAGGATTAGAGCTTTAATAAGTATTAACTTTAAAGTATCTATTACTATCTTATACTTCTCTTTCTAATAAAAAGAGGTATCTTTTTTAAATAAATTAGTAAGTAGCTTTATAATAGTTAAATAGTTCTTTACCTAGAATCTATAAAATATTATAATTTCTAGAAAAGCTCTTAACTTTATTAAGTTAGTATAAGTAACCTATTTATAGATCTTAACTATCTTTGCTTTTTCTAAATAATATCTATTAGTACTATAAATATAGCTAATAATTATTACTACTTCCTAGGCTTATTAAAACTTAACTATTACTACTATATACTCTATTAGCTCTAAATTAACTAGAACCTTATTAATATTCTATAAATATTTTAAAATAAATCTATAAATCTCTAGATAAGACTTAATCTCTTCTTTATTATAGTATAAAGTTAGTCCTTTAATAGTAATATTATTAAGAAAGGCTTTATAATAACTAGGTATAAGGTTATATAGAATTCTAATTATAACTCTTATAAATTATATAACTAAATTTATTACTCCTTAAAGCAAAGTATATATATATAGTAGTCTAATAGATAAGGTAAATATAGTTAAGTTCCTGCTTATAGAGTTTAAGGGAACTTAGTTATATTCTGAGAAGAAGTCTAAAAGGGATAATAATTAGTATATAGTAAAATCCTCTAAAAAGTTATTTATAGAGGGAAGTAATACTATATCTTAAATTATAACTATATTTATTTTTATTATAGAGTTAATAAGTCTTATCTTACTATCTTTCTTATATATAAGGAAGAATAGATTATAATATACTATATAACTCTGCTCTAGGATTCCCTTCTCTAGTCTATCCTTTAGAATTATAATAATATTCTATTCTAACTCTCTTAATATTAGAATTCTTTTTACTTACTATGCTTTATATAGGATTATTTATATTATTTATAGAAGAGTAATAAAAGGGTAAACAGAGCTATAATAAGCAAATTTCTAGGCTAAAGCTTCCTCTCTTACTATTAGAATAGCTATAAAAAGCTTCTTTTCTTTAAACTATAAGTAATTAATAGTTTTTAGAATAGCCTCTAGCTAGGTTTTTATAAGTCTTATTTCTAGCTTAATACTTAAAAACTTTAGTATAATTAGGCTAGCAAATAGGGTATTAAGATCTAGCTTTATATTCTTTTCTACTCTTATCTATACTTTTAGCTTCTACTCTAGGTTACTATCTAGGATTAAACTATCTAATATAGTATTATTAATAGGTTAAATCTTCTTATCTTTTACCTTATATAATATATTAATATCTTCTATTAGTAATATAGATATTATCTATATAGGTATATATTAATAATAAGAAAAAATAGTATCTATAGCTATAATAACTTTAATTCCTTTCTAATATATTAATTTATACTTTCTCCTAGATACTCTCTTTTTTGCTACTTTCTTCTTAGATCTATAAATATAATACTAATAATTAATACTATAACTATTATATCTTTTAGTATATCTAGTACTTATAATTACTTTATAAATATTATTAAGCTTAGAGATAACTTCTTCTTAGATTATAGTTTCTAGAATTTTATTAAAAATCAATCTAAATTCTTTAAAAATAGTAATAACTTCCTTATCTAGCTCTATTTATTGCTTAACTTCCTCTAGTAGGTTATATAAGCCCTTAAATACTTATTAAATCACTTTAATATCCTAATATGCCCTTATACTATTTAGTATTATATCTAACTCTTCTTTATCTTTAACTTTATTAACTTACTAATTATCTCCTATAAATTCTAAGCCTACTACTATATTAGGTTTATTAGTAGTAGCTTCTATTTCCTCTCCTCTATAGGAGATATAAGAGTATATTAATATTATAAAGAGATAAAGCAGTCTATCTTAGTAATAATTTCTAGAAAGTAAGCAGTTAAGTCTCCTATATAGAATAATAATAGGATATTAATCTTAATATTTCCAGACTAAAGGACTTTAATAATCTAGTTCTATATATAATCTAAGGTTATCTTAGTCTTTAAGATAAAAGGGGCTTTTAGTATTAAGTTCTTATTATAGGTATTTTCTAGAAAGATAAAGAAGCTAATATCTTAAATTATATTACCTCTAATATAGATATTATTTATAATTATATCTATAAATTAGGTTCTCTACTTTTTATTAGTAATTCTATAGATTTCTATATTAGTTCTAACTATATTGCTCTATAAGTCTAGGTACCTAATATATCCTTTACTAATAAGATTAATTGCTAAGCTACTATTAATAATTCCCTTAATTAGTATATTTATAGAGCTATAAAAGGTAATTATAATCTACTAGTAGGTTATAATAAAGTCTAGGATAGTAATATATCTTAGTAGTAAAAGAAGTATAGAATCCTATTTCTTAGTTATAGTATCTATTTTAAAGATAGGATTAATTATATAGCAGTTAAACTATACTTATTTAGTCTATAAATTCTTAGATAAGATTATAGAAATAGCAGTTAAAGTTATTTAGTCTTTAAAACAGTTTTTATTATTATTCTATTAGTCTATCTGCTCTTATAGCTTCTTATTACTAGCTTTTATCTTATTAAATTAATCTAGAAGTATAATATTAGCAGGAATAAAAACCTCTTATACCTTTAAATTATATTTATCCTTATATTTATTAATTATTACTTTAATAGTATTATAAACTATTTTATCCTAGTCTAGCTAGTTCTAATAAAGGAAGGCTTTAGAAATAGCTACCTTCCTATTTACTCTCTTACTATATAGCTCTAATATAAGCATATAGCTAGTCTATAAATTACTATATTAAATCTAAGGCTTATCTTATTCTTCTTATCCCTATTATTTAACTAGCTCTTCTAGGATATCCTATAATATAATATTATTAGTATCTTCTTTATTATCAGGAAGTTTAGTAACTTACTAAGCAATTTAAATTAGAGGATCTTAGACTATAAGTAGGTCTGCTATTTAAAAGGCCTGTTAAATATAAGTATTATAAGGTTTAGAGTAATAGCTTCTAGCCTTTACCTATTCTATAATAGTAATATTCTTAACTAGATTAATATACTAGTTCCTAGACTTAAAGCTAAAAAATATTATATTAATAAAGTTATATAACTATATTATATTCTTTTCTTAATCTATAAAGCTAATAGATTACTTAGAGCATAGTCTATTATAACTAATAACTTATATAATCTCTTCTATTAGTTTTAGCTACTACTTCTCTACTATTCTACTAGTAGCTACTATATAGTTTATAAAGCTATCTTTATTAATAAGAATATACCTTAAAATTATCTAGCTATCTATTCTCCTAGCTATATAGCCTTTATTAATAATACCTGCTTTAACTTAGATATTAGAATTAAAAGTGCTAATAAAGTAAAAAGATACTATATAGTAGCAGACTTCTCTCTAGCTAGCTTTAAGGTACTTAATACAGCTAATAATAATATAGGCTACTACTCTATAAAACTAGTAATATCTAAAAGCCTAAAAAGGTATATATTATTATAGTTCCTCTTACTAAAAACCTCTATAGCCTCCTCTTTCTCTACCTCTTCTAAACTCTTAATATTATTAATAGCTGTTTTAGTAGTTACTATAACTAGCTTATAAGTAATAGTACTACTATTACTAATATTAAGTTTATATATTATTCTGAAATTATTATTTATATAGTTTAGTAGCTTCTATAGCGTTTAAGTTAAAAGTATTATCTCCTTAGCTAGTAACTCTCTTAATAAGGCTTAGAATATCTATTTCACAGTTAGCTCTATTAATATTAAGAGTCCTAAAGTTCTCTATAAGAGAGTTAATAATTAAGCTTATAGTTTATACTATAAAAGGTTTCTTAGCCTTAGCTCTCTATCTTATTAGAATTATCTTTATAGAAACTTAAAGTATAGTTATTAGTTTAGGCTTAACAAAGTCTAATAGTTACTAAAGTTTCTACTAAGTAGTAGACTATTTAATTAGAGTGATGCGTTAAAGAGATTTAACCCCTTAAGTATATAAATAGGCTTGAATATGCTTAACGTATTTAAGCTCCTTAATATACTTAATGCGTTTAATATGCTTAATATATTAAATGCAATAAACGCAATAAAGGCTCCTAGAGCATTTATCACCTTTAAGGAGAGATCCTTTATTTATTTATATTATATTTTCACCTAATAATATATTTACCCTAGTAAGCTATATTAAATAGTAATATAACCTTAATAGTTATCTATTACCCTTAACCCGAGAAAGATAGTTAACCCTATATTAATAGTTAACCCTATTAAGTTTAAGCAGGCTCTATCTTATAGTTAACCCTATAAGATAGAGTAGTAATAAGACTGCTCCTAAACTCTTCCTTTAACTAGAAACATTTTATAGAGATATTAAACCTCCTATATATAAAAAGATACCTTACCTATTATCACTTAATTATAATATTAAAGAAGCACTTAACTCTAACCTCTCTAAGCCTATTAACTATATAGTAATTACTAATTTTATAGTAGTAGTAAAAAGATATCTAGAGAAGTTTTATATAACTCTAACACTAATAGAGTATATATTACTCAGATTAGTAACTAAGATAACTATTACTATAATAGCTAAAGAAAACTATATATACTATCTATTAAATAGATATAGCTACCTCTATTATATATTCCTTTAAAGGGATATATATATAACTGCTTAATAACTTTAGAGAAAAGTTACTAAAGTATAGATAAATAATCTATAGTTATTTGCTAATATAGTATAGTAGTAATATTACCTTAATACTCTATATTATAATTATTATATTAAGCTTAAATATGCTAAGAAATATAAACCAGACCTTATACTACCCTTTAAAGAGAATAGGAAGATAGGAGGCTATAAGATCCTGAAAACTAATACTATAGAAAATATAGAAAATATAGAACTATAAGCAGAAAGTAATATTATATTCTAAACTTAGAGTTTTCTAGTAGTTCCTTTAACTCTAGAGGAGTATTATTAGTTTAGATAAAGCTTTTTAAATACTTTAGTACTTCCACTTCTAGACTTAACCTCAAAAAGGCATAAAACTTTAACCTTATAAAGGAGTAGATTATCTACTCTAAAGCTAATAACTAAACTCTTCTTATTAATACTTAATAATATTAAAGACCCTATAATAAATATAAATTATTAAGTTAAAGGACCTCTTAATTCTAAGATAGCTAAATCCCCTATACTAAGTAATAGCTAAAGCTATTATAGCTAGTCTAGTAAATAATAGTCCTAACTAGGCCTATTAGTATAATAGTTTCTATTAGAGATATTAGTATTACTAAAAGAAATAGAACTAGTCTCACTAAAAAGTAAAGAAATAGTTTTACTTAAAAGAAAAAAACCTATTAAGGAGGAAATAACTAAAGCAGAACTCTCTAATAATAAAAAGCTTAAAGGTCCTCTATAGGACTAAAAGCAGCTAGCAGCACTTATAAGCAATCTAGGTAATAATAGTAATAATAGCAATTCTAATAATAAGAAGGGCTAAAAGAATAAGCCTAGAGGTAATAATAGTAAAGACCTATAACTATTAAATAAGCTATAAGGGATAAGTAATTCTAGCAAAACCTTAGATAAAATTAGTATTAACTAAGACTTTCTCTTACTCCTTATTACTACTAATAAGAATAGCTTAGTATAAGTAATATCTAGAGCTTAAAATAGCAAATTAAAATAATCTATACTATAGTTTAAGACTAATATAATTAGCTTATTTAACTCCCTACTATATAATAATAAAGTGGATAATATATATATTAATAGCAGCTCTAAGACAGTTTATTAGAATATTTACTACTTTATTAATACTATTAATAGCTATATAAAATCTAATAATAGTAACCTAGTAATAGCAGCACTTAATCTCTACTATACCTTACTATAGTATATATCAGATTAGTACTATATAAACCTAATATAGAAAGAGAAAGCTAACCTTAGAGATCTATTATATAAACTATTATACTAGAAAGACTTACTCCTTAAACGTTTCTATTTTCTGTATAAGATTATAGAATCCTGCTTAGTAAGGAAATAGTATACCTTATATAATATATATAAACACTAAGATATCTAATACTAGATAATAAAAATTGCTTACCTTTATAAAAATACTAAGGAAACTAAATAGAAAATACTATTAATTATATATAATAAGATAGATATAGAGCTTATAATTAGAATTCCCTAACTAGATAGAAATATAAACTATAATATATTTATTATAAATCTCTAAAAAATAGTACCTAGTTAGTATAAGATAGTTACTAAGAGATTATAGCACTTATTAGTCTAACCCCTAACTAAACTATCTTAAACTAGAACTATAGGAATATATACTATATAAGGGAAACCTTTAAGAAATATCTTCTTATCTAGTTACTACCTCTATTACCCTAGATTTATAAAAGCTAAACTATTATTATTTACTCTCCTAAAACCTATATAATAAACTATAAATATTTTTATAAAACTAATATCTTTATATACTAGACTAAGCCTATTACAGAAAGATATTTATTTTAATTAGTAATAAAATCCAGAAAGAATATAAGATTAATATAATTAATATACTTAATATAACTAATATCTATAATAACCTAGCAAGGCTGCAGTATATAATACTAATACAGCTAATACTAACTTATAGAAATAAAATCCTATATCTTCCTCTAAGAAAGACTTTAATTATATTTAGTATTATAAAGCTAATAACTCTATAAATAAGGAGGAATCTATTATTAGCATAGATAATAAGGATAATAAGTAGAATTAAGAAGACTATACTAAGTAAATTAATATAGCTATATAACCTTTATAGTATAGCTTATAAACTCTAGAATACCTTCTCTAATATAATAATAAGTACTTAGTATTTAATATTAGTATATTTTAAAATTTACTCCTTAAAAATCTAGAAGTTTGCTTATATAATATTTATCTCTATTAGTCTAAACTATACCTAGACTTTAATAGAATCTTTACTTATTAAACCTTATCCTCTTCCTAGCTTAATATAATAATTTTAAGCCCTATTAAGCTATAGCAGCATACTAGCATATACTTATACTAATATATATATACTAAGATTATTATTTATAGTTATTATAATAGATAACCTATTATTATATATATTAATATAGGAGTAGACTGTTCTATTATTAGCAAAGCATACCTCTACTAATTCTATATTCTTATAAGATACCTAAAGGTCTTTAAGCTCTAAGATATAGAAAGCTTAAAAATAATTACTTAGGTAACCTTTGCTATCCTTATATATAGCTAACACTTAAGCAGCAAAATAGTAATAGTAGAACTTTATATAGATATCTAGCTTATACTATATCTTAATACTAGCCTGCTAATAGGCTAAGATTTTAATATCCTAAATAGAGTTAATATCTTAAACTTAGAATTATATATCTAAATTACCTTATATAATAATCTTTAAATTCTATTATAGATCTACTTAAAGGTTCCTATTAAAGTATATAATATATATACTTTAAGAAATATAACTATTATACTCTATAATTGTTTAATAATTTAAGTTAATATACTAAAGGGGGTAAAATAGAATCCCTTCTATTTAGCTTAAAGTATAAAGAGTATATATTTATATATATAGGTATATATCTTTTTATTCTAGTAGTTAATAACACTCCTTACCCCTTAAAAATAAAATATAGAATAAAGCTAGAAACCTTATCTCTATTTAAAGCTAATAGATATCTTAAAATATAATTATATAACTACTTATAATTAATATTCTCACTATCTTTAAAAAGGTAGCTAACTTACTACTCTATATTTAATTTTATAGATTAGAAATTATTAACCTTAGTCTAACTCCCTAAAGAAACTCTAAATAAGAAAATCTACCTTACTAAACTAATAAAATTATAATTACCTTTAGTCTAGGAAGCAATAAAGAATAACCCTATACTAAAATAGGCTAATATTTATAAAGGGAATATTAACCTTAATAGTAAGGTTAGAATAATAAAACTAAAAAGCTTACTAGCTATTATCACTAAGAAAGGTATTTATATCTATAACTAAGATAATAATACTATTTAATACTTTAAGGAGGTTATATCTTATTACCTAACTATTTAAAAAGATTAGAGCTTAATTAACCTTCTAGAAGACTAATACCTAAAGGTTAAACTTATTAATAGATAGTAAAATATAAATATTAGTTAATATCTCTATCTAGTTAGTAAAGAAGATAAAAGGCTAATAGATAAAACCCTTAATAAGCTATATACCTAACACTAAATAGAATAGGGTAAATTAGGGCTAACCCCCTTTAGGGCCCCCGTTTTTATTATATAGTAAATTATTAATGGTAAATAGAAGGGCTATATAGTTATAGACTTATAAGTATTAAATAAGGCTGCTATCTCTAATATATACCCTATACTACTTTAATAAAATATTATTAAGTAACTTTAGGGTAAGCTATAGATCACTATTATTAATACTTAATTATTCTTCTACTAATTTCTTATAAAAAGGGAATATTAAGACTACTTTACTATTATTAGCTATAGAGGATAAGAATAATCTAAGGTAGTACTAATAGGCTTCTATAACTTCCTAGTATATACCTAATATATAGTAGATAACCTACTATAGCTATATAAAGAATTTGCTTATATATTTATTAATAATATTATTATTACCTTAAAGGACCTTAAGAGCTATCTAAAACACCTAGATATTATATTAAAGTTATTTACTACTATTAGTTTATCTCTATCTGCTAAGAAATCCTTTATAAAATACCCCTCTATTAAACTTCTTAGCTTTACTATAAACACCTTTAACCTTTTAAATATATAAAACTAGACTAATACTATTTATAAAATTAAATATCTATATAACTTATAATAACTAGAATATTAGATTAGAGTAACTAGCTTCCTCTAGTATATTATCCCTTATTATAGCAGCTAAATTAAACTATTATAATAGAGAAAAATAACCTTATTAGTAAATATATAAGCATAGAGCAAAGATAAAGAAGTATTAAGAAAGATCTTCTATTAATAAATATACTTTAAACTATCCCCTAAAAAAGTAGCTAGCTTTAATAATATTAAAAAAGTATTAATAGTAGATAATATATTATTCTACTATAACCTTAATAAATAATTATTCCTTTAGCTTAACTTATTAAAGAAATATAGATACTTAGTGCTTATCTTCTAACTCACTAATAGTATTAAATAGAAGCTATATAACTCTATTAAAAGAATAAGTATTCTACTAATTACCTATATTAGTAAGGCACTTAACTAGACTAAATAAAAATACTAGCTAATAGAGCTTAAAGTTACTTACCTTATATAAGCTATAAAGAAGTATTAACTATTAATTTAATTATTATAAAAAGACCTAACTATTATTCTCACAGATTACTTAGTAATATATAATATTATTAAATAAACCTCTTTATAGTTAGAAGATAAAATATAATTAAATCTATAACTTACTCTATTATCTAAATATCTTAGTTAATTCTTGCTTTTATATTACTATATCCTAGATATATTAAATATTATTATAGATACCTTATCCTAACTCCTAACTACTAAAATACCTATAAAAGATATTAGAGAACTTAATAAGGTATAGAATAATATATTAATAGGAGTTAACTTTATAATAGAAGTAATACTAGATAATAAATTCAGAATATTGCTTACCTAATTCTATCTATATTCTAAATTATAGAAAAGAGTATATAAGATACTTACTAATAAGACTAATAATACTAAATTAGACTTTATACTTTATAATAGACTGCTTTACTATATTAATTGCTATACTGGAAAATAAAGGCTTTATATACTAAAAGAACTAGCTACTCTCTTTATTAAAGAAGCTTATAATAATTACTATTATTTTAGCAAAACCTAAATATAGAAAGCTCTTAATAAGCACTTTTATATCCCATACCTTTAATAATAAGTAGTAAGCTATATTACTAACTGCCTCTATTATAGCATATTAAATATAGATAGGTAATTACTACTAGATATAATATAGCTAATCTTAATATTAATAATTCCCTTTTATACTATTATAATAGACTTTATTATTAGACTTCTAGAAATCCTATTATAGTATTCTAGATATAAATAAGAAAACTACTCTCTACTTAATATAGTCTTAACTGTTAATAATAAATTCTTAAAAGCTACCCTTCTAATCCTAGAATATTTAATATATATAGCAGAATTTTAGAGCTAGCTCCTCCTTTATAAACTTTAAAGAGGAAATTAGGAAATCCTAAAAGCAATTATATCAGACTATAACTAGAAGTTCCTCTCAAAATTCTAGATATCTTTATAGATAGAGCTAAACACTAAATTAAAATTTTCAGCTATATATTATATATAAATAGATAGAATATTAGAATATAAGAACTAAACTATTAAACTAGCAATTTGCTATTTTATTAATATCTTAGAAGAAAACTAAACTAAAATACTTTCTAGCTTATAATATAACCTTAATAATATATACTCTCAGATTATTAGATATTTACTAAACTAACTCCTTTATAGACTTAATACTAATAATATATTAAATATACTAGGAGACTTAAATCTAGAAATAAACTATAAAGTCTTTTAGGAGGAAGCTAAGATCTTAATTATAGTAGCCTAGCTATATATAAAAGAATAATATAATAAGAAGCATCACTTTATTATATTTTAACCTAGAGATTAGGTATACCTTAAACTAGATTTAGGTTACTACCTCCTAGAGTAACTAAATATAAAGTATAGCTATTAATAAATTCCCTTTAAGGTTCTTAAATAAGTTAGCAAACTAGCCTATTAACTAGATATCCTACTAAATATAAATATCTACCTAGTAATATTAGTTATCTAACTAATACTAGTACTAGCTCCTAGAACTAACCTGTTTAACTAATAAAATAACTATTAAGGACTAGTTAATATTAAAGAAAATAATAAGACCTACTAGCTAGAAGTATATAAATATTATAAGATTAAAAATATCCTAAAAAAGAGAATATTAGCCTAAAAAAAGATCTAATATCTTATTAAATAGAAGGGATACCTACTAACTTATATAGTCTAGATAGATAAAGATACTATAAATATAAATAAACTAATAGAAGCTTTTAAAAATAAAGATTAAGAAATAGAAAGGCTATAATAATAAGTATAAGCTTAAAGACTAGTCTAGATAAGTAAAGAATAAGTACTTAAGCTTAGTAAAAGATAGAAATAAGTAAGATATCTAAGAGGAAGACTATAAAAGACTATAATATAAGATAAAGGGTAATAAGGAAACTAACACAAATAATAGCTATAATAATCTTAATATCTTAAATAAGTTATTTAGCCTAGAAATATTATATAGCTAGAACCTTAGTATTAAATAGTATCTTATCTATAATTATCCTCTTTATAACACTTATTCTAATAAATATACCTATAGTAGTAGCTACCTTAAAAACCTTTATAACTATAGTAGCTACTCTTACTTACTAGCTATTCCCTACTTATTTCCTTTAACTAATAAGAATAATTAGTAGCCTTTTTATATATATAAAATAATAATATATTGCCTAGTAACCTATATAGTTATTACTATTTTCCCCTTTAACCTGGTATTAAGAAAGTTTTTTATATATATACCTTCTTTACCCTCTATATTATTTATTAATACCTTTATTAATATAAAGGCCTCCCTTATATTAATATATTTATTGCTAACTATTCTATTATCCCTTTATTATATCTATCCCTATTACTCCCTTATTATATCTATTATATCTAAGATATTTATTATCTAGAATATATATTCTATACTTTTAGAACTATTACTATAGTATATACCTGGTTACTACTTTAATACTACTAGTTAATATACTAAATATAATATATCTAAGGTTAACTCTATTACCCTTAATAGTATCTAATACTACTTTTTTAGTAGATCTATTTCTGCTAATAAGCTTAGCTACTATATTACTAACCTCTAAGCCTATAAATATATCTTAGATATTAAGTATAAGAAGTATAGTAACTATAAGAATATCTTAGAAATACTATATATCCTTTATCCTAGAATAAACGCTTACCTTATTCCTTGCTTATAGCTAACTAATACTAGCATATTTTATTATAATTTTTCTAATCTAATAAGTGCTAATAATTAGCTAAATATTAACTAAGACCTATAAGACTTATAATGCTATAATTCTGCTTATATTACTAGTGCTAATAGCTTAAGCACCCTAGCTAACCTTAAGACTAACTCTAAGTTACTTAGTAAGAATAGCAGTAATAAAAGTAAAAAGAGCAAAGATAGTATTAAATATATTAAGCCTGATTAATGCCTTAAACCTAATTAACCTATTATTATTAATACTATAACTAGAAGTAATAGATCTAATACTAAGGTAACTCCTATTTCTAAGAATAAGGCTATAGCCTTAGCTATATCTAATATAGTTAATATCTCTATCTAGCCTAAGCAGAATATTATAGTTATTAATATAATATATATCTATAATGAGTAAGTAGATATAATTACTAAGTTGCTCTAAGATATATAAGTTACCTATAATACCTTAATTAAGATATATAATATTAATAATAAGGAGGATACTATTAAGGCACTTAATATTATTAGTATATATATTACCTATACTATAGATTAGTTTAAGGTTATTGCTATAACTATGCCTTATATCCTAGTCTATAAGAATCTAGGCCTTCTAGACCCTAACTAATTCCTTATATTAAAGACTTAGACTTCTAATAAGCATAATATATCTGCTATAGGTCTTAACCAGAGCAATACCTATACTATAGCTACTATAGCTAATATATTTAATACCTTTAATATACCTGCTATATATACTACACCCAGCTTATCTATAGCTTTTAGCTTCTTAGCTACTCTAATTATTATTAATAGTTCTCACACTAACCCCCTAAAGAGGGTTATTATTACTAACTAAGCTGCTATAGCCTAGGCTACTAGATTCTGCTAGCTTACCTGCTCCTATACTAGCTTTATAACTATATAGAGCCTTATTACCACTTTTCTAGCATATATTATAGTCACTAATATTACTAAGCTAGTAATCACTTAAAGCTATAAGCACTATAAAATCTATACCTTAATTTGGGCTAGATATACTGTTATTAGTCTATTTATATATATTAATACCCTAAAGGTATTTATTATTAAATATATTAAGGGTAACTTAGAGTTTAGCGCTACCTCTATATTCTTTGTTATAAAGAATATACTTTATTATAACTTCCCTAGTACTTATACTAAGAGTAATAGTTATATTTTATAGACTATAATTAATAGTAATAATCTTACTACTATTAACACCCTTATTAATATTAAATCTAGTAAAAGTAAGGAAGTATTAGATTATTAGTATAAAGATATTAATAGTATCTAAGCTATCTATAACTATATTATTACCCTTATAGTATCTATTACTATTATTAAGGAGCAGAGCAATATAGAGAGCTTTCTAAAAATTAATAACACTATCTACTAGATATATATTAACTACCTTTAAGAGGATAAAGTATTTATAACTGTCTATTAGATAGATATTAGCTAGCTTCCTATAGCTAAGAATAATAATAATAATAATATTAAGGAGGAGTATATTAATATGCTCTAACTTAATAATCCTACTTCTTCTACTAATCTAACCTAAGTATAGTTATAAAAGCAAACACCCTTATAATATTTACTCCTAGTATAGAATAACTATAGGTTTAATTAGATAGAATATAGAGATAAAAGGGTTTAGGTAGAGGACTAGTAATAAAGCACTATAGTTAGTATATTATATATTAATAGCAATCTAGGCATAAATATTAGTTTATATACTATATTACAGATAATGTAATTTTTTATTATGCAGGTAATTAATACGTTAAAGGGATTTAACCCCTTAAGTATATAGATAGGCTTAAATATGCTTAATGTGTTTAAGCTCCTTAATATACTTAACGCGTTTAATGTGCTTAACGCGTTGAATGTGATGAACGCGATGAAGGCTCCTAGAGCATTTATTGCCTTTAAGGAGAGATCCTTTATTCATTTATATTATATTTTCACCTAACAATACGTTCACCCTAGTGAGCTGTATTACAGAGTGTCTTTAACTATAACCTATTACTTTAAAATAACTTTAATAGGTTAGTAGTTAAGACTTTAAGCTATAGCTCTTATTACCCTCTCTAAAAAACAGTAGTAGGTAATATAAATAAGTTTAGTATCTATAAGTTCTAGATCTCTATATAGAATAGCCCTCTATTAAAGCTAGCAAATAGTAGTAATTAATACTATAACCTATAAAGAGTTATTATCCTTAATATAAGAGCCTATAACCAGGTTTTAAAGATCCTTATTAGGGTTTTATTAATACTTTAGGTCTGTAAATCCAAATTAGTAAAGAAGTTTCTTCTTAGCTTCCTTCTAGGTCTTAGCCTTATTAATATAGGATTATACTATATCTTAATAGTTACTAGAGCTATATATATAGACCTTATTCTTTATATTTCTATTAGTCTTATAGCAAAGCTTAGAAAGGCTTTTAGTCTATAATAAAGTCTGAGATATTAGTTCTAATAAACTTAGATATATTAGTAGAATAGGGAGTTATTATAGCTATAGTAGGATATCTTATTAGAAGGTTAGCTAGGACTATAATATCTTAATTAGTATATATCCTCTTAGACAAATAATAAAAACTAGAAGATAATACCTCTATTTCTGGAAAGAGATTTACAGACCTATCTATACTATTTTTAGAAGCTAGCTATCCTATAGCTTATAGTTATATCTCACTAAATAAAGTTCCTATAAACCTCTCCTCAAACTGCTTTTCCTTATTAGAAGAGAATCTAATATCTAAGTTATTATTTAAATAAGAAGAAGATATAATACTTATAGGGTTATAAATATTAGGTTTATTATTATATAGTTAAAGTAATAAAGCTTTCTAAGTAGAAAAGTAAATTTATTATTATAATATCTTTTAAATAGAAAGATAAAGTAGGTAATTATAACTCCTTTAAATAATAAAAAAGGAAAAATAATATAAACTGAATAAATATAAAAAGGTTTCTTAACCTTAATTTTGCTACTCTAGGCTTTTATAGATCTACTTTAAGTCTTATTACTTAATATAGAAGGGTCTCTCTAATAACACTTCTATCTTAAAAGACTTTATAGCTTTACTATATCAGAATATCTTAAATATTAGTATTCTTTACTCTTAGCACTTAAGGCTATACTAGTAAGGGGTTTATTAGTATTTATTTACTAATCTAGTTAATCTCACTATACTTATTAGCTTAGCAAAACTGCTAATCACTATATTAGTCTTAAATATAGCTATCTTAGCTGCTCTAGCTATAACTTTGCTAGTTAAATAATAGTAGTATTAAAAGTATATAAGAGAGAGGGAAAGGGAGTATGCTTACTAGAACCTGCTAATAGTATATAAAAGAGAGTATATTAGAGTCTTTATTATTCCCACCTTAATTCTAAGAGAATATATAGCTATTACTATCCTTATAAACTAAGATAGGTCTATAAATATCTTCCTCTATTTTTCTATATTAGCTGTTAATTATATTATTATTCTTTGTTATTTATAGATTTTTCAGGCATATTATTATATTTAAAGTGGATTAGTTATATATATATATATATATTAATAGCAGGGATATATAGATATAATAAAGGCACCCCACTCTCTGAGAAGCCTTTAAAGGCTATTAAAAAGAGCAAAAGAATCTGCTTCTAGGCACTATTAATAAAGGCTAGAACTATAAGGGCTAAAAAGAACAGTAAATAATATAACTCTACCTATAAATAGGCTAGAATAATAAAAATAGGCTTAAAAGATATATAAAGTAATTTGCAGATCTAATTAAAAGAGATCACTAAAAATAAGTATAAATTTGCTAAGAAAATCCTAAAAAACTTTAGAATTAAGTATTAAGGTATTAATAATAATAATAATAAGTTCTCTTTGCCTCTATGCTCCTCCTCCCTCCTTTACTATAGTCCTTCTATAATAGACCTATATGCTAAGAGGGCTCTCTTAGAAATTGCACTGCTAAGTCCCACTTATCCTATTCTAATACTACTAAAAGATAATCTAGCTAAGCCTTAATACTATAAAAATATAAGTAACCTTTTAATTATATAGTTAAGCTTAATACTTTAATATAGTAGAGTTTATAGGTTTTTATAAGAGGTAACTCTAAGATATCTCTAATTTAGTTTAATATATACTTAGTTATCTAGAATTAATCTCCTATTATAGAGCTATAATACCTAGTTCTCTTTTACTATTTAGTTTTACTAATTATAATAAATAGGTTATTAATTTAGAATATTAAACTAAATATAAGTAATATTAAAGTGTAACTTATAATAACTTTTAAATTAAAATAATATAATTATAAATAACTTAGACTATAAGTAAGTTTTGCAGTTAGACTTTATACTATTATTATCAGCATAATAAGGTGATTTAAATAGTATAGTTTCTAACTATAGAGGTTACTTTATTATTAAGATATTTAAGATTAAAGTTTATAAATAAATATAAGGTGAAATATAATAATTAAATATAATGAATAAATTATCTCTTATTAGAGAGAGTTATTATTAATTAATAACTAGATATTTACTATCCCTAATTATATAATAAAATAACTATAATTTTAGGTAGTGAGGGCCTTTATAAAGCTATCTATAACTATCTTATTAGTTTTTACCTATTTAAACTTAACTCTGTCTCTTTTAACCTCCTATTATAGCTATAGGTTATTAATATTAATATAGTATAACTTACTAGTTACTTGAGGTTATTTACTAGTAAGTAGTTAAAGGGTTTAGGTATTATTATAGTATATAGTAAAGTTATTATTAAGCTAAAGTTAAAGTTTATTTATAAGTTAAATAATAGTAAGATACTTCTTTATTATGCTTATAAGGACTATAAGTTTAGCTTTAGTGCTTAAAGTTATAACTTAGTGTTATTTTAATAACTTCTAAGTAATTAGTCCTCTAAGTAATATTATTATATAGCCTTAAGTACTCTTATAAGTAATATTATTATTAGTAAAGGAGGTATCTGAGACATAATAGAGTATGCTCTTATTATTAGCATTAAACTTAATTATAAGGTATTTTATCTACTATAGATAGGTAAGATATTAATTAGCTGTATTATTATGCTCCCTTAAGGGATTTAGCAGAAACTCTAAAAGTTATAATAAGGTTTTTATAATATTAGGTTTTGTAATAATTACTGCATAGTTAACTAAGCTAACTTTATATTAATACTAGTTAGCCTCTTTAGCTATTACTTATTTAGGGTTTAGCATTAAGTTATCTGCTAATATTAGTATTACTATTAATCTCTTTAATATTATTTTATTAATACTAAACTTATTATAGATCTTTTTAATATATTTATCTAGGTAAAGCTATAACTTATATTAGTTATAGTTATAGATAATTTAAATACTTAAAAATATACTTAATTTGCCTATTTCTTTTATCTTATAGGCAGACTTTAAGCTATTAATAATTACCCTTATCTTAGATTTATCTCCCTTTTAGAAAAGTATAGTAATATTATTAATAAATATAAAGATTAGTACCCTATTTAATATAAAGATATAGTTATCTTTATCTAGCAGTTTTGCGTTTAGGAGCTAGAGGGTTATTTTAAGACTTTACTGCTATAAGAGAGGGGATTAATATAGCTTATATAAAGCTTTATATAAGATAAGGCATTTACCTAAGCAGTTAAATCTAGGTGGGTAGTAGATATAGATAACTTTATCTAATATAGTGTTTATAAAGGTATTTATAGTATCTAACTATATTAACTTAAGGTTAAATCTTACTATAATTACTATAAGGCTTCTAAATAAATATAAAGTAAGTATTAAGATATAGATATCTAACCTATTTATAGATTATAGGTTTTCTCTTATATAAATCCTTGCTTTAAACTTTTTAAAGTATCTATACTTATTAAATTTATATATAAATACCTATTTAAGTGATAGGATATAGTATCTATTCTTAATATTATTAAGTTATATAAGTTTAAAAGTGCCCTTATTTTAGATAGTTTAATATTTAATATTTATTATAGTAAGCTACTTTATCTAGTATAGATATCTCTAAGCCTCTATATAATTTATTAGAACTAGCTAGAGATCTTAATAATAGACTTTATCTAAGCTCTTAGCTAATATATCTTTTACTTTCTTATTCTTAATTATATTAGTTAGTAGTAGGAAGTTAGATTAGTTTTAAGAAGTCTCTTAGATATATTATCTTACTAATAACCTTATTACTATAACTAGTTAATAATTTAGCTATCTAACTAGAATCCTTTGCTTAAATAGCATATTATTATATAATCCATAAGGTCTTTCTTTTAATCTTATTAATATTATTATTTAAGGTAGTGCTAGTAGCGTTATAGCTAGTTCTTTAACCTTAATTAATTTAGTAACTTAGTCTAGTTTAACTAATTAAGATTAGGGCCTCTATTTAGTAACTAAAGCAGTTATAGACTATGCCATTAATTATTATACTGCTTCTCCTACCCTCTTAGTTAAAGCAGATATAACTAAAGGTTCCTATAATAGTACAGGGCTTAGTAGTTAGGTATTAGTGTTATTCTAGGTATCCTTATAAAGCTATTAATTTAGCTTATAAAGCTTCTTATCCCTATCCTATATTATAGAGTTTATAGAAAGTTTCTCTATAAGTAGATCTAGTTGCTTTATTTTAAGCTGCTTAAATGTAAATTGGAGCTCTTATTAATAGAAGAGACTAGTGTCTTTAAGTATTAGATTATATATAATACTCTTATTAAATATTATATTATATATATATAGTACTTTACCTAATATAGGCACCTAGATTCTATAGATATTAGTGCTATTATACCTATAAAAGTAGCTAATATATACTCTTAGTAAGGTCTTATTAGAGCATTATTTATTATATTTATAGGTTATTATTAATAGGTATACTTAGCAGCTATATCTCTTTATATAACTAACTTAGAGGACTTTAAAGTAATAGTAAGCAGTATTTAGTTATCTATTTATCTACTTATTAATAAGGCCTTTAAGAGTCTTCTACTTATAGTAATATCTATCTAGCCTATTTGCTATATATATTTCCACTCTAATAAGCTCTAGGGCTAGAGATTTAGAGAATCTTAACTAATATTAAAGAGCTTTAGTAATTATAAAGAGGATATTACTATACCTTTTAGTAGGGTTTTAAGTGCTAGTATAATCTGCTAATCTTTTAATAAGTATATCCTCTATAGCTGCTGAAACAGACTGAGAACCTTAAGATAAAAACAATAAAACCACACACTCCCACACACTTATACAGGAATATTATAATATTATAGCTTTATATCTAGAGGCTCTAGAATAAAGGAAAGGATCTCTCTAAGTATAATAACCTTATTATAGATATAATCTGTTAAGTAAAAGTAATAAAAGCTTCTAGATAAATAAGATAAACTATATTAATCCTAACTAGTAATGCTTCTCTATTCTCCTCTCTGCTCTTAATAAGGCAAAAGTCCTACTATACTATACTAACTAATATATCTATCTAGGCACCCTCTAAACTGGGCTGTCTATACTACCCTATCTTAATTATCCCCTATAGTCTTACCTTAACGTTTTATGAGGAAGACTATATACTAAAAAAAAATTATATAAATAAAAACTACTATTTATAAAGAAAAAGGTAATCTCTATACTATTTAATTACTCTTCTTAGGTTATTACAGACCTAATTACTTCCTTCTATAGTTATACTATTCTGGTTTTCTTTATCTAGGCCTATCTTTTATAGACTTATAAGTCTTATCCTAATCTAAACCTCACTTATATTATCTCTATCTATACTAACTAGGTAGTTATAAAAAGTAGTAACTATAGTTACTCTTAGAGATATTATCTTTAATCTATTACTAGCAGTTAACTTACTCTATAATATAGTCCTTATAGCTATTATAGATAGACTAAAGAATATTAGATAAAGTTAGATATAGGGGATATTCTCTAGTAATAATAGTTTAGTATAGTGCTAGAGCAGAAGGGTATAAAGGAGTTATATCTTATTTAGTATTAAGCAGTCTAGCTAGCAAAATAAAAGGGTTAGATAGGGTTAAACCTAGATCTATAAGGCTAGAGTTATTATTATTAGGAGGTAGCAAAGTGCTGTGAGGACTAAAAGCTAGTAAGTCTAGGTCTATAACAGTATAGAAGCTAGCCCTGCTAGAGTAATAAGGGGTAGATTTCCTACTATTAAGCTTACTAACCTAGCCTTCTATATAGTATAAGGTAAAAGTCCTTATAGAAAGCCTTAGTACTTTAAGAGGTAGTAGAAAGAAGGGCATTTTAGGTATTAGGAGCTATATCTTACTGATATTACTATATAATTCTGCTATAAGGAGGTCTATTTAGGGTATCTATAAAGGTCTATTACTATAGAGTATAGAATATTTTATAAACTTAGTAGTAATCTTTAAGATATACTAAGTGATAATTTAGGATTAATTTCTCCTTACTGCCTCTTTTATAGCTACTACTAATACTATACTATTAATAATACCTTTATAAATATAGGCCCTAACCTAATCTACTACCCTAAGGCTATATATCTATAAATCCTGCTATTAGAGCTGGGATCTAACTATAGTATTCTTTTAAAGAAGGGTGTAAATATTAATAAGGGCTCTAAGAAGCTTATAATACTAAAAGAGGTTCTCTATAGCCTCTATAAATAGTCTATTAGAATTTCTACTCTAAATTAGGTTAGTATAGTAAGTAGTCTCTCTTTTCTAATTTATTACTATTATTACTTAGTAGTTACTGCTATACTAAATATAAAAAATAGTAATATCTAACTAGGTAAGTAGGTTATAATAGATATCTATAATTAATAATATTAAGACTTAGTGCCTGCTAAGAGAGGGTGCTGCTCTTATTTACTAAGTGACTTATCTTTCTAAGATCTATATATATTTACCTAACCTATATATATTAAACTTAGTAAGGTAATATATCTCTTCTGCCTTAAAATAGGTCCCTATTACTAATTCCTCTTAAATATTATAGAGATAAGTAAGGTAGTATTAGGTAACTAATAGAGACTACTTAGTCTATCCTCTAGTTATATTAAACTTATAGTAGAATTAGATCTATAAAGATAGTATAGTATCCTAACTTAACTTAATATACTAGTTAGGTGCCTCCTTTTCCTCTATCTTATTCTTTAGTAGTTCTAGATTACTAGCTAGACCTATAACTAGGAGTTCTAAAATACTATAAGAATTATTAATATAGATAGGTTATCTAGGATTATTAGCATAGTAAGAGCTATAACTTAGATAAAGAGAAGGCTTATTATTATAAAGGTTAAAAGCTCTCTCTCCTATCTATCTATTTTCTTAGTATATAGTAGTGATAATTCTATTCTAGTAGGTATAGTTCTATATAGTATTAACTATAGAGTAATTATTAATAATATCTCTTACCTTAGTATTATAGTTCTTAGATAGACTTAGATTTAGATCTATAAGCAGCTTAATAAGTATATTAATAGGTGTGAAAGCTCCTGCTACTTAAATATTAAGTATAGATACTTTAAGGTTAAGGTTAAGTATCTTAAGGTATCTAAGGTAGAGCTATACTAGAGTTAATCCCTCTATAGATATAAAGTTAGAGACTATAGAGTTCTAAGTATAAATTATCTTCTAAATCTTCTTATTATGTAGTAGAGAGATAATCTTTTTAATATACTTAGCCCTATTAGCAGTTCTTAATAGAGTTAGAAAGACTATACTATCTACTTCTAGATCTCTATTATAAAACTTAAAAGTGATTTAATTTATCTATATATTAAAGATCTTTTTAAAGAAAGAACTAGTTTAGTACTTAGCTAACCCTAGTTATATATAGTAGTAAAGCTACTTAAGGTAGAGCATACTTAATATCTATAGCTACCCTTTTTAGAGTTAGAGTATATAGATAACTTTAACTAAGTATTTAAGGATAGATATTATACTATTAAGAGGCTTATAGATAGCTATTATAGACCTAATTAGTATCTTAAGATATAATTCTGCCTTTCTATTATACTAAAAGTTATTATAGAAGTAGGAAAAGCCTAAAAGTTAGTTAATAAGTAAGATAGAGTAGAAAACCACTTCTTTACTAACACTCTTTTTAGCTAGTAATTAGAGAATAAGCATAGCAAGCTAGCTTTTCTATATAGCAGCTTTACTATTTTTAATTCTAATATTAATAGAGATATAATATTATCTAATAAGGCTAATTCTATTAGAGAGGTTATAAATAAGAAGTTAAAAACTAGTCTCTATATTAGGAGCTAAAGGGAAAGTCTTAGTCTAAATAGTTTCTTATAGATTAAATAAGTTAACTATAGTAGCTAGTTCTTCTTTATTCCCTTTAGTCTAGCCTAATTATTAAGATCTAGTAGGTTAAGGCTATTAGAGATAAATATAGAGTTAAGCTATAGAGGTACTAGAGTAAAGCTACTAAAGCTCTTTATATTTAAGGTTTTTATTTAGTTTAAGAGGGAATTAGGAGCAGGAAGAAAGTATCCACCTAGCTAAATACTACTTATTAATCCTTATAGCTAGAGTATTTAAGGTTCTCTTAAAGAGAATAAAATTAGTAAATATAACTATAGTCTCTAAGAGCTTACTATTCCACTTATTTCTCTTTTAAGAAAACTTCTCTAAAATAGTAATAAGAAATACTTTTTTAACCTAGATATTAGTAATCTTAGTAGGGAAACTCTTAGATAAAGATATTATTAAGGATAGAGTGAATAGAGGTAATTATAGACTTAATTAAGGCTTTTAGTAAGGAGAGAAGGTTATATAAATAGTATAGGAGAGTGAAGGTTTATAATATTATAAAGAGAGGGTTATATATAGGTAAGTATAGGTTAGAGCAGGAATTTATATTTAAATATCTATAAAGAGGGCTTAAAATATAAATTAAGTTAAGCTATAATACTAAATTAATTATTAATAGGTTAAATCTATTTATATTAAAAAGGATAAAGCAGTTATTTATATATAGATTAAAGGGGGCAGACTACTAATTACTAATTATTAACTACTTAGAATAAAGAGATAGAATAAGAATAAGTAGTAGGAGGAAGCAGTTATAAGGGTTAACTCCTTTTCTTATCTAATTAATCTTAACTATAAGAAAGGCTTAACTCTTTAAGTAAATAATTTAGTAAGAGATAGAGTAACTAGGTTATATAACTAGATCCCCTCTAGCTTTCTCTAGCTTTTTCTTCTTTCTCTATAATATAATAGAAATAGTAATCCCTCTTTTATATCTATAAAGTATAACCTTAAACCTTCTTTAATACTTATTAATTATAGCTTCTATTAGAAACCCTAATAATCCTTATATACTAACTTAGCTAAGAAAGTATATCTTCTAGCTCCTTATAAATAAACTAATTTCTAATAAGAGAAACTATAACTCCCCTCTATATATTAAGCCCTCTATTAACTCCTTTATAGTAAGTAGACTTACTCTTTTAGCTCTTACTTTATATATTTACTAACCTTTTTATATAGATTATAGTATCTCTTATATAGTACTTACTTAAGCTTCTAGAGCCTTTCTAGCTATATTAAGAAGTAGACTTTTATATAAAAGTCCTGTTTTTAAATAACTATAAGATTATTATTTATTAGTTCTAGGAGGCTTATACTAGTCCTTACTACTAAAGCATAATAGAGAAGGGACTACTATTCTATAGATATATCTTTATTACTTCTATAGTTATAGGTACTTTTAGACTTTAGCTAGCAAAGATAATTAATCCTAACAGACCTAAGATTAGCTATAGCTTCTATATTTAAGCTAATAGAGGTTATAATATAATCCCTTATAGTAGTTATAAGCAGTATACTTACT
Source organism: Colletotrichum neosansevieriae (assembly GCA_036785495.1). NCBI lineage: Eukaryota > Fungi > Ascomycota > Sordariomycetes > Glomerellales > Glomerellaceae > Colletotrichum > Colletotrichum neosansevieriae. The sequence goes on along the minus strand of JAVHLV010000044.1, from coordinate 94,116 downwards.
TTCTCTATAATAAGGCTACTAGAGCTTAGATTTATAAGCTATACTTTAAGTATATAAGTATATCTAGTAATACTTATACTAACTATCTTTACTATAAATAAGATTCTAAGTATTTCTTTAACTCTAAGGGAAACTATAAGGCTTTTAGCTATAGTATAGGTAATCTAGAGTAATAGAGTAGTAAATTTAAGGAGGTGGTTACCTAGTTCTAGATTAACTAGCAGACTATAGAGAGGTTTAGAGTAACTTATCTAGGATTTAAAACTATAATAAAGTGCTATAAGACTTAGCTAAAGGAGTATAAGTCTAGGTTGCTATTTATTTTTATTAATCACCCTCTAGCTGATTTAGATATCCCTATTCCTAATAAGAGGGAGCAGGTTAAAATCCTAACTAGGGTTTAAAGGAGAAAAGTGGGAAAAAGGAAGAACTAATATAATATTCTATATATATAGTAGTCTTTATAAACCTAAAAATGCAAATTAATAAATAAAATCCTCTTTATTTAACCTTAAAATGCTTTAATATATATACTCTATATAAAGTAATATAGGAGAAATTAGAAAAAACTAGGAAAAATTATATAAAGTCTCTATAAATTAGATAAAATTAACTAGCTATAATAATGCTTTTCTAATATAGTAGAGCACCTTAAAATATAGGTAGGAGGGTTCCTTTATTCCTAGTTTCTTTAGTAATATAACTACCTATAGCTAGAAAAACTCACTAACCTAACTACCTATATAAGGCTATAGTTATATAAGAGGATAAGTAAAGAGTTAATTTAAAAGTAAGAATATTATTATAAATATAAAATAGATAAATAATTACTATAGGAGTAGAAACTAAAGAAGAGCAGATAGATAATATAAAATAATATAATATTATATGGAAATATACCCCTCTTAGAATATAGAGTATAGAAGTCTAATCTAGAGTAGTAGTATAAAAAATAACTAGCTAGGTGCTATAGATATAGCTAAATTATTAAAGTTAAACTATAACTTAAAGACTTTCTAAGTAATAATAAGCTAGGACCTAGTACTTAAAGTAGGAGGCTATCTAGTTAAGGCAGGAGGCTATAAAGAGAGATCTCCTAGAATAAGGTATAAAATATCTAAGTAGTAACAGAGAGAAATAGAATAAACTAATTACTAGAAAGGTTATAGTATGCTCCTAATAGGTTCTATATAGCAGGACTTACTATAAGTATAGCAGTAATCTTAGTAGTATAATTTTTAATATAACTATAGTGCTTAGGCTTAATACTACTATTACTAGTAAGATTAGAACTATAAGAGCATAAGAGTAAACTTATATAGTAAGCAGGATAATATAGGTATAAGTAGGCTAGCCTTAGTATTATCTCTAAAGTCTATTCTAATATACTAAGCTAGGGAATTATAGTTAAGTAATTAAAGCAGAGAGTATAGTAAATCCCCCTAAAAGTATAAGCCTTACCTATTATAGATATAAAAGGATTTAATCTTCTATAGCAGAGCTAATTCTAGTAGGTTATATAGTATTATTTCCTATTCTAGTATACTAACTATCTCTAACTAGATTAAATAGCTAAAGCTCTATATAAAGTTTCTATATTACTCTTATCTAGTTAAGAGCCTCTTTTAGGGTCTATAAATATGCCACTAAGTATATAATCTACTATAGGATATTACTATCTAGATTACTTATTAATAGAGAGTTAGTATTATTAGGGTTAGTAAAAGGTTCCTCTACTTCTTCTTTATTGCCTTTATTAGGGTAGGGGTAACTATAGATAGAGTAAATCTTATTAAGTTAGTCTATAAGGTTAAGTCTATACTAGTTAATATCTTCTAGTTTCTAAAAACCTTCTAGGGCTTTAATAAACTTCTTCAGGCAGTTTCTAGTATAAGTTAACCTATAAAGGGGTTCCCCTATAAGAGTCTTAAGCTAATATAAAGTATTATTAGAGGCCTTTAAATAGATCTTAAAGAGGCCTTTTTAATAGTAGTTAAGCTTAGTATCTAAAAACTTATCTATATACTATTTAATATTAAATACTAGAATAAGGTTACCTACTTCTAATTTCTAGCTATATAAGATATAGCGTTTTTAGTAATTAAACCTATCTATAATATGCTTATACTAGACTATAATTATCTTTTATATAGCAGTATAGTTCTTATTAAGCTATTTAAAAGCTCTTATCTATATAAGAAGCTTCTCCTTAGGTATTATTACCTAGTCCTATATTAGTACTCTCTAGATTAGTATAAATATCTTAATTAGGGTTATAGCTTTATACCTATAGAGCAGGTAAAAGGGGCTATAGCTAGTTAAAGCCCTAATAGAAGTCCTATTAGCAAACAGTGCAGCTTAAAAGGATAGCTAGAAGTCCTTATCTATATTCTTTATCTAAGTAGTAAGGGTATATATAATAGTCTAGTAGCTAACTTTAATAATACTATTAGTATATAGGTTATAGGTAGCAGTAACTTTTTACTTAAGTCTATACTTATAGTTAAATTTAATAACTATACCCTTATTCTTAAAGCCTCTATTAATAATAAGCATACTATAAAGCTTATAGTAATAAATAATATCCTCCTATATAAACTTAGCAATAAGCTAAGAGTTAGCTTACTATATTTACTAAGTCTCTATCTACCTAGTTAGGAGGCACTAGGCTTTAACTATATTCTATTTACTAACCTTCTATATATCTAATACTATATAAGTAAATAGCAGCTCTAAGAGCACTAAGAAACAGTGAGAGTTATCTATATACCTAGGTCAATATTTCTAATAATCTTTATAAGTTTAGACTTATTTACTGACTTATTAATAGAGGCTATATTAATAATACTGCTCTACTAACTATTTAATAACTATATTATATCTCCTATACCTACTTTCTTAGTATGCTTTTATAATAAGCTTAGTTTAGGTCTGCAAATTATCTATAACTTATTATAGAGTAGGCTTATATATACTAGGATATATAAATAATAACTTATCCTTTAAGAAGAATTTTCTAGTTTCCTCCTTAAACTTATAGTATAGACTAAGCTTAATTCTATCTAGCTGTTTTAAGGTACTAAGGTAATAGGCAATTTAGTGCAAACAGTAATTTTAGTATAAAGAGCTATTTAGTATAGTATTAGAGATATCTATAAGTCTTAGAGACTTTTATAGAATATTATTAACTTTAGTAGTAAGGATTTTAGTAGGGCAGACTTTATCTCTATCTATCTATACTTTATTAAAGAAAGAGATAGTAATTAGGTCTATAAAGAAGATTTACTTATTAATCTAGTTATTAATTTCTCCTTTAGCGTCTTAGTTAAGCTTATTTAATAGTCTGCTAGGTTTATAAGATAATCTATTAGCTATAGTATTCTAGCTTCTAGATAGGTACTTAACTTTAAAGTTAAATATATAAATCTATAAGATCTATTAGATAATAAGAGCTTTAAGTAAGTTAGAGGCAGCACTATTAAGCTAAGTAATAAGGATCTTAGTATCTATTTCTAGCATAAAGTAGTGCCTATAGAGATAAAAGCAAACTTATTTAAGGGCTTTAAGTATACCCCTTAACTCCTTCTTCTTAGTATTATAGTTTAGCTCTATGCTAGCCTATAAGCTACTCTTATATCTAGAGACTATATACTTACTATTAATATATTAACTAAGAATAGTGCTCTAACTAAAGCTGCTAATATTAACTATAAGGTAGATTTCACCTATATTAGCACTATAGTTAAGCCTAATAAGAATAGAAGTAGAGATAAGTTAGTCCTTAAGAATATTTATAGCTAACTATTAAGGCTAGTTCTATTTAAACAGAGTATCCTTCTTTAAGAGCACTATAAGTAGCCTAGCTATAGCTAAAAACCCCTAAACCTAAATATAATAGAATATTATAATACTAAGAAAGGATCTAAGGTTAATAAGGTTATTATAAACCCCCTATTTTCTAATTTTAATAATCTTTAATTCCTCTAGCCTTTAGCTATTAGTACTATAAATATATCCTATAATAGTAATAGATTACTAAGCTTACTATAATTTCTTAATAATAATAGTATAGCTAGCTAACTTAATATTAATAAGAACCTTATTAATATTCTAGATATATTCTAGAATATATCTATATAGTCTAGAGTAACTAGGAACTTCTTTATTATTATACTTTAAGGTAGAGCCCTTAATAACTATATTATTAAGGAAAGCTTTATAGCAGGTTAGGATTAGATTATATAGAATTTATATTATAACCTTTATAAACTAGGCCATAGAGTTAGTAGCTCTTTAAGGTAGGATATATATCTAAAAGAGGCTAATTAGTATTATAAAGATTATAATATTATAGCTATATAGATCTAGTAGGACTTAGTTATACCTAGAGAAGAAATTTAATAATAAGAGAAGCTAGTATATTATAAAGTCTTTTAAAAACTTATTACTAAATAGGAGCAAAGCTATATTATATAAGGTAATAGTATTAACCTTAGTTATAAAGTTAATAAAATATATCTTTCTATCCTTCTTTCTAACTAGGAAGAAGGGGTTCTAGTAGGCTATATAGCTTTACTTAAAGATATCCTTCTTTAGCTTATTTTTTAAGATTATTATTATATTACCCTCTAAGACCTTTAGGATTAATATACTTCTTACTTACTAAGCTATATAAGAGATAACTTTAATTACTTATAGAGGAGCTATAAATAGATAAATAGATCTATAATACTTAAAACTCTATATAAGAGCCTTCTCTCTATTATTTAAGACTTTAAAGAGGAGCTCCTTCTCCTTTAAGTTAAGGTAGTCTACTATTACTAAGATCTTATTAAGTTATTCTACTATAAGTTACTCCCTCTTAAAAATAGTTAAAAACTTTAGCTAGATAAGATCTATAAAGGCGCTTTTTAATACTAATCTAAGGTTCTCTTTTGCTTTTACTCAGACCTTTAATTTCCACTCTAGGTCTCCTTTAGGTACTAAGCTATTAGAAGGTAAGTTATTAACTAGCTAGACTTTTTTATCTTTTATCTTATATATTATATTAACCTCTCTATATATAAAGGATAGAGTATTATTATAGATATAATTAGTTCTTAGTTTATCCTAGATTCTTATTAGGACCTTTTCTAGGAGGTTCTCTCTCTAATAGAACTAATAGTATACTTAGATATTAGCTATATTAAATCTAATTCTCTATTCTAAGTTAAATAGATTTATAAAAAATAAAAGGTATATTTTAGTAAAAAGGAGAAGTTACTAAAGCTTTTTATTAGTTATAAACTTTAATAGGTTAGTCTTATATACTACTTACTCTTTATAATACTTTTAGATAATAGAGTTAAATCTCTTAACTATATAGCTAAGAGCTCTAGTATACTTAGGTTCTCTTATATTAAGGATATTAATAGCAGTCTTCTAGTTTCTAAAAAGGGTAGCCTTACTATATATAAGGAGGTACTTAGCTATTTTAAATAATATAAGCTTAGTGCTATTATATAACTTAGTAGGGATTAGCTTTTCCTTTTACTAATAGGTTAGCTAGTCTCTATTTTTATCTTATTTCTAAAAAAAGAGAGGTTTGCTTAGAATATTAGTTAGAAGTGCTAGAACCTCTTCTACTTTATAGCTAAATATATAGTTAGGATCTATATAGTTAGCTTCCTTCCTCTTTCTCTAGTAGTAATATCTATAAAACTTCTTTAAATAGGGTTTATAATAGTTAGAGTACTACTTATCTTTATAAAATTAGTATTTAGAAGTATATCTTTATAATTCTAAAATAGCCTAGATAATTACTTCTATTCTTAGTATAATAGCCTGCTTAAGAGAGACTTTAAGTACTATATAGAAAATATTACTATCTTTATTAAATATTACTAAAACCTCTTTATCCTCCTCTAATTCCTCTTAGACTAAGAAGTTAAAGCTCTCTAGTAAATTAGCTTCTACTACTAGTATTACCTTCTCTAGTATATATAGACTAGACTAGTCTTTCTAGTTATAAAGCTATAGTTATAGACTCTTACTTAGTTATCTATTAATTTCTATAATTACTAAGCTAGCTGCTATATTAGGATTAGCAGTAGTAGCCTCTATTTTCCCTCCTCTATAGAAATTAAATAGGCCTACTAAATATAAGAGAAGCTAATAGGGTTAGAAAGTATAGTAGCAAAGTAACTAGTAGAATCTAAAGTATAGAATATTAAAGGAGTATAGATCTTCTAATTACTAGCCTAAAAGATACTAATTATCTAAGTTAGTAAGTATTTTAGTATTATTTTAGTATATATAATAAATAGAGCTCTAAGGATTATATTCTTAGATATCTTACTATATAGGCTAATAAAGAAGGGGATATTAGGTATATAATAGCTGCTAATATAGATATCCTTAACTATAATACTCTTAAAAGTTACTATAGCTTAAGTATTTATAAAGCCTTAAACTCTAAGGTATATAGAGATAATACTCTCCTTTATGCTATTATAGTTAATATATTTCTTAGAGATAATATTAATAGTAGCACTAGTATTAATAATTCTATATTGCTCTAAGTATATAGACTAGCTAATCTTTATAGTAACCTAGAAGTATAGTATAATAAAGTTCTATATAGTAAGAACTTAGTGCTAGTAGGTAACTATAATATAGTATAGGCGCTTCACTAAATTATTAAGGGAAGTAACTAGTATATTAAGATCCTCTTTAAGTTAAGTGCTAGATAGGATAATATCTATTATATTAATACCTACTATACTACAGAGAGGTAGTTAACTAAAAACAGAAAGCACTAAGCTATTTATAAAGACTTAGAAACTATAGATTATATCTATAAAGAGAGGAAAGATACTAATTAAAGAGAAGGAGGTTAGATAGAATACTAGGTAAAAGAGGATTATATCTAAACCTTACTCTTAGTTTAGTATAGCAGCTCTATAAAGTATCTAAACTGCTATAGCCTCCTTTTTATAAACTTAGACCTAAATATAGGCCTTAATAGTGCTAACCTCTATTTGTGAGAGTGCTTTATGCTAGGATATAAGGGTTAGGTCTGCTTATATATTATTCTAATATCTGATTTCTTATATAAGCTAGCTGCTTAATCTAGGGGCTTTTATAATATAGCTAAGTAGGTCTCTCTCTATAGGTATAAATATATCTAGCTATTAATTATTATTCTACTAGAGGTAGTTCTAGATAACTAGCTTTATATACTTATAGACTATATTATTATAGTTATACTAGACCTAGTAAAGGAAGGATTTAGAAATAGTAATCTTTCTATTTACTTACTTAGCTTATAGGTCTTTAGTGAGGATTTAGCCTTCTAATATTATAATAAAAAATTTAGGTTAAGGGGTCTTAGTGGCTTCTGAGGGGCTGTTATTAACTAGGGTATCCTTATTCTTATCTATAACTTCCTTAATATAAGGCTTTAGGAGTAGAGTAGGAAAATAAGTTATATTTAGGTCTATAATATAGACCTTCTTCTTAGATCTAGTAGTAAGGTAAGGTGTTATATAGTAATTCTAAGTTTATAATCTAGTTATAGTATTAATATTAGTATCTATAGAGAGGATAATAGCTAGAGTGCTAGAGGCTAGTATATAGATATTAAGGATATTATAGATAGTATCTAAGGTTACTATACTAATAGGAGGGGCCTTTATAGCTAAAATAGGGATTAGAGGCTTTAGGGTTTTCCATATAGTATACTAGGCATGCTTATTAAACTATTTGCAGCTTTTAAGCTAGGACTTAACTCCCTAAAATCTTAGAAAGTGTCTATAAAGAGTAAGAATACTAGCTTCTAGCTGCTTAGTTTTATCTATACTAGTTATAAGGATTAGGAAAGAAATAATTATTAAGTTATACTAGCCTTATTAGTAGCCTTTATTAATCTCTTTATTAAGAACCTAAATATAGAGGGAACTCTATAGAGCGCTAATCTACTAGCAGCCTCTATAAAATAAGTATAACTTTATATTAGAGAAAGCTCTAGCAGCTTTATAATCTCTAGTAAGATATCCTTTCTTATTATAGATATAGTAGGTATTAGAGTTAATAGTCTCTATAAATCTTAGGGGTCTTAGTTAGTAGCAAGATTTAAGGCTTATAGAGCCTGAGTAACTACCTCCTCTTAGATTAAAAAGTATATAGCTATATCCTCTATATATAGAGCTATAGTTATAAGAGTTGCTACTATAATAGTTATACTATAAGGGCTTCTATATAGGCTGGGTGTTTAATATATTAGCAGTATATATACTAACTTTATTAATAGTATAATTATATTAAGGAGTATTAGAGTAGTATCTAGTCCTGATCTGCTTAATCTCTATATCTTTAAGGTGGGCAGTAAGGTTATCTACTTAGACCTTTTAGTTAGAAGTATTAGTTATCTTATCCTTTAGCTTAGTCTTTATAGATAATACTCTTAATTACTTATACTTAAGTATAGTAATTAGTATGCTAGCTAGGATATTCTCTCTAATACTTTATAGTTATATATATATTTATTAAGACTAAACCTATTTAGTAATTATAACCTCTATTTAGATCTAAGAGACTAGAAGGAGACTTTAATAGTCTTTATAGAGGATCTTTAAAATATACTTTATAGTCTGCTTAGAGAAGTGGTAGAAGATAATATAGTTAATCTTTATATTAGATAGTATAGAAAGTCTCTTTTTAGCTACTCTATCCTAAAGGTTACTAACCTTAGTAAGGAATTTAGAGATATACTTAGAATTACTAATCTCTAGGCTAGAAATAAGGCTTTAGAGCTCCTTATTAGAGTTTAGATAAGTGTTTAGGTCTATAATACTATATATTTTATAGAGGTTATCCTTAAGAGAGAGCTAATTATTATATTAAGCAGAAATACTCTTAAAGGTTTGCTAATAGGCCTTAATATAGTGCTAGCTAATTAGGGTAATTATCTTCTCCTTATTCTATTTATAGAGCTTAGTATAAAATAGGTAATTCTTAAAGAAGTTAGAAATATTATTATTAGTAAACTTAGAGGCTTCTAGATTATAAGAGATAATTAGAGTAATAATATATTACTTTTAGATAGCTTTAGCTAATTCCTTAATTACTTTTATAGTGCTAATAGTAAGCAGAGAGGCTAAGTCTTCTATAGAAGGTATAGCTATAGCTTTTATAGGTATAATCTTATCTAGCTGCTAGCTTAGGCCTGCTCTCTATAGCCTGAGAGGAGCTATATCTTTATAGTTCTTATACTTATTATAGATATTCTTATTAGTGTGGACCTAGTAATTAATCTTAGCGCTTTAGGACTATAAAGGTAAAGACTTTTTAGATTTATTATTATCTATAGTAGTAGAGTAAAGGGCTTGCTTCTAAATACTCTTAAATATAGCTTCCTTAAAGGGTTTTATACCTAGAGTGTGGTTCTTAGAGCTAGAAGAGTTTAAAGTAGATATACTAACTTTAAGGGCTCCTCTAGATTCCTTAGAGTGTTACTTAGATATAGTATAGAAAGTGGTTAATATAATTTATTATAATTTAATATTAATATTAATATTAAAGTTTATTAATATTTAAATTATTTAATAATAAAAGAGAAGAGTTATATAGTAACTTAATCTATAATAATTAAGTAGATAGAGAGAAAGAGGGCTTTAACCTCCTTCTCTTTCTAAGTAGTAGTTATAAATTATAGGCTAGGAGTAGTTATAGCCTCTATTCCTCTTATAAGTATATAAGCTCTCCTTCTTAATATAGCTAGAGGTAGTTATAGCCTCTATTCTATCTATAAGTTTATAGACTCTTTTCTATTCTTTTTTATAAGTAATATAATATTATAATTTCCTTAATTTTATAGATATTAACTATATAGTAACTAAGATAGGGCTTAAATCCTCTTAGTTAAGCTTATTAGCCTAACTAGTGTTATTAATTTGTTACTTTATTACTAATTATTAGGTTCTAGGTTATAGAAAGTAGATACTAGCTCCACTTTTATAAGAACTAAGGAGAAAAGAGAAAACTTTTTAATTTAGTAAAGTTTAAAGCTATTATAGCTAGATTTTTAGGGTTTTAAGTATTTCTATTAAAAACTCTAACTATATAGCTATTATGCTTAGTGTTTTCTTAGATTAGGTCTATAAAGAGGCTTCTAAATATTATTTTATGAAGTCTATTATTATTGCTACTAAGTTTATAAAGTTAATATTCCATTAAGTAGTTAGGATAATATATTATAGTTCTATATTAAATATAAGCCTGTTTATATAGCATAGAAGTATACCCCTTTTAAGCATTATAGAGGAAGTTTTAAGAGAGAAGAATCTGCCTCTAGGTATTATTAAAACAGGCTAAGAACCTTAAGATAAAAATAATAAAACTATATACTCCCACACACTTATATAGGAATATTATAATATTATAGCTTTATATCTAGAGGTCCTAGAATAAAGAAAAGGATCTCTCTAAGTATAATAACCTTATTATAGATATAATCTATTAAGTAAAAGTAATAAAAGCTTCTAGATAAATAAGATAAACTATATTAATCCTAACTAGTAATACTCCTCTGTCCTCCTCTCTGCTCTTAATAAGGCAAAAGTCCTGCTATGCTATGCTAACTAATATACCTGTCTGGGCACTCTCTAAACTGGGCTGTCTGCACTGCTCTGTCTCACTGCCTATATATTAAAGGTATTATAAAGCACTATATCCTAGTTAAGCTTTATAATAGAGATAGTGATACTATATTATTAGTTAAGGTAGGTAATAATATATTAAAGTACTTTAAGATCTTTCTTATAGATATATAGAGTATACCTCTAGATAAAATCAGACTAGTAGTTACTAAGTAGCAGGAAATACTTCTCTCTATTATAAAGCTTACTTATTAAAAAGAAGTTAATAGTAATATAGTTACCTAGCACTATTAGCTAATAGTTAGAAGGTCTCCTTAATACTTATTAAATAGCCTTATTTATAGTATAGGCTTTATACTTATCTTTTATAATCCTTTTAAGTTTAATATTTATAGTGGTCTTTATAAGTTACTTAAAGCCTTTTATACTTAGATAGCTAAGTCTCTTATACTATAACTAAGCTTTAGCCTTAGATAACTTCTAGGTCTTTAATAACTTAAAACTAGTAAAAGATTATTCCTCCTTATCTATTTTAAATTAGACTTACTTAGCGCTTTTAATATAATCCTTATCTTTATTATATAGGTAGTATTTAATAATATATTAACCTAATTAATAAGGCATAAAGTATAGAACTTTGCTATACTTATTTTTAAGGCCTGGAACTTTAGTTATAAATATAAGTCCCTTATCCTATAAAACTTTTACTAATAGAAGGGTTATTAGATATAATAGGTAAAACTATATATTAAGTGCTATAATACCCTTTTTATCTATACTACCTTAGTTTAGCTTAACTTTTATCTTGCTAATAGTCTTAGTAATAATAGTGCCTCCTCTAGTAAGGATTTGCTTTTATTAGGAGTAGTCTAGGTTAGTTATATAGCTAATATTATTATAGATATAAAAGGCAGTATTATAGTTAATAATAATACTATTATTAAGAGTATTGCCTGCTATAAAACTAGCTTAGTTATAGCTATAGAAGGAGAAAGAATAGGTGCTTTTATTATTACTCTAAGTATCTTAACTATAGAGGGAAATATATATATTATTATAGCGTTTTTATAATTAAGAGCAGCTTTATAATAGTTAGTAACTATTATTATTATTCCTCTAGTTACTACTTAACTTAGCTTTTATCTCCTTTATTATAATCTCTAACTTTGTCCACACTTTGCTATTTCTTAGGTTTTATAACTATTTATTTCTAGCTTTAATATAGGCTTTATTAGCAGAGTTATTTATATTATATAACTTTAGCCTAATTATAGGGTTTATATAGAAGCAGTCTATTATCTAGTAGTACTTCTTATAAGTAGAATACTTTAGCTTCTTATTCTTCTAATAGTTTAAAGTTCTAGCTAGGGCTAATACCTTCTATATTAAAGTTATAGCTTTTTTATTCTCTCCTTACTAAGTTATAAAGCTAGATTCCTTTACTAACTTTATTAATAGTAGTTTAGATAAGGTAAGCTAGTCTAGATAAAATATATAGACCTAGTAGTAAAACTTATAAGCCTAGTTTATACTTATAGTTTATAGGAGAGTAGTTAGCTCTATTCTACTATCTTATTCCTTACTTTTATAGTTATTTTCTAAGAAGGAGAAGGCAGCTCCTATATAGTACTTTAGAGTAATCTCCTTAATAGTATTAAGAAAGTTAGACACTTAAGTAGTAGAACTTATTAGAGATAGAGTTTTAGCTTATATAGCCTCTTCTATAATCTTCTAGTAAGTAACTAACCACTTAGATAACTAAGATCTTTTAACTAAATAAAAGTAGATATTATATTACTAGAGGATATAGTGTTATCTTATATAGTTATTAGGTTAAAACTCTTTTTATAACACTTTAAGAATTAATTAAGTATTAGGTTTATTAGTAACTTTACTTAGATAGATCTAGTTAATTAATATTATAATATCCCTACTAAGCTTTACTAAGTTATCCCTAATATACTTATATTTCTCTAATTAGCTTTAATATTATAGTTTAGCAATTTAAGCTCTATTATTAAATAATAGGTTATTATTATCTAGAAGGATAAGACTAGGCTTATTATTAGTAATAGTTTTATCTAGATTAGTATAGTCTTTAACTCTATATTAGTTAGCAGTTAATATAATATAGTTATACTATTTAATCTAGTTATTATTGCTTTATAGATAAGGGGTATTAATATTTATATTATCTAAGCTTATTTTAAACTCTTATTATTAGTTAGGTTTAATTTATATAAGGGATTTATTATTAATAAGGAGGTGGCTTATTTTTGCTTTTCCTCTAATAATAGATAATTTGTTTAATAATATTAGATTTAGGGGAGCCTAGCTGATTTCTTTAGACTTTCCTAGCTTATTATTCTTTTAATATAATTGCTAGCTATATTACTTAGCTAAATTAGATACTAGGGTTATAATAACTTTAATTATAGAATTCTAACTTGCTTTGCTAATTAATAGCTATTATATATTATTAGAAAATAACTATATAATTAAAATACTTATTACTAGAAATCAACTAGGCTTATAACTGTTAGGTAACAGTATAGCTAGTAATTATTATGTGTAATTTAATATATTAATATATATATGTGTAACTAACTAAGGAGCTAAATTAGCGCCCATATATGAAAATTCAGTGCTAATATAGATCTAATACAAATAATCTATATTTAGGCGTAAATTTATATCCCGGAATATCTGACCCGTGCACACCTCGCTTATGGCAATGTGTGGGTCCGACAATAACTAATTGCTGAAAATGAGTTCTGCACCGGTAGGTGAGTCACGTGATTGATATGCCAAACGCACATGAGAGCTACATCTTGGCAGTACCATCAAGACCTCGAGTCTCGGGGGAAAGCCGAAGTGGACAAAAGCCTTAGATAATTGAAGCAGTCAGTAACAGAACGAAGGGGGTTGAAAATAACTAAGCACGACGCGGGGGAGGCCACTAATGACTCTCTTTCAACAACATTACAGGACAAGGAGACAAACTAGTCAACAATGAGTATCAGGTAAGATGTGGGTGTAAAACAATAAATATCATTCAAACTCCGATATTCGCCGGTGGACGGAGGTATGCCACCACGGCGACGAAACAGGCCCTGCGTCCAACCCAAGGATATATGAACCTCCGCTGCCCAACCTACCGGGCACGACGCATGTTACAAGAAGAGAATTCGGTTTTCAACATCACCGCTTTCTATTTCCCCTCTGACTTGAAGCTTTTGGGGGTTAAGTTATAAAAGCATAAGAGAAGCTTCTCCATTTGCCACATTGATCGCCTTACCATGTGATATTCCCCAGGGGACGGCGAGGTTCGTATTCAGCTCATACTTGGATCAGCAACCTTGAATATGATTGAGACCTCCTTCCCATCTGCCCCGCGGCGCCTTTATGCCCGAAAACCAGATTGAATCCACACATCTACTGGCGACACAAGTCCCTGGGATGTAATGCAAGCTGAAGAATGCACAGGAAACACGAAATCCACGCCCAACCGGTGGTGTGGCCAAAGAGGGTCTAGTCTCCAACGCCTGGTCCACGAGCAATTTCACGTCTGTTGTACAGTTGTACTGCATTTCACGAGGCACAATCAAGTGGATGTTGGCAATCCCAGCCGCTTGGTAAGTCAGATCATTTCATTCTGCTTCGAGCAACATACCAACAGATGAATCTGTTGCCCCTTAAATTTGTGTGAGAAAGTGTACTTACCCCCATGTGGCTGAATATGGGTGGCGAAAGGCACTAGAAGAATCTATTGCCCCATTTGGACGAACGACCGGCCGTTATCTTGAAATAGAAGGAGCATGCGGGCCTGGCATTGGAATTTTTGAACCTCTTCGCTTAATCAGATGCCGCGCAAACGATCCATGCCCCTGTCATTGGAAAGGTCCAGTCTCAAAATCACCGGTGCTCCGGTAAGGGTGCCACAGTTCGACATTTGACCTCAAGGGCGTAATTGGCCGGATAGATCAGATAACAGAGGGCGGATCAGATAATTTGGCTTGGCACATCAGCTGAAAACTAGTGCTGAGCTCGGGCAGCAGACCGTTTGAGAACGCGAACGCCACAAAGTGGCCAACAAGTGGGTTACATCTAGCTCGCTTGCAACTGATCGAAGAGAACACGATATCTGTCTCTCTTGTTAGCGTCGATGTTGGAGGATATCTCATAGCGAACTACCTCTCGGCCACGAAACGGCAGGCCTTGGCGGAGATGGCAAAGATAAGGGCAGATAGACTTCTTGGGAGATGTGCACGTCTGCCTGGCAGAGATTTCGACAATCGCCAGGGACCTGGCCCTTCCAGTCTTCTTTCCAGTGGGCCGCATCGACCCATGATCTTCCAGCAGAGCGGGGACACGACACGAGGTCACTGGGTAAAGCTTTTGTTGCACGAACTGCGGATCTGATAACTCTATCCGAACGGCGCCGAGCAACCGAGTTTAGCGAGACTGTTGACCATTGATAGTACCTGGACCTTCGCCACAAGAACCAGCATGTTACCAATGGATGTGTCCTGTGTCCTGAGTGTACGAAGATGTCTCAGTCACGGTTGACGACCCGGCCAGATCAGCGAGGACGCGGAAGAGGGGGTTCGACATAATGCGAATTTGTCAGTCTTGCTTGGGGCGGGGTGGGCCTGTCAGGCGTCGCTCAGTTCTTTGAAGTACATGTGAATGGCACCAGTAGTATAAATAATACCGTCATCGTCCAAGTTGTTTGTCTTTATTGTGAAGTTCATAACCCTTAGATGTCCGTCAATTCGATCTGTCATATCCTTTCGCTCCCTGTTCACGAATTCTTCGAACATCCGCTACCATGGGATACGCCATTTTGCCCGCGTTGATCACCGATATCGAGAAGATCTTCGATGTGTACTTCAACGCCTTTAAGAACGACAGCATGGGCGAGGTCATGATGCAAATCTTGTTCCCTGGCGGAACAGAATCTGAAGATTTCCGCAAAGCGCACGCCGCCGGGACTCTGGCTTGGTGGCAACACTGCAACTACCAGTATGCGTACAAGTGTGTTGATACCGAGACAGGGGAGATTGTCGGCATGGCTCTCGGCGACATCTACCTACAAGAGCGCAGTGTCGAAGAGCGCAAAAACCTTGGCGCCGCTTGGCTCGAAGGGGAAGAAAGGGAGCGGGCCGAGGCAATTCTGAATTCCTTGTACGAAGTTCGCGAGAAACTGTTTGCGGGCCGCCGCTACATATGTTAGTTACATCAGCCCCGGTGCAAATACCGCCCCGTTGCAAAACTGACCCCAGTTTCACAGACTGTCATGTCATCGCTGTCGAACCCAAGCACCAGGGCAAAAAGGCCGGTGCTCTGTGGTGCAAGTGGGGAATGGAACTCAGTGACAGCCTGGGAATCCCCTTGTACTTCGAGTCATCTCCTTCGACCTACAAGCTGTACAAGAAGATGGGTTACGAGACCCTGGATGAAAAAGTCGTACACAAGCCTGAGATTACTGGGGCCTCCACCGATACGGAAGTGCCACTGATGGTGAAGATGCCTGCCTGCGCAGGCGGCATGACCTTCAAGGAGTGGCGTGCCGCGGGATATCCTCCCTTTAGCGGCGCCAAGAGAGTGGCAGCCACACCTGGCGTGGATGGAGTCATGAATGACAAAAAGGCTGGCCATGGGCCCGTGGCTATTGAGGTCCAGGTTCAGGAGCTGCAGGCGTAGGGTTCACGTGTTAGTGTCGGCGTTCTGGCTTTTGAGTGGTGATTCGATACTCGCGTAGTTCCCCTGGCAATTATACCAGCTCCATTCAAAAGTTCCTCCCAGAATAGTCTGCTTCTGGAAACGGTAAAGCGGTACCCGTTCAAGCTCCTTGGAGCCTTGGAGGTCATCGCTAAGATCCATGACTCGATTCCAGGAGAAGCACCTTGCTTGCATACGACTAGTGTAAGGTGGGGCTCAAGGGTCCAGACCAGGGAATTCCCTTATCCGACATGCCGGTTAACGGAACTCTCGGTTGCTGTTCCCATCACGCGCCCTGAGCAGTTCATATGCTATTACCAATCTTCTTTGAGGAAGAAAAATTCTTCCATAGGAGAGAAATAGAAGAGCATGGCCACTGCGTAAACGTAATCGAATGGCAACGCCGGGCTAGACTGGAAACCATGTTTTCGGTGCTAGTCTCTCTCGTCGTTCAGCAGCTCGGCTAATTTGACTGCGTTGGTCATGCACCCAGACAAATTTCTCGGGTACGTTGCCGAAAAATTCAGAGAGAATTTCCTATTCTGCTGAGAAATCGTAAGATACCCAGAGAGCCATAGAGTGCATTGTTGAGCAGCAAGTTTGTAAGTTGAGGTGTAAGCCGGCAAGTTTGTTAGCCAGACGAGTAAGCCGAATTTGAAGTTTTTTTTCCCAACCTGCCTCCGTTCAAACGCGCCACGCCGATAATTCGGGGTTTCAGGGGTCTCTTCGGCCGAGCCGTCATCGGTCAATTGAAAGCCGATTTTGGCACCGGAATTCGCTACGCTAAACAGCCCCCTCAAGATCTAATCAATCGCATCAGATAAGTATGTATACGTCCCTCTCGTGAGCCCCCGACTATGCCCCGTCTCCTTCGCGTTATCTAGGTGTTTGTTTCCCTTACCTCCGGCGAAGATCTACCAGTCACTTGATTTCGTAGTTTGCGATCTGATCTACCATTTGAATCACATCCTTTTGTTTGGAAACCTATCCATCGCAGGTCCGACCAACATGGCGTTCATCCTCGTCAAGAAGGTGAAGAAGCTACTCCTTTTCGTGAGACTCGTCGGCTACTCACTGCGACTTTTCGGGGACTTTTTCGCGCGGACCTACATGACCAGGAAAATCTCTTCCGGTACCTCATCCAAAGACGCAGAGACCGAGGCCATCAATATCGTCGTCGTCGGCGCATCATTCGCAGGATATCATGCAGCCCGGTTGATTGCGGCAGCACTCCCAGCGGATGGTCCCTACCGCTTGATCATCGTCGAGCCAAACAGCCATTGGCAGTTTACATGGACTCTGCCGCGCTTCTGCGTCATCGAAGGACATGAGGCAAAGACGTTTATCCCATACGGTCACTACCTGCCTACGGACTCTGCCGGGGTGGTGCGATGGATCCGTGACCGCGTTTCGACAATCAGTGAAACAACTGTCACGATTGAAGGCACCGGAGAAGAGATTCCATATTCACACATGGTCATCGCAACCGGTTCGGGAGTCGGCATGTCTCTTCCCTCGAGGGTGGGCTCAACAAACAAACCTGAGGGGGTCCTGCTTCTGCAACAGTTTCAGCAGCGCATCAAGGCCGCCAAGAATCTGGTAGTTGTTGGCGGCGGCGCTGCCGGCGTTGAACTTGCTACGGATGCTAAAGATCGGTACCCTGAAAAGAACGTGACTTTGGTTCATTCAAGAGAGGCAGTCATGAACCGTTTCGGCCCGGAGCTTCAGGTTGCGGCCCTCAAAGGCCTCAAGGATCTCGGGGTCGACGTTATTTTGGGCGAACGAACCACTTCTAACGCTCCAGTTGACAATCACATCACTCTACATTCAGGCCGAAGAATCGAATGCGACTTTCTGGTAAGTTTTGCGTTGAAGTGGACGATGCCGTGCAATCTTCTGATGGTGGACACGTAGGCAAATGCCGTTGGCCAACAGCCCTGTTCTCAACTAGTCCACGAATTGGCACCTGAAGCCATCGCCAAGTCGGGACGCATCAAGGTTAAGCCTACGATGCAGATCGACGTTGATTCACTTCCCAACATCTATGTTTGCGGTGATGTTGCCGAAGCCGGGGTCACGAACCCAAACGCTCGCGCTGCCATGAAGCAAGCCATGTTCGCTGCAGATAATCTCATACTTTCTCTGCAAGGCAAAAAGCCGGCACATTTCTATCAGCCCGCTTGGGCCGATGCGGTTATCAAGCTAACTCTTGGCCTGGTAAGTTTGATGGCGTCGTTGCTCCAACGGAGAAGGTCACCAAAATCTAACGCAATCGTAGCACAAGTCTGTCACTGCGTTTGGAAGTGGGGAAACGGAGTTTCTTATGAACGGGAAGGAAAAGGATATTACTTTGATGATTAAGAGAACGTGGCAGCATATGGGCGTGAAACCGTACGAGGACAAGGATGATTCGCTCAGCCACAGCCACGAAGCTGCAGATAAGGCACGGGAGCTCACGAATGAAGTGGTTTGAACGATAGACGGGAGGATCCGGTTAAATCATAGATTTAAAACTTCGTTGTTCTGGCTATGAAAGATTACCATAGTCGAATTCGGAATGAGCACTTTCTCAGCCCAAAGTATCGACATTTTCCAAACGTAGATATCACAAGTCGACAAGCCCCTTTCCGTCTGTCATCACCTCTCAGCCCAATACGGCACCGCAACGCTTTCCGCACTCTAGAGACCTCGAATTTATGTCTCATCGTTTTATTTGAGAGGTCTTGAGCATGCAGGGTTATCCAGTTTCTGGAGAACCAGACGCGATGAATAGAATTCAACTTGATTCAGAACAAGTAAAAACTGACGATGTAGTAACATTTCTGCCTCTTGAAGAAGTGACACTTATGTTATTTCTACTCTAGCCTACTCTGTGTCAGAAAAACTGAAAGTTCTAGATGTCAGGCAGGATCTTGCAAGAGTAAAACAAAAGTTCAAGGGAATCAGAGCAATCAGAGAAATAAGGGGTGACTCTTCAACCCGGACACAGCTTTCAGCTAATTTTACGAAGTTCAGGGCCTTTTTATTAGAGTGCCTACTCTCATCACCTTGACATATCAGGCAACTCGGCAAAGCAATCTCTTTTCACCGCGAAATTTGACATTTGCCAGAACGAGAATTGACGACGACTAAGTCGGCTGCTTTGAATCTAGTACCAGCACCGATCTCCTCTACGGGAAGGCTTAGTATGGGGTCCAAGGGAGTGACCATATATACGGTCACAGAAGTGGTGGGTGAATGGCCAGGCAGACTTATGCTTGGTTGGGCAAGGCACCGCAAGGTGGATGTTGCAGCCATTAATATGTCTAAGTCACAATTTAGGGATGTCCTTCTAGTATTTTGGAACGTGAAGCCTCCCTCAACTCTGGCGCCTACCTATCTTGAAAACGGCGGTCTGTAAACAGCGTTTGTAGCCTAGACAGGCAAAGGGCGTTCAGAGGCGAGTAAGCAATTGCTGTACCTTATGGTACATGCGGCGGGTATGGGAGGTTCTTTACATATGAGGCCATACGTGGACAGCAAGGAAAGACTGGTGTTCACAGCTTTGGAGCCGCATGCATCCCATGATAGTCGACATTCTATTGCCATCAGACAGATGGCTTCTGTAATATCATAAGGAGATGGTTGGACAGCAGACAGGGCCACGGAATTCCCCAACGTGGAGGACTTATAGGACAGGTTTCATTAAGGGTGAACAGTTGACGAGTTGCTGGTATACACTAGGTGAGCGATTTCGCGAATATGAGCACCAGAGCAAACGTCACGAAGAATGAGCCAGCATGGTCAGGATACCTTTAATTAGGGGACCCGGGAATACTAGGTGAGGCAGCATGTCGTGGAGAGATACACATCACACCATGCGCGCATTGCGATGGAAGCACATAAATAATGGAATAAGTCATTGTGGACGGCGCTTTACAAAGAAGATATGTCACAGAGCGGGTATATCAACAAGGGACAGAGGAGAAGTTAGGAAGCAAGGAAGACTTTCCGAAGAGGGGCAACCAGCAAACTTGGCATATTACAAGAGACACCTACAACAGGCAAGGGAGCAGCAGACGAATATACAACACGACGGGAAACCAATGAAAGGAATGGTGCTACAAGGGGGGCATACAAGCAAGTCACGACAGGGCACCTAGTTATATCTACAAAGAGGACATCACAGACGCCAACACACGAAGCTGCCCGTGCAGCTCAACACATGGTCAGTGGATATTACGAAAGAAAGGGGAATTGGGGGAGATGTTTTACCTCTTGGTCCCGGTTGCGAAATCATCAGGGTCGGAAGCAACCAAATGATTACTCAAAGTCAGAAAAAAAAAAAAAAGGGAAAAAAGGAAGAGAGTTTCTTACATTTTTCTCTGTATTGCGAAGCCGTAAGGCAAAAAAAGCCAAGTGGTCAGTCGTGGTTATCAACAGATAAAAGAGAGAAAGCTCTTACCTTTTCTCGCTCAGCCTCGAAGCCGTAAGACCCAAGAAATAAAATGGTTAGTCATCCTCAATGGCACAATTATAAGAGAAAGATCTTACCCTCTCTATCAGAAAAGGGGTCATCGGGCCGTATTCCAGTTGTTGAAGATTTTAGAAAAGATCAACAAAGCCGTAGAAGAAGTAGTTCTCACCTTTTTCTTTCTCCGTCCACGGCACACTTCCTCGCCGGGGCAACGATTGTCAGAAAGCTCAATGCGATGATCCAAGAATATAACATGCCTTTTCTTTGTAGAACACTGCCATGAAGTGGAGTACAAACACCCTCCACCCGAGGGACCTAAAGTGAGCGACACAAAACAGAAAAGCAGAACAACAAACCTGAAGACCTGAAAAACCGATCTAGAAGTGAGCGACACAAAATCAAAATGCAGGCAGCAGAAGAGATAGCCACGACAACAGAAGTAAGACATGATGTTTTACTTCCTGTTCGCCCGTTTACGAGGATCAGGCCCGTAAATGCGAACAACACGGCGCGCAGGAGGCGAAGGAGGACGAGGAGATGATGGCGGCTGAGGAATCGGGGAGCGAACGCGGTGGCGGTAAGGGCGACGAGGTCCAGGGCCGAATGTAGAACGAGGGGAATCTTGTAATGTGCAGCGTTCAGGAACGAGCTCACCTGTTTGTCTGTTGATACAGACGACGCGGCGGGCAAGAGGAGGCGGTGGAGGAGGAGGTGAAGGCGAAGGAGAGAAAGAACGAGAAGCTGAAGATGAAGGAAAGTCAAGCAGCTCAGCAAAAGCAGAAGGAATGACAGGGGTGGGGGTGTGGGTGGGCGCCTCGGAAGGGGTCCAGCTGTAGTGGGCGTCAGAAGGTTCGAGCGAACTGCTAAAGTCAATGCTAAGCTCAATAGGGGTAGGGGAATCAGTAGAGTAGTCGTAAGACTTCTCCTGAGGCTTGGGAGTCTGCCACTCCATAGCCTCCACACGTAGCCGTTTGGCCTCCAAAATGGCGGACCATTCAGAAGCGCGTGCTTTCATCTCTGCAATTCCCCTATCCATCGTATCCGGGGAACGAGAACCAGCGAGAATTGGGGAGGAAGAATGGGGGAAAGAAGAAGAAGAAGCAGCAGGAACAGAATGAGAAGCCTCAGAAAGAGGCGAAGAACAAGAGGGTGATGAAAATAAACGGCGACGAACCGGAGGAGGAGAAGTAGCGAGGTCGACCTCAATCGTCCAAGGCTGAGTCCAGGGACGACAAGAACGAGGTTTGGGCGTAAAAGAGCGTGGGAAAGGTTCGCCGCAAATGCTGTAACGATCGTAGGATGGTTGAAGAACCGGTGGTGCTGCTGGAGAAGGATCTGTAGAAGGTGAACGATCAAAATGAACGGGGGAAGACGCAAGATCCACTTCAATCGTCCAAGGACGACGCTCACGAGACCCAAAGGGCGAACTCGCAAGAGGAAGTGGATTAGTGACCTGGTGGTCAAACAACGGCGAGGTGAAGACAGGCATGCGCGGCACGTAGGGAGGCGGCGACCTGAAGGAGAGAGAAGACCTAAGAGAAGGTGAAGACAGTAGAGAAGGTGAGGAAGCAACAACAGGGGGATGGGGAGCCGAAGAAATGTCCACTTCGATCGTCCAAGGACGACGCTCACCTGGCGGAAGAGGTGAACCCGGAAGCGAAGGGAGAGGACATGAAACCGAATGATCATGCAGAAGGTCAGCAGAATCGTCAAACAAGGGCTGGAAGGAGCGGTCAGGAACAGGAGAGGGGGAAACAGCAACAGGGGAGTGAAGAATCTTGCGCAACTGACGTTGCTGAGCTTCCAAACAAGACATGATAGCATCAAGAGATGCGACAGGAACAGAAGCAGAAGGGGAAGAAGAAGAGGAAGGGGAGGGGGAAGGGGAAATGCAAGGGGAGAAATGAGGGGGAAGTCCAGACAGGAATGACTGAACAGCAACATGAACAGGGGCAGGGGTCAGGGGAACAGAAGAAGCAGAAACAAAAGAAACAGGCCTGGAAGAACCAGGCGGCAGACCGGGATCGAGCCTGGACAGAAAGGTTAGTCAACGTTCAAGAAGTAAAGGCAAATGAAAGCAAGTGAAGGTAGAAAGAGGTAGGAAGACTGTTGAAGCTCAAGTGTTGAACATGGAGATGAGGATCGTGGGAGTTGAAGAGTATTGGAGTTGAGAGGTGCTGAGGTTGAGTGTCGAAGTTCGAGGATGTTCAAGTTAAACTTGAACTTGAAAATTGCCGAGTCGCGAAGTCGAGAGCCGTCGATGTCGAAGAGAGAAGAGGAAGAAATGAAGGCAATCAGTGTAAAGGGGGCAGAAGTCATCTTACCCAGTGCTTCCCACAAAAGGAAGACAAGAACCGAGCCAGCGGATGACAGAGCTGGCGAGACGAATGGATGACGAGGCGAAGGAGACCAGCTTGCCGAAAGGGCTGGTGTTGTCGAAAGGGACTTGAACCCTTGCTGCCGGGGGGACGGTCTCAGACGGGCGCCCGGGCCGGAGCGAAGCAGGAAATCGAGAAGCAGAAAACATCGTAGCTAGGCTAGAAGTGAACGCAGACGAATAACCGTGAGGAGGAAAAAAAGAGGAAAAGGAGAAGTTTGGCAGAGGAGGGTGGTCTTATATAGATGTTGGGAGACGAGGCAACTCAGCCGCAGATCAGTAACCTCTGGTACTGCAAGTCTATTGGCCAGTCAGTCATCGCGAACCCGGATGAAGAGCTGAAAGCCACTCCTGACGTATGGTCGCAAGGGCGTATAGGGGTCATGGTGAGGCTTGACAGCACAGTGCGCGGACCGTGCGTGGGTCGGGTGGCGCACCGTTGAGGCCTGGGATTTGACGTTATTTCACGATGGTAGAGGCGCAGATGGAAATAGAAAGAAACTGGTTGTATCATAATATTCGTGACTTCTATGTGATCTATTTACCAGCTTTCTGCGCCGAAAACGGTTGGTGCTGCGTTGTGGTGGCTGAAAAGGGGTTCGGGAGATGAAAACGACGTCGAAAACGGGGTCGAGAGCTCGTGGGGATGGCCTCGTAGGACGTCGGCATCGACTGAGAAGTGCGTGTTATCGGTATCAAGGCGTATCATGCATCAAAAGATAGAGCAGGTCGAATAGAGTACCGTGTCGGGTTTGGTTTCATCGCGCATCGCCGCGCTGTTGAGGGATTCGTTGTAGTGTCGTCGGGAAATGTCGAAATCGGGGACATATCCAGCATCTCGTGGGATCGATGTCGCTGGAAACGTCGTCTAAGATGGGGAAAAAGGGCAAACAGACAGAAGCACGGGATTCGGGAGACCAGTAGCTTTATGTTGATCCCAATTGGGGGAAGCCAGGCCCATCGCGACTGTCTTTTCTCTCATCGAAGGGGGGAGCCCTTGCCTGGAGTCCACGTTGCTCCTGCCCCGAACCCATTGCTCGACGCCTGTCCAACACCAGATGGCGTCGTAGGGGCGGCTGCGGCCTCGCTAGACACCGGAGGTGGTGTGTCTAGCCTTTGTATGTTTTGTTCTCGCTTTGGCGGCTTGAAATTATTATCTCTGCCTGCCCGATAGATGTCCTGAAGCATCGGCTCCAAGATGCCCGCATCATCGAACTCGAGATACTTGCGATAGAGCTTCAGCGCCGTCCGAGCATCTTCGATCGAGTCGTGTGTCTCCAGCTGGATGTCCTCCTTCAGCAGATACCAGGCCAGGAACGCCAACGACAGCTTGCGAAGGCGCGACTTCAGGAAGAAGAGGTCGATAGTGTCGATAACCTGAGACCTGGGGATATGAATATTGATTACTCGGAAGTCCTGCTTGAGGCCATGACCCAGGAATTTGCAGCCCAGGTTCAGCAGGATCCAGAGCTTTTTGTAGGCGACCTTCAGGGAGACGAGATTGTGCTTGGATACACGCGGGTCGAGGTCTTCGTGAGTAATACCAGAGTATGAGGTTAAGTAATCCACGATGGGCTCTCTGATAGAAATATAGTCGTCGATGAACGGGAGACCTTCGTCTGCGCCTTGGCCTCGAACAACGGAAGCTCTGGCTAGAGCATACACAATCGGTCGGATAGTCTCCCGTTCACCATCCGAGTTCATCTCGATCTCTGGCTGACGAACGGCGACGAACTCGGTATCTAGAGCGACAATCGTCTCCTGTCCGGGCTGTTCAGAGTCAGGGTCAAGGGCACGATACGTCTTGCCGTCGATATGGGGACTGTTCAGGGTTAGGAAAGCGATAGAGAAATCCATGGGAAGGGGGACATACTTGGAGTCCTCGTACAAGAGGGAGGTATCGATGTTCTTCTTCCAGTCCATGTCAACCTTATTGTTTGCCTCCTTCAGCTGGAAGACAACGACGGAGGGCATCTTCCAGGCAGAGTGGAACGAAAGGGCCTCCTCGGTGCTGACAGGTCGTACGAGGAAGTCATTGAAGAGGTGCCATTGGTTTATTTGTGAAGCCTGTGGCTGCGCATGGGCGACTGGACGATAATCAGCTCAGGAGGCTCATGTTACGAATAGAGGGAGTATACCATTGGCCATGGCGACCAAGTGCGGCTTCTGTCCCGGGCCGGGATCGATGTTAAGGGCCATGCCGACGAGGGAATACACCGTGATATTGTGGATACCGCGCTGAAGATGAAGCTTGAGGTCTTCACCTTCGTAACAGAAGAATTGGCCGTGATCTACGATGACGCCAATCTCTTCAGGAAGGAATCCCGGGGTGGACCAGAAGCGTCTATGCTCTGGACTCGAGATGAGGGTGTTGAGGACAAGGACAGCTGGGATGCTGTGGACGGTTTTTCTGGCTGCGATGTTCTGATACCGTTGGCATCTGCTGCACCAGCCCTTAGATGTGGTCTCCCGTTCGACGCTGGACTTCAGAATTTGCGAGAAGGTCACCTTAGGAGCCTTTTGGTTACGTCCCGTGCTCTTCTGCATACTGTCAGCAACCGGAGCCAAGGGGATGGGGGAGACCAGGCACAAGAGGGGCGAGAGTAATGAGACAGCCGCAGGTTCCACCAACGGGACCAAGTCCCTCCAGAGAATATTGGTTTAAGAAGTGCGATGAGGGATTACTCACGTTAGCTTGAGGATACATCAAGTCGTTGTGGAATCCCGAAGCCGGCCGGGTATACTCGCTTCTGCAGTTCATACACCTAATGGAACTTGTAGCGGAGGTTGCAAGCATCTGAAAATGGTGGTTAGTCATCTCCGAATTGTACAACGCCAAGGGATGCCGTCTACCTGCTCCATGAGGGTCGAGGCTGGTTGAATGGATTTGTAGTCTTGCACAATCTTGTCCAAGAGGAATCGCGTCAATCCTTGCAACATCACCGTCAAAGTGGAGCCGTTGGGATCTTCTTCGAGAAGACCAAGAGGGCCAGCTTCACAGAGTTAGCTCGCGGCTCAAAGAAACAGGCTATTCGATATCAGACGGACCCTGGGGATGGTGGCTTAGCGTCTTCAACATATTCGTCGCCTGACAAATCGAGCCTTCGGCCTTCTGTAACATATCGAACAGAAATCCCAGCTCGCAGAGCAAACAGGTATCTGCAATGCAGGCCGTGGCGGCATGCTGTAGTGCTGTGTTTCGAAGCAAAGGAGTAAAATGCATGACCTGAAGCAAGGAATTGGCGTATGAGTTGGCGATGTGGATCTCCAGCCCCGAGTACTGGGTCCTGTTGTAGAATCTGATGCAGGTAAGCTACTTTCCCCAGCACAAGACAAGGCCTGACGTACCCAAAATCAAAGTCGTCGACACCAAACTTGCTGTACTTGATCTCAACGTTCCGATACATAGGCGGGCACTCTGCCTTCGAAGGATCAATCTCCATTTGCAGGAGCGAGTTTGCATCTTCGGCCTTGTCATCGTCACCCTGAACAGGCGTCTTGGCGAGCTCTCGTGCCTTTTCACTGAGAAACTTGGGTGCCAAAATGCCCGAGACGTTGCCTTTGTCCAGACTGCGGGTATCTTCGACTTGGTTTCTTCGGAGTCCCCTCGTGTTGCGCCCATACAAGCCGAAGTCCGTCGGCTTAAGACCGGACAAGAACTGGGGATCTAGTTTTGTTGGAGGAGCTCCGACATCAGAGATGAGATCCGGCCATGCAGATGCCAAGACCTCTCGGTAGTAAGGCACGCCGATTGAGCTCAGGGGGCTGAAGGCAAGTCAGTAAAGTAGCCCGAATGGGCTGAATCATCTCACTTACGTATCGGCAGTCCATTCAATAGTCGGCAGCGGTTCTTCGGGGGTCGCAAACTCAGTTTGCGACGGGTAATCCACGAAATGAAGTTTCGAGGGAGAGCCCCAGATATGAATGTTGTACTCGGCGTCCGCCAGCGCGACAGCCTCGCCGGATGGCGCGATCTCGAACATGGTCAGATACGTCATCGTGTTGGCTTGCCGCACATTGCTAGTGTTTGGGTTCATTAGGTCGACAACGTGCATCTGTCCGCTCTGAGACATGACGATGCTGGTAGTCAACATTCTCGGATGCATTCTGACGAAAGCCGCGCCGGCTGGAAACGGTATTGGTGACATTGATGACATCTTTTTAATATCAAAAACATTCAAGAACGGGTCCAGCATGTAGTTTTGCCCCTGACGCAGCGAATAACCACAAGTGACAATGAAGTCATGCTGGGCGTCCATGTCGCTAATGAGAGCAGAATGGGCGTTCCAACTCTTGACGACCGAGAAGTTGATGGGATCAATGAGGTTGACTGTGCCGTCCTTTGTCGCAGCGCAGATAAATCTGCTTTTCCTCATTACTTTGTATGAGTGCGCCGTCGGAACCTGACATTGTCAGCAAGGCTCAACAGCAACATGTGTTCGGAGCATACCTGTTTGACGATTTCGCCCTTGGCGAGATCGATTACAAACATCGTATCCTGGAAGCCGGCGACGAGAATCTCGGAGGTCCCTTTGGATGTAAAACTCATGCATCGTAAGTCTTTCATGTCGTCTTGTCTATATTGACGTCAGTCAGGCGATCAGCGTTTCGGCAACTGCATTCAGGATTGCGCACCTGATGTGCCAAATAGGAGGCCCCTTCCTCGAGGCCATGTGTATATCTCGTGAGCCCAACACCACCACGCCCTTGTCGTTTACCAAAATCTGTCGGACGGGGCCATCGGGGGTGGTGTGCGCCTTGAAGGAGGTATATCGCTGTAGTTCGCTACCATAGAAGGATGTAACTCGGCCCTACTGCTCGTCAGATCATGGCCAGCATACAAGCTCACAGAGTTTGGTACGTAATCATTTCCGGTCCACAGCAGCTCCTGCGCCGTGTCGAAGGCCATGGTCGTTACGGGCGTGGCCATGGCGTGGACGCCCGGAGGCGGAAAGGGGACGCGAGCGACCTGCAGGAGAAGCTCGTCAGCAAAGGTCGAGGCAAAGAGAGCAAATTCGGTGCAGTCATTGGCACAAGAGCAGTCGAGAGCCGACGCGCAGGATCGCGGGATTCGACCTCGAGATGCATCAGGATAGTCAAGGAGGGGTACGGATGCAACACTTACCTCGTCCCAATCTCCGTCCATTTTGGTCTGCGCTTCCTCGCCCAAATGACCATAGTTTTTGAAAAGGGGAACAAGTCCAAGATATTGCCGGCAGACCGGGTCGAAGCCGGGCGTTCCAAAACGTCGAAAAGAAGAGCACAAAAAACGGCGACCCGATCGCGGACCCCGCAGCTTCGCGCAGCTCAGGTCGTGGTAGCAGGCAGGGCGGCAGGGAAGATGGATGTGGGGGAGCTTGGGTCTGCTTCTGTTCTCTCTTTGTCCCTTTCGCTGCGGCTATTTCCGAAACCTGGCGGGGGTCCCAAGATGAGATCAATCTCCACTATTTAACCCCTCCAGATTGCTGCCCGAGTGAGAACACTGAAGGGTCATAACTAGGTAGGTGAGCTTCGGTCTGCAACTCAATTCTGCACGGATTTCCCGTGACACGTCCTTCGTTCATTGGGTCTAAAGCAATGCTCTTCCTCTCGATTTAGTCAGGTTGATCGTTGGACTCCAGAAGTTCTCATGGTACATGAAATTGATTGGTTCACCTGATGGCAGGACCTTGAGGGAAACATTATCTCAAGGGTACACAAGTGAAGTAAGGGAAAAGTTCATCATTTGCAATGAAAATCATAACGAGCATATCAAAAACTCTATCATCATCCTTCAAAATACCTTTTCCAGACGAATTATCAGGAACAGCATTTCACCTAGTATTCATTTTTCCTTGGAACATGAGGGCCACCGGCAAGGATCAAGGACGATCGATGTCTGGATCTAGAAGACTTCATACATTTCTCTCTAGTGAGCGAGCTTGTTTCTATGTCTGGGCGACTGGAATGGAGCCATGATCAATCGAGAGATGCCCATAGTCAGTAGAAGGTCAATGATAGGCTACTTGCACACAAGGGCCACAGCAGCAGGTGAGATGGAGGACGTGGTTAAGGAAGAACAAGTAATGGCTGAAAATAATCTGGAACGCTGGGGACGGAGGATTTCATCGAGATTGCAGAAGAGAGATCACAATCGCAACAGCTTTACGTTACGAACTTGGGACACGAGAAGATAGTGCCATGACCTTCACCTTCGAATGATTTACGCCAGCAAAGCCCGTTCATTATTACTTTTGTATTCCTTGCCATTACAACTGTCTATCCGAAGCTTTTGGCCATTTTGCCAGTGCCAGGCCGTGATGAATATCAAAAAGAGTAGCCGCTCCCAAGAAAAAAATATGTCCCGCCCTACCGTCCTTCCTGTTCATTATACACCGTCACTGTTGAAACATGTGCTTTGCAAAGCACTGAAGCGCGCCTTCTTTGCAAGGAAAACGTAGTGCCGTCTGTGATCGCTGCAGAAACAGGAAGCGTCACCAGTGAAACTTCCGCATTCCAAAAAAAAACTATCATCGCAAAGCACCGTCTGCCGGCTCTGGTCATTCTTTGGGGATCAGATCCCGTTCCTCACCGCTAGGCAGTTCCTCCTAGTCCTGGCTAGCACTGAGGTCCAGGTTCTTCTCCCATAAATTACGGAGGATAGCCGTCACGCCTTCGTCTTCCTCTCCGCCCACGAGACTTGATCCACTCAGCCCCTGAACTCCCGAACCCTCTTGTAGAGCTCGACTACTCTGGCGATCGTCCTCGAAGCTGGAGCCGGCGCCACTTGTCCGGATCGACTGCGCACGCGGCGTCATGGGTCTCCTTGCTCCGGCCGCGCTGTTCTCGTTGAGGCTCGAGTTCCGCAAGTGTTGGCCTGGAACAATACCACTGCGCATCGACGCCGCTTTTCCGTTGAGGCTGGCCGTGCCGTTGCGCGGTATCCGTTGGTGCTTGCTCAGGCGATTGACCTGCTCTAGACGATCCAGAGAGCGAACCACCGGATTCTGGAATCTGCGTACGCTGAGGTACTCCATCCCTGTCCGTTCCAGCTGCTTGGCCACACGAGGATCTCTGCTTGCGCCGCCATCGTATCCCGGGCCTCCGATTCCCACGAGAGGACTCGCGCCGATCGCACCAACACCACCTGAGACTGCCTGTCCTGGTTCAATCACGGAGCTCGCGCGCTGCAAGTTAAGCTTCTGCTGAGTCCGCGACTTCTCGGCAGGCGGGGCAAAACGCCTCCCGGATCGCGGTGCCAGCGCGGTGCCATCTTCATCGTCTGACAATCTGGAGTTTCGTTTCGAGGTCGATCCCAGGCTTTCTGAGGACTGTGGTCTTTGCTGAGAGGTATCCTCTGACCTGCGACTATCGGGTCGCCTGGAGAGCTGGTAGAACGACCCCTCGCGCGCAGGGCCGGAGCTTCCCGCACCAACGAATCTTGAGATAAGCTCGTCGCCAGAGCTTGTACCAGGTGCGCTAATGACATTGTGCGAGTCTGCGAGCGTTGAAACGCGGCTAATGGAGTCGGGAGACTGGGAATGGCCCCGGCGCGAGACAGAGACGGTGTCTGCGGTCATCTTGGGCGGCGCGCCGTGTGAAGGAGTGCGCTGGAGTAATCTCGAAGTTAGGTATTCACTGTGTTGGACGGTCTCGGGATCGGGGACCCTCGCAGGAGACGGGGACGGTTGTGCTGTGGGAGTTTCGGTTCTTGAGTTGTTCGCGCTGCTGTCGTCGGGCTTCGCTAAGGATTGGGCACTGGCGAGCGATCCTCTTCTCGATAGGTAGGGCGAGGCAGATGTGCTGGCGTCGACCCATTCGTCGTCCTGCCCGTCGTTGCCCAGATCGAAGTGTACCTGTGACTTTTGCGATTTGACCTTGTTGACGGCCGGGTTCGAGTTCGTTCGCTTGAGCTTGTCAGAGGACTTTGTCTTCTTGTTCACTTCGCCGTGGGACTTGTTCCGGCGCAGATTCGTAGAGGAGGCGTCCTTGCTGAGGTTCGTCGATGAGCTGTCGCGGGACAGTTTCGCGTCGGATTGGACGCGGCGATGACTGGCAGCGAAGCTTGGTTTTCGTTCGGGAGAGGGAGAAGCAATGCGTCGGTGATTCAGTTTGGCGGCGTTGGACCCATTGTGTTTGTGTAATGCCTTCGAGGAGGGGACGCGAGCATGCAAGCGACCGGCGCCAACGACGTGCTTCTGGGGCTTCGATCGATGCTGATGATGATGTTCCCTGTGGGTATGGTCGCTGTTCGTAGAGTCGCTCTCCTGATGATTGAGAGGAGGGCGCTTTGATGATTGGCTGGCCGGCGAGGATTCGTCGGCGTCTCTGTCTCGAACCATGATTGCTTATTTGCCCCCTGGGCGCTGAATACGTATATTGGCAATTGGGGGTATCGGGATGGTAAATAGGCGTGTGTGGTTCTGATGCGCGGCAACTGCTGCTGCTGCTACTGGGCGTCCGGAGATGAATGTGGTGGTGGCTGCCGACCTGTTTCAATGACCTAATGCCTGTGAATATGTGTACAGGGCCTCCGGGCAGCGTGGGACGTCTTAGATGCGGCCAATTGGGCGTCAGCGGTAGGGGTTGAGGGTGAATTATGCTGGTTGTCCGAGGCGATGCTGGCAAAAGATGCAACTTTCGATGGAAGAGTTCCGGGACTGGGAATGACGCAGTAGACGAGAAGAGCAGATGGTTTGCGAAAATAAAAAGAATGGAGGGAAAGTCGACCTTGTCAAGGTACCCGAGACCGAATTCGCAACCGCGCACCCGCACGATGACCGCAACCGCACATCCAGCGCCTGCCATTGGGAGAGCTCGCCCTGAGGCTCGTTCAGCCAGCTTTGGTGCCTGGATTCCGGCGTCGCACAGCCAGCTCACTCACTAAAAAGGTGCGCCTGGACCCGACTTCAACCGCTTCCGCACCCCTCCACTGTATTCGAGATTCCTAAATCCTAAAATTCCCAGCGGAGTTCTCGAAACAGGCAGGTTCTGATTGGCTCGCACTTCCAGATTATGTCACCCCTGATTGAATCAAGGATTCTGCAGCATCTGCACGTGATCTCTGCATAAGCTTCTTGCCGCATTTGCGGGACGGCTTCCGCCACAGGCTCGTCACAAGGCGGTAGCACGTCGACTGCAACCACTTTAGTTCGATTCCACTACCACTCGCCTTGCGGAAGTCCAATTTTGTAAACAAGCAACACACTTCTACGACGACAATCTTGGAATAAGTTTATTAAGACAATCCTCTAACCAGCATCCAAAATGTCGACCGACGTCGCCGCCCTACAGGAAGATCGCAAACAGTACCAGGAGCAGGTACGCGCCGCCTCATCGACTTTCATAACTGCCGTTTGCTGACTTTCTCTCCGCAGCTCGATGTCGTCCTCGCCGGCCTCAAAGATGACCCTGGAAATGCCGAACTCAAGAACCTGCAAGCGGAGTTGAATGACATGATCTCCCTCCTAGACGAGTCTCTTGCTGAGCTGCAGCCGAAGCAGGCACCCAAGCCCGCACCTCTGAAAGCCCCTAGCCCGCCCCCCGAGAAGTGGTCCAAAGAGAACCACCCCGCCTTCAAGAAAGCAGCTCCCGCCGTCGAAGAGAAAGATGAAGCGCCCGTAACATACCGCGTGAACGAAACCGTAATGGCGAAATGGGTCTCGGGTGACAGGGGATTCTATCCCGCGCGCATCACCTCTATCACGGGTTCTTCAACAGCACCCATTTACGTCGTCAAGTTCAAGAGCTACGACGAGACCGACACTCTGCGGGCCAAGGACATTCGTCCCATGAACAACAAGCGCAAAGCTGACGGAACACCAGCCTCCGGATCCAGCACCGCACAACAACCCGCCCAGCCTGCACCGCCAAGTCACAGTGGCCCATCAAATGGCGTCGTCACCTCTGCGGCTGCGAGCCTGTACCCGGAGCAGCAAGCTAAGCTTGATGCAGAGAAGAAGACTGACGGAGCTGCGAAGCCGCCCAAGGCCAAGAAGATCAAGGCGACGAGGGAGCTGGAGAAGGGCAAGAGCAAATGGCAGGAATTCAACGCCAAGTCCAAATTTGGAAAGACTCAGAAGAAGGACAGCATGTTCCGGACGCCTGACGGTGTTCACGGCCGAGGTGCGCGTTGCTGTCGAGTCATGTCTGATTATCTTGCTAACTCTTTCACAGTCGGTTTCACAGGCTCTGGCCAAACCATGCGGAAGGACCCTACCCGCAGCCGGCACGTATATCAGCAAAACGACGAACTCGATTAAGCGCCGTCATTCGAATTTGCGCATGGGACGGGTTCTCAGCAAGAGGAAGTCCGAGGCTTGGGAGGCGTTCACGGGTGGTTTGGCAGTCTCGTTCCCTTCTTGGTAATGTGTCTTGTTTTCGCTTTACATAGGCTAACGGTTTGTACACGAGTTTCTTCCCTCCAGATGCGAAGAGGGGTTCCCCTCCCCCGTCTGGGCGCTGCCAACGGTGCAGAGGGACTGTTGATACAAATTTATGAGATGCCCACAACTCCCCAGATCTCAAGAAGCTCCGTTGACTAAACGTTTGATTGCACAGGGTATCCTACACTCAACGACTCTGCGGTAGGCCACAAACCTATTAAGGCGATCGAAGGTCGATCTTGGGGGCAATGCTCCGGGCGATTTTTAGGAAAGCCTCCGCTCTCTCGCTCGTAGGTTCAGACACCACCGTCGGCTTGCCGAGATCCGCATCGTCGCCGATGGACGGATGCAGTGGAATGTCGCCCAGGAAGTCGATGTTGTGCAAGGAGCACAGGCGCTCGACTCTGTCGTTGGACCCGAAAACGTGTGTCTCTCCCTGACAATGCGGACACTTGAAGAGTGACATGTTTTGAATCAGTCCCAGGATGTTGGTGTTGACCTTGTTGAACATGTTGATCCCCTTGACAGCGTCCTTGACGGCGAGCGTGTGAGGTGTGGTCACGATGATGGATCCTGATGTCGATGAGTATCATGATTGCAGAGTTTGATGGGTTGACTTGCCGTCGAGGATGATCTGCTGTGTGATTGTCAACTGCGTGTCTCCTGTTCCAGGGGGCATATCCAGAACCAAAACATCCAGAGTGCCCCATTCAACTTCGTGAAGTAACTGCTGAATCGCCTTCATCACCATCGGGCCTCGCCACACCACCGCGTCGTCCTCCGGAACGAGATAGCCCATGGACATGGTCTTGACACCGTAGTTCGTCATTGGCACTAACTGGTTGCCTGGGACGGCGTCAACATGAATATCGAGTTGGAATTCGGTTTACTTTGTCTCACTCTGTGACAGCCTAGGCTCTCCGGACAAATTGAAGAGAGTAGGGATGGACGGTCCAAAAATATCTGTGTCGAGAATGCCCGCGCGGTAACCTAGTCTAGCGAAAGCCAATGACAAGTTTGCTGAATGAAAGAACATCAGTAAACTCAGTGTCGAATCTGAAGGGCTTACTCTTGCTCTCACCTGCAACTGTGCTCTTGCCAACGCCTCCTTTTGCGGAAGAGACGGCAATGACCTTGTCAACACCTCGAATCTTGCGTTGTACTGGTTTCCTCGGCCAGTGAGGCGGCGTGCCAGACTTTGGCAAACCCTAGCTTCGATGTCAACAATAAAGCCAGGAGGCTCTGCAACCAGATTGACTTACTAAGGGATTCTCATGGCCAAGTACTCGAAGAGTGTACTGGAAAGGGCGGGATAATGTTGGTCTCATCGCGTCTGAAGCGTATAGGAACTACCCGCAACCTAAAAATTATCAAAATTCGGAATGGACGAGGACGATCTAAGCCTCCCAAGTTTTAGATCAATGGTGATGTAAGGTCAAAGATGCAAGTGATACTGACAAGGGTCTTCGGTCGGGATATCCTCGGCAAGCATACAGGGAAGAGCTTCTTTGCGGAAAAATAAGATCAGTCGCAGAAACAGCCTATAAGTCGATGCAACGAGCTATTTTCTAAAGCGCGAATGCGAAAATCAACTCCTGCTACCACGGAACCTACTCATTGTGCTCAAGGCTAATGAGTGTTCCAGCTCGAATACCAACCACGTGACGGGAGCTTCCCCAGCCACATGGGCCCACAGAGCCCACCAATTGAGCCTTTCCATTGGACAACCGACCTCACCTTCTCTCGCCGCGCCTAACTTCGCAATGAGATGAATGAACCGTGAATTTCGCTGAGCTCGTTCTCAGCCAAACAACCACCCACGCAACAATACCCGAGAGTCAAGTGTGGCATCTTAATGAGGCGGAAGAAATAAGCCATCTCGCCAAGTGCTCGCAAGCTTCAACCCTCCGATACCCGATTCTATCTTGATCTCAGAAAAGGTCTCTCACCCCAGCCACCGGGACCTGAGTCTCCTCAGTCGCCGCTCCGCAACATACCTCCCGAGATTCTCGGGCCCGAAACCGACCGGCGCATCGCCATCCAAACCTCGAAGATACCCGGAACACCAACGTTCCACCCATCCAAACAGCCACAATGACGACAGCCTCACTATTCGACATGGCCCAAGGCCGCCGCGACCTCGCCGCCCTTCCAACAGACTGGCAAAACAACATCAGAGAAGCAGTAAGCCCACCCTTTTTTTTTTACCCCTTTTCCCCTCCACAAGTTACCATCTAAATCAACTTGATATTAGTGGGAAGTGGTCGACCAACAAGGCCTCGGCTCCCTCAACGCGCGCGAGTGGCCCTTTGCTCTGCGCGCCATCGGCTTCGACCTGGCCCGCACAGAAACCTACGCCCTGCTGCTCGCCCACGGCGTGCCGCCGCCCGACCACGACCCGGCGCGGGGGCCCTGCAGCCCGTCGCGTCTGCGCATGCCGCAGGAGCACTTCTCGGCCATCGCGGCGTGGATGCTGATGCGGCGCGACCCGCAGGAGGAGGCCGAGGACGCGTGGAAGATGTTCGACCCGCGCGGCACGGGGAGGGTCACGCTCGACTCGCTGCGCGCCGTGTGCGCCGAGGTCAACAGCACCCTGAGCGAAGCCGACATGCGGCGCATGATTGACATGGCCGACATCTCGGGCAAGGGCTGGGTGAGCAAGGAGGAGTTTATTGAAGTCGCGAAAGGTGGCTTCAGTCGTGGTTGAGCTGGGGGAAGAAGGAAGTGGTGTGTCTTTTATTTTCCATTAGGCGAGAGAGCTTGATCCATTCTCCCAGTTCATACCCATTCATAGCTTGGATTCGAATACACCAGAACAATAGCAAAAAGTGGCTATATGATCAGTCACGAATAAGCCATATCGACCGTGTAATCGTCTAAGTCTTAACCCCAGGCGACCTGCGCAACGGCAACCCGCCCTTCTCATACGCCATATCAATCATCCTCATCTGCCCAATGCTATCCTCTCCGTCCACCCAAACACTCGTTTCGCGCCCCTTGACCCGGTTCACAAACTGCTCTAACTGATGCCGGTACGTAAGCCAGTAGTCCTCCCCAACACCCTCAAGCCCAGCCTCTTTGAACGTGTAGGCCTTCTTGGACGTCTTTTCCGTCCACTTCTTGACTACCGACCCATTGCTCTTGTTCTTGATGACGAACTCGTCCACGACGTCGATGCGATGCCACAACCCCCCCAGCATAAAGTTCGCAAAGTCAATCTTCCTCTTCCGCGTCTTCTCCTGCCCGATCGGCAACTTGACATCCTCAACGACCGTCTCCCTGTGCGTGACGCTCAACCTCGGCAGGTCGATCCCCAGGATGCTCCCTTGAAGCGTACCCTCCGCCTCCGCCGTTCCGCCGCTCTTCATCCGCCAGATGACCTTCCACGAGTGGTCCGCCTTGTCCTCTGGCGCGGGCATCGTCTGGAACTTGGCGTCCAAGCACTTCTCCGGCTCGCCCTTGAACGTCTGCCTGATGGCGCTCACCGTGTACGTCCCCAAATCCATGAAGGCGCCGCCGGCCAAGTCATACTGGAACCGAATGTCGTTGGTTCGGAAGAGCAGCGCGGGGAGAAACGCACTTGCCTTGACATGTTCGACATTCGGCGCGTCAACCAGCGTCAGGTAGTACTGCCAACTGGGCTGGAACCGATAGTGGAACGCCTCGAGAAGCACCGGGGCGTTGGGCTCCTTCAGCAACGGCTGCCTAAAGAGCGACTCGGCCTCGGCGGCGTTTGCGACCGACGGCTTTTCCAGGAGGACGTGTTTTCCCGCTCTCAAGGCCTTGAGGGTCCACTCGTAGTGCAGGCCGTTGGGGAGGGGAATATAGATGCAATCGATGTTGGGGTCGTCGATGATGGACTGGTAGTCGGGTTTGACATCCGGGATACCGTGTTTGGCCGCGAAGGCGGCGGCTTTCTTTTGGTCCCGGGCCGCGACGGCTTGCACTACGACTTCCGGATGGGATTTGGCCGGGATGATGATGCCCGTCGGCGCGATGTTGGCGGCGCCGAGGATGCCGAAGCGCAGTGCTCCATCTTGCGGGGGGGCTACGGGCGGGTTAAGGGTAAGGTAGTTGCGGCGCAGGAGGCCCCAGATCGAAGCCATCGTTTTGTGCTGCCTTGCTCTCAGGATCCGAAACTTGGAATCTTCGGATGAGGTTAAAACTATTACACGTTCAGAAGTGATGTGAGATTGTGAATGGGATGAGTGAAAGGAGGGGTGATGATGGGACGGACTGCTGTGACGTTTACCCTGCACGGGCAGCCGGGGTCAACAACAGCCGAGGACCTCTAGGCAAAGGTAGATTAGATTATCTGCAGTAACTACCTAGGCAGTCCTGGAAGCGAGACTGTGGCGTCACACCAGCGAAGAGCGGCGCGGGTCACCGAATTTCCATATCGAGCATCATGCCGTACTTTTTTACTTTTTTACTTTTTTACTTTTTTACTTTTTTACTTCAATTTTTGAAAAGCTACGTAGGTTGGCGTCCTTGGACAGCTTCAGCCCACGGAACAGAGCTTGACCCTACTTCCCGGTCCAGACTCTGCAGAGGTATCACCCATTAAATAAATTCCTTACAAAACGTTATCGGCCTTGAAGTCGAACAGGGCCTGCTTAACACGCTCCTTCATGACCTTCTCTCCCTCACGAACCCAGACTCTGGGGTCGTACTTCTTCTTGTTGGGCTTGTCGGCACCCTCAGGGTTACCAACCTGGGTCCTGCTAGGGATTAGCGGCTGTGTGCGCTAGTTTCACAAGGGAGGAGGCATACTTCAAGTAATCAATGTTTTTGGTAACGTAGTCCCGGATACCGACGAGGTAAGCCCACTGGAGGTCAGTGTCAATGTTGACCTTTACGACACCGAAGGAGATAGCCTTCTGGAACTCCTCAACAGCGGAGCCAGAGCCGCCGTGGAAGACGAAGAAGACGGGCTTCTTGTCGCCGTTGCCAAGCTTCTGGGAGACGAACTCCTGGTGCTTGCCGAGCAGCTCGGGGTGGAGCTTGACGTTGCCGGGCTTGTAGACACCGTGGACGTTACCGAAACCGGCAGCGATGGAGAAGTAGGGGGAGATGGGGGACAGAGCCTGGTAGATCGCGTAGATGTCGTCGGGCTGGGTGTACAGAGAGTTGTTGTCAACGTCCTCGTTGTTGACACCGTCCTCCTCACCACCAGTGACTAGTCATGCTGTCAGCCGAGGACAGGTATCAAACCAGGATAGCGCAACTTACTTCCGATCTCCATCTCGAGCCACTGCTTCATAGGGGCAGCGCGCTTAAGGTACTTAGCGGTAGTCTCGATGTTGTAGGCGACCTCCTCTGTTGCTCGTCAGCTTCTAGTTCGAGGCACAGTCTTGAGGCAAAACCAACCCTCAGAAAGGTCAATCATGTGAGAGGAGAAAAGAGGAGTGCCAGAGCGCTTGAATTCGGCTTCGTCCTCGTCGAGCATGCCATCGAGCCAAGGCAGGAGCTTCTTGCTGCACAAGAGTCAGTTTCCGCGCGAACAGCGCATATGTGGGATCGATGTGGGACTCACGCGCAGTGGTCGGTGTGGAGAATGACGGGAACACCATAGATGGGAGCAATGGAGCGGATGTAGTGAGCGGCAGCGATGGCACCGGCAACGGAAGCCTCCTGCTTGTCGGCAGAGTTAGGGATGCCCTTGCCGGCGAAGTAGGCGGCACCACCCTGGGAACTGGGAGGTGTCAGAAAACGGTCTGTATGAAAGAATTGTAGCCAAGCGGAAACGCACGTCTGAAGAACGATGGGAGACTTG
The DNA here is from genome assembly GCA_036785495.1 of Colletotrichum neosansevieriae. Classification (NCBI taxonomy): domain Eukaryota; kingdom Fungi; phylum Ascomycota; class Sordariomycetes; order Glomerellales; family Glomerellaceae; genus Colletotrichum; species Colletotrichum neosansevieriae. The sequence continues at coordinate 54,782 of JAVHLV010000044.1, read as the reverse complement.
GCCTCGCGGGCAGCCTCGAGGGCAGCAACGGCAGTAGAAGAGGAGGTCTGGGAGGCGGGGTTGTTAGCCGATTATCAACCCCCTCTTTTCCGTTTCGTCCGGATTCTTCGCGGACGGCCAGCAGGTAGCACCAGCAACCGACGCGCCACAGAAACTACGAACACGGGGAAGGTAGTGAAGACTTACGACGTTGCAAGCGGGGAGAGCGAAGCCCTTCTCCTTGGCGTAGGAGAACAGCTTCAGGACGTCATCGCCGTAGATGACTCCGGGCTTCAGGTTGAGCTCTTGCAGCAGACCCATGGTGGATGGCGGGGTATCTGTAGGTAGTGTGAAGCGGATGTAAGATCTATTGCGATTGTCCGTGGACTGAGGGACAGGAGGTTGCGATGTAGGTTGAAGTCTAGAAATGGAGGAGAGAAGATGCAGAGAGAAAGTTCAGGATAGGTGGACGTGGACGGGTTAACTATGTTTGGCTGTCCGCTGCTCGAACCCTCCTCAAGCGGGATTTTACTCGGGCTGACCTGAGCAGCCAGACTCGGCGGGTGCGTTTTGCTGGGTCGCGGCTGCATAAGGTGAATGCTGGGTGCTGGGAGGGAGGTACGTGGAGGAGCTCCTCTTCCCGGTCACCCTTTCCTATTCTCAGGTCACCGTTGGCAGCAGGAGGTACATGAGGTTCTAGCCCGCATGTACCGAGGGGCAGTCCATCTTCTTCCATAGGTACTGCTGCCCTTGGATCCAATCGCAGCAGCCACAGGTGCCAATTTAGTTGGAAATTACCAATACCATTGCAACAATCCTAGACTTGTATCAAATGCCTTCTCCATGTTCCTCACCGAATATCGCCAAATATCGTCCTTGTCTCAACCCGGGCGACTTGTTGAGGGTTTGAGGGGCATCATCCAAATAGAAAAGGTACATGGTTGGAAGTACCCATGGTCTTACCAAATCACAGAGCCCCTCTCACCACGTCAAACGCGAATAACCCCTCCCCCCACTCGTCGTCCAATTGACGTCAAAAAATTGCTGGAGCCCCACTCGTGACCGGGATCGAATTACTTGCTGCCCTGTGCTTTTCCAGGTTGAGCAGCACATGCACGGGCCAGGCTCTCCCAGGCGTGCCTCTCTCGCCCAGCTGCCTTTCCTCAAGCCCCGCCATTCCTACGCCGCTGCCACCGAGACCGCAGCTCAGACAGCTGACTGTCATGGTATTTGACTTTTCCCTCTCCAGACATCTCGGCCTTACTTTTGCCTGTTGAGATATTTCTTGTCCAGCCCGTGGATAGATATCTGGAAACAAGCAAGCCGACGACAGGGTTATTCACCGAGAATTTCGGTGTAGTTCAAGGTTTGTAATAATCACTTTGTCCTGGATTGGATTACAACTGACTCCCCAGAAAGAAGCATCGTGAAGGTCGGAATCCCGCCGGAACCAACACCCACCGCATCAACAAATCTCCGTCCAAATCCAAACAGACCCCCATTTCTGCAGCCGAGCCCCGGAAAAGCACAGCCAATTGCGCCGCTCCATGACGATGCCATCCCCCGGACATGAACTCATCCTTCCAGCTGCGTTTGTCAACCCCAGCCTTGAACGCCTCGACCTTTGCCGAAACCCGGGAAGATGCGGGATCGTAACGACCCTCTACCCTTCGTCCGCCGAAAACCGAGTTATCAACACCCACAACGGGAAGCTCGCAGACTGCTCTTCCTCGGTCGAGCGTTGACCACCCCGCGATGCCTTCCTGAATTGCCGGAGAAATTCCACATTATTTGGCTCATCTCGTGTCTTTGATATCGTGGCCTCCACTTCCCAAGAGTTCGCTTTCCCACCTCCCGCCTATTACACGGCCTTCATCTGCCTTCATCTCGGTCCCCAACCGCGAGCTTGCATATGTCATGTCATGCCTTGCAACATCTCGATAACAGAGCCGGACCAGACTGACAAACCGAAGCCTACCTTGTTCTCGTACCAACGCCGTCCCGTCAGGGTTATGCATCCTTGCATCGTCGCCTCCTAGTCTATATAGCTTCCTCTGTCCTCGCCCGGCTCCAGGACCCCGCCAGGCCAACACCCTTCACTTCAGTCCAGCTCCAGATTCTCTAGTGCCTCCGCCACGAAGGTCTGGTCCCCCTCCCGTCCCGAAAACGCCTCCCCCTCCAGCTGCGCTCCACCGTCGTCCCCAGCTTCGCTTCTGCTGCCTTCGCTTTCTGTTTCTGGCGGCGTCACCAGGCCCGTAATGCGCCGAACCTCCAGGTTCCGCTTGAGCATGCACATCTCCACCGAGATGCCGGGCCCGAACGCGCACCCCACCACGTAGTCGCGTACCCGGGCGTCCGGCGCTATCGCGTCCATATCTTTTGAACGGAGCCTGTCCAATACGCTGAAAATGGTGGCTGAACTCGAGTTTCCGTGCTTCATGTATGTGTCATAGCTCGCCCGCATATGGTATGATGAGATATTCATCGACTTTTCCGCTTCGGTTAGGATGGTCGCTCCTCCGGGATGCATGGCCCAGTCGAAGTCGTCTGCTTTCTGATATTTCGGTCCTAATGATGGAGTCGAAGCGAGCAATTCTGAAAACGTCGACGGTACCGCTCCTGAGGCGAGTTTGGGGACCCGAGGCGAAAGAACTACCTTCCAACCTAGTGCACAAGTTAGTCCTTTGAACAGAGCTGCGAGGAGCTTTTTCTCTCCACTTACCAACAGGATCAACATCAAACCCCAGGTCGCCTTCAGTATCGGGAATGATTTTGTGTTCCCAGCCCAATAAAGAATACACGGGCGTCGTCATGTCTCCGATGCCGTTGCTAAGCACCACTGCGCTGGCGCAATCCGAGAATAGCGCCACTCCGATTCTCGTCTCCTGCGTCTCGTTGATGCTCTCGAGCTCGCTTCTAACCAAAGTTGTGCTGACCTCGAGCGCGACGCACAGGATCCTCGCAGGCTTTCGTCGGTACTTGTGACCCAGCGCCAAGTTTGCCGCCGTTCTCAGCGTCGCCAATCCTCCGCTGCAGCCGACCCCGTGCAAGAGGACCTTCTCGACCTGCTGCGTCAATCCGAGCCCCGTAACCACATAATGATCAAATCCTGGGTTGGCGCTATCGGTGCACGTAGTCGCTACGACATGTGTAATTTCAGCGGGGTCGATTTGGGCTTCTTCGATGGCTTTCCGGGACGCGCTGATCGCCAAAGGGACGCCGTCGCTCATGAAGACTTTGTGCAGGTCTGCTATTGATGGGGGATCTCTCTGGTTGACGATTGGGTGTTCTGGTGTGCCGATCGACGAACGGTACTCGATACCGGTGAATCGATTGATGGAGAGGATCTTCCTCATACTTGATTGTCTGCCGTTAGCAATGAACAGGCGCTAAGCTGAACGAACTTACGCAGGAGAATCTGGGTAAAACCTCTCACTAAGGTAGTCTATCGAATTGGCCTCCAGCGCATGTGGCGGGTATTGACTACCAACACCTATGATGTCGAGACCAAGGTCCCCGAAGCTGTTCGTAGCTGTCATGGCGGATGCTGGAGTGCGGGGGAGGGGTAGCTCCTAGTTGTCGACAGTAGCTTCCAAGAGGCGTCTGTGACGAGTACGACTGATCGATAGGCAAGGCGACGCGGAGCTGAGGCTCAAGAGTGTAGAGAGGCCCAGAACGAGTCCAACAAGGGGGGTTATTGCCGGTGGTAAGGCACGGCGGCTGGCCTGGAAGTGATGATATCACAACGACGCTGCTACACAGACTACCCGAGCAGGGCAACACGACAGGCACAATGATGTTTGTATGCGCTGTTGTCAGAAGCTCAGGAGACGAAACGTAAAGTCAATCACAAATTGGGCGAGTAATAAGTGAAAAGTCGGTCAATCGATGCGAAAGACAGATAGACGGGCCCTCATGCACAAGAGGAACTTGTGAGTAACGGCGGCACAGGTGGGTTGACTGCATACATATGTAATGCCAAACGAAACAAGCGCCATCCTCTCTGACGTCTGGTTGCTGGTCGCCCCTCAACAAAAGCACCCAGCCCATAGGGGTTGGGTTACTACGGACTACCCGCGGCCCAAGGACACACAGCTTGTTCCCTGAAGTACGGGGAGGTGTCGTTTGCCGGGGGGGCTGGGTGTTCCATTGCAACGCGTGTTTCCTCGTGGCAACAAAAAAGGAAAACGGAGGTATTGTTGCACCGTTTCGTTTCGCAAGGTTCCCCCCCACTGTACCCTTTTCACTCAGCCATAAATTACACTTACTTTCAGACTCGCGAGACTTCTCGAGTCCTTGCCGACCTCCCGACTCGGAGCTCTGCCTCCTCCTGGAATCGAAAGCTGCTAGGATGGCCGTGGATTGTGAACTCGCGGGTCCAACAAAGCTGAATTGAGAGGCCTGAGAGGTGATGCCGCGACGGTGCGCAAGAAGGAGACCCCGGCACTGAAACATGTCTGAATCCCATCTTGGGAGCCCATTTACGCGAGTGGAGACCTCTCTGTGAGAGGAACCTGGGCCCTAGCGAGCCCTTATCGCTGTTTGGCTCAGTTTGAACCCCTGCTAGTTGAGAAGCTCTGGACTCTTAAGGTAAGGTAGCCAGCCATCTTCAGAGATGATGGTGTAAGGGTGAATTGATGATTGAGAAAAATGTATGTCTGTAATCGTCAACTCATTTTTGCAAGCCTCCTCAAATCTCGAGTCCTTTCAAAATAATTTACATTTGATAAAGGAGGTTGGATTGACAAGCGCCCAGTGTCACAGACGGATTCGTCTCATAGTGTATGTGCACCAACAGACACGGCCGGCAAGTCTCATCTGATACATTCCACCCATCCGAACTTGGTTCTGTGCCCTTTTCCTTTCCAAAAGCACAGGTCTTTATCCGTACATTCCCTCGACGCCAGTTTGGAAGACACAGACACCCGGCTACGGCCCGCTGTACCAGTGCCAGCCCAGAAAGCGCTGATCTACAATTCCCAGATAGGGAAACCTTGAAGCACACAGAAACAAAAAGAGCCCACGCGCCTCCGTGTGGGCGGCACGCGTCATGGATTCAATATCATGGATTAGCTCCCAGCTCGCGTGGTCCGTTGTGGCAGTTGGCTGGCAAGCTGCATGAGCTCCCCTGCAGGGCGAAAGCTCAATGACGATCAGTTTACGTTTTTTTGCTGCTGCTTCCTCGGCTCGGTTTTTTTTGTTCTTACTCTGCATATTGCTGATTTACACGGGATTGCGAGCTATGATCAGAGAACTGCATAAAACATCTATGATGTGGAATGTAATCCTTTTGTGCATAAATCCTGACTACCCATACTCGTCTGCTTCTTCGTTTGATACAAATGAAAAATTGGTGCCAAATGAGGCCGCTGGATCGACTTTCGTCGTGCTACCAACTTGTGAGGGTATCCCTTGGGTGTGTGTGTAATGCTTGCATTGCTAACTATGGATACCCGATGGGCGGATGTATCTATACATCAGTGCTTACATAATGTAGTGCCCTGTGGGCTAGTGTGACACATACTCTCAACCAGCGACATGAGCCTAAAACTGGCTTACCGAGGAAGTACTTCCACATGAACCGGAGACAGGGTCCTATGGACGGGATATCGGATCCCTGCCAGCAACCTCGGGAGCATTTACGAGCACGTTAACTTGAAATAAGCTTCCTGGCTCTACCACTGGTCAATTGGCATCATCCCGCCCTCAACAACGCCAAATAGTCTGAAAGGCTGAGACACTCCGCTTAGGGGGCGCAGTCTCTCCGTTCGGGCAATTGAATTGCTCCACGCCGACCTCAAGTATCGCCGCGCCGGACCGATCAACTGCACCTCCGGGGTTCTCGGGGGCTTTCGGACAACCTTCCATTTTCCTGCGTCCTGCGCCGAACCGGGCGCATCTTCCACACTGCCCGCAATGCAGCTCTCAAAACTCCCCTTCATCCTCCACGCCATCATCGAGACGGTCGCCGCGTCCTCCTTCGTTCTCAAACCGGACAGCCAGCTACCCAGCCCGTCTGTCGCCGCCCAGCTGGTCCTGCAGTCTCTCGGCGGCTTGCTTCTAAGCACAAACCTGATTTGTCTGGTCTTCGTCTTCCGTCCAGAATTCGATGAGACCAGCAGGCTGACAGCTGCGTCGCTAGCCTTCTGGCACGTCTGGCCTTGCTACCGCGCCTATGTACGCCTGACGCGTCCAGCTGTAAAGGGGAAAACTCTCGGTGGACCAGCGGTGCATCTTGGCGTGCATGTCATGCTGTTTCTGCTTTTCGTCGCTGCAGCTCTTATGGGATAGGTAGAATGGGTGAGTTGGTTTTAGATAGACATAAACATCGTGCAAGCGAGCAGACCAAATTCTGCAAAAATCACATGCGCCCCTTTTCTATTGGGATATCTTGGTTCTTCTACACGCACACACACCAGACTTTTGTTTCCCCTAGTTCCTGAAGAGCCTCAGGCCCTCCTCCTCGGCATTAATGTCGTCCTCCATCTCCTCGTCAGAAGCCTTCTCGCCAAGCTCCATCTTCTGTCCGAACAAGGTGCCAAACAACCTATCAATCGCTTCTTGCTCCCACATCCTCCGGTCCTCGGGCGCCATGAAGTTCTGCAACTTCTCATGAATGTTGAACCGCATCTTGCGGCCCTTGCTCGCCCTCCGATCGACGTGCTTCTTCGTCTTGGCCTCCTTCATCGCGGCCCACCGCACCGTCGGCTGCGCGGCCGCGCCCGTGGACCCGTTGTCGTTGGTGCGCTGCTCGACGAGCTCCTTGAGCAGGAGCTGGTAAAAGTCGGCGTCGTCGTAGATCTCGGGGTCCTCGTTAACCTTCTGGGCCACCTGCGCGGGCGCGCAAGAGCGCGGCGTGCGCGTGCGCTTGATCAGCCGGTCCGCGTGGAGGAGCTGGTCCTCCAGGCTGGCGACGATGGAGTGCTGCGTCGAGACGAGGTTGCGCGTCTTGACCTCGACGGTCGCACTGCGCGTCTTGCCGGACCACGTTTCGAGCACCTTCTTGCGGTACTTGAGGGCGCGCTGCTCGGTCTCCTGGATGCCCTCCCAGATGGCCTCGTCGGGGGTCGAGGCGTCGAAATCGCTGCCGCGCTTGCGCTTCGAGCCCGTCTGCGCGGCGAGCTCCGCGGGGAGCAGGCTGGCGCGGAAGCTGTCGAGGGTGTTGAGGAGCTTGAGGGCGGCTTCCTCGGCGGCCTCGTAGGGTTCCGAGCTCTGCTCGAGGTCGTCCGTGTCGACGGCGGAGAAGGAGTTTGTGGCGACGATGGCCTTTTGGAGACGGATACGGATGTTGAGGAGGCCGTCGAAGGTCTTGCGCTGCTCGCGCACGGCGAGGCCCTTTTGGGCGTCTTGTTGCGCGGCGGCGGAGAGGGTTGCGGAGAGGGCTTTTTGGCCTTCGCTCATGAGCTTGCGCTGTTCGGCTCTGGCGTCGGCTTTGGATGACTTGCGGCGGGGCTTGGAGTCGGAACCGTCCGAGTCTGAGTCCTCGGCGGACTCTTCGTCGTCTGAGCCCTCGTCTTCGTCGTCTTCGGAGCCCTCGAGACCTTCCATCAGGTCTTCGTCGCTGCCCTCTGATCCTTCCTCGTCATCATCCTCGTCGTCGTCTTCGTCGAGATCAATGCCGCCCTCTTCATCATCGTCCTCGTCTTCGTCATCATCCTCATCCTCATCGTCTTCCTCCTCTTCACCTTCGTTGTCCTCCTCCTCTTCATCAGAGATGAAGTCAGCCGCAGTGGGCCTCTTGCTGCGGCCGCCCTTCTTTGTGACTTTGGGCTGCGAGCTGCCGCGGAAGACGAAACCCCCAAGCTTCTCGTCGTCGCTGTCGCCGAGCGCGTTGTCGCTCTCGATCTCAAAGTCCTCGTCGCCGGCCTTGGCTTCGTCCGCGGCCAGGTCGGCGGTCTCGGGGTCGTCGAATTCTTCGTCATTAGAGTCGAGATCTTCTTGCGCGTCCTCGAAGACGTCACTGCCCCCGTCGCTCGAGTCGTTCAGGGCATCTCTGCTGACGCGCGCGCCGCGGTACTGGGGTCCGAGGGAAACGCCCTCCTTCTCGCGAAGTTTGCTCTTCCTGTCCTGTTCGTCAGTATCTTGACTTGATCCTCAGTGTTTCCGTGTAGAAGCCTCATACCCGACAGTAACATAGTGTTCCGTGCCCGCATTCTCGTCTTCGCTCTCACCACTGTCGCTTTCGTCCTCGTTCTCGTTGGTGGGCTCTGCCTCAGGATCGAGATCTGTAAGATTGTGTAAGTCCCGACCGTTGAAGAAAAAGAAACAGTTGGATCGCATACCCTTGGGCGCATGGTCCTCCCAGTCAGCAGTTCTTCGACGGGCCGACATCGTGTTGTCCGTCGCAGGTGTACACCAAATGGCAGCGGAATCCACTAGGCGAAATTTCTGGGTTCAAGAAACTTTTTGACGGTGAAGCGCGGCAGAATTGCGGACCCCACTATCGTATCTGCTTACCTTAGGTACCTACCTACGGTAGGTAGTGTCTTATATAAGCTGGATGCGGGGCAAGATCCAGACCTTCCATTGGACAAAATTGAACGTAGTGCGATTGATTCAAGACGCAACTCAACACTCAGATAAGGGTGTTTCTTTGGCAGCAATAATTACTAAGTGGGATGTCGTACATCAACCATAGTAACTAGTGCTAGGCTTGCTAACTACCCACGGGTACCCATATGGGTAGTACCCAAAACTACCTATGGGTAGTTTGGGTAGGCCTAAACTACCTATAAGTAGTACCCACTTTAACTACTTATAGGTAGTTAAGCCTATAGGTAGTACTACCTATAAGTTAATACTATATAGTACTACCTATAGAAAAATATATATAATAAATAGGTTTTAGTAAATATAAAAATTTAGGCTTATAAGTGAGATTACTATAAATAATTACTATAACTATATTAAGATACTTATAGTATTATAAGGTATTAACTTAAAAAATTTAACTTTATTTAAGATAGAAGTAGAAGTAATAGATATTTATTTACTATTAGATAAAGAGCTTATAACTATTAGTATAGTAGTTTTTCTCTACTTCTATTATATTAACTTAGAAGAGTAGCTTATAGATAAGTAAGGTATTTATTAGGATATAGGAGATATAGGTGAGTAGCTTAGTTAGGATAATTAGCTTAAGAATCTTAGCTGCTAAGTGCTAGATAAAAAGAGTAATAGCTTATTTCTAGAGCTTTTTATAATATCCTTATCTTTAGAAATAGCTTAAATACTAGCTATATTATTATTATCTTTCTTAATAATAATAGAGAGGTTTAATATATTATTAAAGATTATAAGATACTTTTTAATATTATCCTTTTCTAAAAGAGAAGAGTAATTAAAAGCCTCTCTAATAATATACTGCTACTCCTTAAAGGTATTAGTAATATTAATATTATTAGAGATCTCTTTAAGTGTTATCTAAGAGAGCTAAGCCTTATTATATTAATTAATCTTAATAGTAAGAGTATTAAAAATAGTATTAGCTAAGAGGTTAAAGTAAGAGTAATAGCAGATATAGTAAGTAAAGCTAAATAAGCGTTTAAGAGGGATAGATATTAGTTAAATAGATAAGAAGTTTTAAGCTATTTAATAAATACTATGGAATCTTAGATTGCTATTTTCTAAGCAAATCTAAAATTACTATATAGTTTCTATAGGATATATAACTAGTTATATTAGCTATAAAACTAATATATTATTAATATTATATACTAGTATTAAAAAAGTTATTATAAATATTTTAAGCTTCTTAAGATATTAATAGCTTCCTCTATAACTAGTTAGTATAATTAATTACTATATTAGATTGCTATAAATACCTTTTTCTTTAGACTATATAATAGTAGACTATATAGTATATACTATAATCTCTAAGTTATAGCTTAGTTACTAATACTATAGCACTCTATATCTTTATAGTATTACTTAGTATAAACCTTAATAAAGTCTTATTATACTTAAGTCTAGAGTATAGTAGAAGAGAGTAAATTCTTAAAAAAGTTTGCAAAGTGGAATTATATATTATATATACTTATAATTAAGGTTCCAGGTTTAGGGGTAAGTAATATAGTAATACTATATACCTTAAAAGATTCCTTATTAATAAGCTTCTTAATATACTTATATAGCTTATTTTATCTATTCTTAGTAGCTATCTAAAGAACTATTACCTAGGTATAATCTTTATATAATACTTTTTCCTTTAGTATAGTAATATAAAGATCTAAGTAAACTATTATAACTTATAATAAAGTAAAGGTATAGCTAGAAGTAAGGTTATTTAACTAGCTGAGGAGGTTAGTAAAAAGCAAAAAGGAGCTAGTAATATTAAGTAGAATATTAAGAGCTTTCTAATTAGCCTCAGTAAAAGTAAACTAGGTATAAAGGGAGTGCTTTTTAATCTAAGCTGAAATTATTATCTTAAGCTCTCTTATATAAATATATATAAGTATAGTAGAGTTCTATCTTATCTTAATATTATAAAGTAGGTATAATAGTTACTGATTTTTCTAGATAGATTTCTAGAGGTTAAGAAACTCTTATATCTTTTTGCTAGATAGCTTTAGGGAAATAGCTAAAAACTAAATCTAAATAACTATTAGTATATAAATAATTCCTAAATATTTATACTTACTTTTTAAATAATATCTCTAAATAGACTAAGAGATATATTATCTCTAGTATCTAGATCTTAGCTATCTAAGCTAAATAGGTTATTATTCTTAGAGTCCTCCTTATCTTTTAAGTAAGTAGTTAATAGCTAAGACTCTATAGATATATCTATTATAGAGATCTAAAAAGCCTTAAAAATAGCTCTAATAATTAGATTAAAGATATAGGCTAAATAGTAAATATAATATATTAGCTAGACTAGAGATACTAAATCTTTTATAAGTTTCTGAACTAAAACTTTAAGCTTAAAGGAACTTATATTATCTACTAAAATAGTTTAAAAGTTAATAGTTTTATATATCTTTTAGTATATCCCCTTAAGGAGATTTAATAGAGCTTTAGCTTACTTAATTACTATATATCTATTAGTTATATTAATAGCACTAAAGAGCACTTATTATAACCTCTATTACTAATTAATAAAATAATAAAGAATACTAAGCAGAAAGTATTTTAAGCTAGGAGTACTCTAGATATTAATTATAAAAGAGATATTAATAGTAAGAGGAATTAACTAAAAAGTAGTTTATTAGATCTATAAGGCTTCTTTAGCTACCTATTTTTAGAGGGTTTATTAAGATAGTAGGTAGTAAAGGGGATTAAGATATAAATAAAAGTTCTTAAAGATAAGATTTATAATAGAATTAAGAAAAAGGTTAGTACTAATAATAAAGTAAATTAATACTTATTAGTTTAAAGTAGGTATATTATAAGCTTTCTAAATCTAGATTACTATAAAAGATTACTATAAATATATTAACTAACTTATAGCTATTATACTACTACTATTATACTAAGTATAAAGATATACTTTTAAGTTAAGATATTATTATATAGTACTTATACTAGAGTTCTTAATTATAGGATAAGTAAAAGATTATTAATAATATTTATAGAGTAATTTTAGCTCTTCTAAGATTAAATTATAGCCTTAGTGGAACTGCGCCTAATAAGGAGTTCTATAAGGAAGAGTTTAGAATAATTTTATAATTGCTTTTTGCTTTAATTTAGAAGCTGTTAACTATAGTATATATTTTCTAAGTTAAACCTATTTAAGATACTATAGTAGAGTTTTCTAGAAGGTGAGAAAAAGTTAAGTAGTTTTAAGAATAAAAATAATAATTTTTAATTATAGCTATAAGTTAGTAAGAGGGAAATAAGTTATTATATAAGTTATTATAGACTAGGTAATATCTAGTAGTTTAGAAGCTTCTAATCTAAAAAGGTCTAGTCTATAAGGGTTTAACTTAAGAAAACTTACTATTATAAATAATAGAGTAATAAAGGATACTAAAGGAGAGAAAATTTATAGATTACTATAAGGTAAATATAAATAAAAGATAAAGTGTGATTATATAAGTAGCTATTTTAGGGTTTCTAACTAATTTATTTACTTTATAAATTTAGTTAGATTTAAACCCCTTATTTTTTTTTTCCTTCTACTTATATTTATCTTTTAATACCTTACTTATTAACTAGCCCTATATCTAATAAGAGCTTTCTAGAAAGAATAGAAAGCTCTTTACTGCTAATTTAAAACCTCCTATTAAAGGTAGGGTATAATCTAAATAAGCCTTAAAAGCAGCTAGTTAAAGAGGTTCTAGAAACTCTATAAAGGAGTATAAGTTATATAATAACTATTATCTAAGCTAGCCTAGATATTAGTAGTTTTAAGATTAAATTACCACACCTCCTACTATAAAATCTTATAATAAAGTTTGCTAAAAGGATAGATACTAGTTAACTACTATAAGTAATCTAAAAATAGCTACTAAAAACAGCTTAGAAAAAGCTAGTTTAGATTATAAAATATTAAAAAGTTTATAGATAGAGATTTAGTAGTAAGTAATATAATTATTATTTTAAGCTTTTACTAAAAAGTATAATAACTATATTTTATAAGATTTAAAAATACTAAAAGATAACTAATCTTTTAATTCCTTAAAGTATATTTACTAGATTAGTTTGAGAAATAACTTATAGTCTCCCTCTTAAAAACTGCTATTAGATTTAATTTTAATTATAGGCTATTAAGGCTCTCTATAAGATTAGTAAGTAATTTCTTATTAATATATTTAAAAGTAAGAGATATCTTACCTTTTTACTATAAAATTATATTAATATTAATAGATATAAATCTCTATATAATTTATACTAAGTATATAATCTTATAAAAGAAGGATATAGACTTAGTAAAGAAATTAATAAAGAAGATAGTAGTATAGAGTGTTAGATTAGTTTAGTTTACTTAGATTACTTTAAATAATTACTATAATAATTACTTACTTCCTATTTTTAATATTATTACTAAATCTAAATAGTTATACTATTTAGAGCAAAAAGTTAAGTTAATAAGTAAGCTTCTAAGTAATCTCACTAACCTATAGCTAGTTATAGAGAGTACTATCCTATCTAAGCTTAAGCTTAAAAAAGAAGGGGATTAGCTATAGAATAGCTGAGAATAAACTATCTATTATAGATAGAAAGTTAACTGCCTAAGTAAGAGCAGTAAAGTTATTCTAAAGCTAGGATAGACCTATAAGCTTCTAAACACCTCTCTAAACTATCTAGCTAGTAATTTTAGTAAATATAGCCTTAACTAATAGCTTAAAAAAGGAACTATAGTAGCACTTAGCTATAGTATATAGTATATTATATATTTTAAGGGTAGGGCAGTATACTAAGATAAAGTTTCTATTTAAATTAGTATAAATATAAAAGATCACTATAATAGTATATTACTTATATCTTAATTTTCTTAATAGAAGAGTTAAGAACTAGGTATTTCTATTTCTTTTAGGAGAGGCACTTTAGCTATTAGTATTTAGTAAGGGAAAACTAAAGAAGTATCTCCTCTTTAGTAAAGATATTACTAGCTACTAGGTAATTATAGCCTAGTTAAATCAGGCTATACTTATATATAATAGCTACTATAAAGACAGGGTTATTTATAAGGTACTTAACTTTAATATAAAGTCTCTCTAGTATAACTTTCTAGTTATTATAAAAGAAGTAGTACTCTTAGATATAGTTTTTCTATATTTATTAATAATTATAATAATTAATTATAGTAATTTATATATCTTAATAAGCTTATTAATAATTATAGCAGATTGCTTAGTAATATTAATAGTAGGCATTTTCTTATTAATACCTATATTAAAATTAAGTAAATCCTTAATATTATCCAGATTTATCTAGGTATTCTTATTAATCTCCTCTATAGAAATATCTTTCTAAGCCTTATCTCTATCTTTAGCTATAATATTATAGCAGCTAGAGGAGACTAGGCTAGCTATTTTAGTAAGAAGCTAGTTTAGGTGAGTTCCCTTTAATATATTATAGGGATATTAGTATATACTTAATTAAGAGATAAAGATACTTACTATTAGGCTTTAATCTATTAGATCTCTTAAGCTTCTAGCTTAGTATATTTAGTTATAGAACTATTAGTCTACTTACTTAAAGCTTTAAGAGCTTTAAGCTTATAGGCCTTCTACTATCTAAGAGTCTTTTTAGTGTAATTAACTTCCTTTTAGGCCTTATTTATATTATTAATTTACTAATAAGACTTTTTAGTATTTATATTCTTAGAATAATCTAACTCTACTTTATACTTTGCTCTAGTACTAGATCTAAGCAGCTAGCTTATAATAGATTAGTATAAAGGATTGCTATAAAAATAAGCAGAATATACTATAATTATATTCTAAGAATATTTTAATATAACTTACTAATTTATAAAAGTTAGCTACTTAAATTTATAAGTAAAATTATAATATTACCTTACTTATAGTAGTTATAATTACACTTTTATTATAGTTATTATACTTAGTAAGTTATTATTTAGAGAGAAGTTTTTTTTAGCTTTAAAATATTAAAAAAGATTAAAATATATAATAGTTAGTCTATATACTAGCTTGCTTTTTACTATATTTTCCCTCCTTTTATCCTAAATATATAAAAATAAAAATACTTATAATTTTATTAATAATATATTTAGAAGATTCTCTATTTAATAAGCCTACTCTTATATTTTTAGGATACTTATATAATTTATAGTAGATTTTAGAAACTTAATATTTTATACTATTAGCCTCTATTAAATAAAAAAAGATATTTACTCCTTTTTGCTTAGTTAATAAAAATTATTACTAAATATAAATCCTACTTTTCCCTAACTATACTAACTTTCCTCCTATATCCTATAACTACTATAACTATAAATAAGTAATTTATCCTTTTAATTATTATAGTAATTATTTATACTAATTTCTATTTAAGCTATAGCTTCTATATATATAAAAATATAATATAGAGCTGCTACTACTAGTAAAAAGCCTATTATAGATAAGAAGATTCCTACTAAGAAGACTGCTACTAAAAAGACTACTACTAAGGTTACTAAGAAGTTAGCTAGAAAGTTCCTCTCTAGCTAGTCTCTTGCTTTAGACTAAGCTTAGAAGAAGAAGCACTATTAGTATTCTAGTAGTAAGCTAAGATTACTATAAAAGATAGCTATAAACTAACTTATTTTAGCTAAGGCTCTTTATAAAATTAGAACCTACTAGAAATTAACTAATCTTATTATTTCTAAGCTCCCCTTCTAGCAGGTTTATTAGAAAATCTGTAATAATATTAACTATAGTAGTAATATTTACTAAGCAAAGTTAGCTATTAGAGCTTGCTAAAAGTCTTTAAAGAGTCTTCTTTCTAGTATTTTTAAGAGTAATTATCCCCCTCTCTAATTTATTTATTTATTAAACTAATTAGTTTAGTAATTAATCTTATTACTATCTATACTAAATATATTACTATTATACCTAAAAACCTTAACTTAGTTAAGGCTATTCTAAGAGCTAGCAAGCTTTATAGTAATAGGTGGTTTAAGATATAAGAGTAAAAAGGGGTATTAAAATATAATAAGATAGTAATAGAATTTTAGCTGTTTATAATATATCTATAAATCAGCCTAATTACTATAAAAGATATCTATAACCTCTAATAAAACTATAAATTACCTATAGGTATAATTACCTATAGGCTACCTAAATCTATAAATATAGTATTTATACTATATCTATAGGCTTAATTACCTAAACCCACTTAACCTATAGGTACCTATAGGTATTGCCCACTACCTATAGATACTACCTATAACTACCTACCCATTTCACGGGTACCCATGGGTACCTGCGGGCTAGGTAATTGCCAACCCTAACTAGTGCCGCGAAAATTCGACTTTGAGAATTTTCTCGAATAAAGTGTCACGACCAGCCAATCACACTGCGGTCGAGGCACCGGTCAGGATGTCTTCCAAAGTGCCCCGATTGAGCTCACCTCCACGATAGGTGGCTGTCAGCAACTAATAAGATGGCGCAGCGCGATATGCTTATCAACAGGAATGAAATTGGAAAGATTCCATTGCACAGCAGCACCGATCGCGATTCGTGCCTTGCATCTCCAGAGGATGGATCTGACATGCGGCACATGCTATAAGTGACCTACTGTACCTTAATCATTGCGCACCGTTCAGTGGGCCTCTTCGCACCGTTTGTGCCATGTATGAACGTAGGGAAAACACAGTACAAGCACGGAATGACGAAATCATGTTTACTCAATCAAGCCGATGGCCAATCAATCATGCAAGATATAGCTGAGCGGAACCGGATGCCACGGACCCGGACTGGTCACGTGCTTTTTCACAACCGCGCAAACAGTAAGGCTAAGCCTGCTGGAGGAGGTACCAGGTGCTCCAGGTGCCTGGCTGAGGTGGGTGGGCAGGGGAGCGAAAAAAAACGGTCCATTACTCGCCCAGTCTCCATCTCGCGATTGTCGTCGCCCGGAGGGAAAACACTGAAAAACACAAAGCCCAGCAGAAGAGAAACCGGCCTTGGGGGGCCTCGCAATGCAATGGATCAGATCGAGTCGCAGGTCAGCGACCTGCACTACTTGACCCAAACGACAGTCCCTTTGCCGCCTGACCGCGCTGCTGCTTATTCTCCACACAATCAGCAAGCCCATTCTCCCCTTTCCGCGACCCCCGGAGACAATTCCGCGAACACAGCAGGGGGAGTCCGCGGCGCTTCTGCTGCCGCCTCTTCGGTTTCTGGCTCCAAGAGGAAGTCTGAGGATGAAGCTGCTGCCGCCAAGCAGCAGAGAAGCAAGCGGAATAGGGTGCGTGTTCTTGTTCTTGTTCTTGTTCTTGTTCTCATCCTCCCGTCCTCTCGCACCATGCTGTCCACGTCCCGCCTCCCCATCTTACGTCCTGTTCTAGTCCTCTCCTGGGCCTTCAGTTTCTTTCATATCTCATTCTATTTCTTGTACTTATGTCACCCTCTCCCTGTGCCATGTCCATCATCATCTCTAAACTTCGTGGAACTTCGGGAAGCTGATTGTGTTTGTGACAGTACATATCCATAGCATGGTAAGGTTTACCTCTCGTTCTCTTCGTGCTCCTCGGCCAACCACCCGTCCTCCATTGACTCAATGGCCTAGATTGCCACTCACATGAACGGCTCAAGTTTAACCACCCTTCACTAACACGTCTCCTACCCTCATAGTAACGAATGCAAGAGACGCAAAATCAAGTGCAATGGCGAAACTCCCTGCCAACGATGCGGCAACCTCAATCTGGCGTGCCTCTACGCCCCTAACTGCTGCTCCAACAACTTCAAGGACTCAGACGAGTACAAGACCATGACGGCGCAGATGACCCGGCTGCAGGAGCGGGTCGATTCCCTCTACCAAAGCATGAATGCCCTTCGTTCCGAAACGCTGCGTCTTGCTCCCATCCAAGACAAAGTATTACCTTTCCCTCCGAGCACCGTCCAGGCCTCTCCGGCGAGCTCGCTGTCCTCCCTCCAGCGGCCCGAGTTGACCCAACCAAAGCAGGCACCTTTCCGTGGCCCCACCAGCATGGCTTTCAACATGGACGTTGCAAACAACACCATCCACAACATGGGCTACAAGGGCATCGGCGATGGCGAGGACCAGACATGTCCCTCGCTGATGCCCGATGACAGCCCGTTCCGCATAGGCCCTCAAGAGAACCCGACTGAGCCGCTGTGGGAGTTTACCAAGGATGAGATGATCCGTTTGTGCCGCCTGCATGACGAAGAGGTCGGCATCATGTACCCTGTCATCAAAATCTCATCCGTTATCGAGCACGTTCGCAATCTGTCTTCATACATGGAGTCAGCCAGGAAGCAGGGCATCATGCCAATGATCAACGACGACAAGACTCTTCAGCTCAAGATCGTCATGTGCTGTGCTCTTGTTGTAGAAGAACACGGGCATAGCGAGAAAGCTATCAAACTGATCGACAGCATGGACGCTGTTGTCAACCGGAAGCTCATGGTGGACCCGGTTGATTTTACCAGTCTTCCAGCCCTGTGTCTTCTCGCTGGCTACAAGTTCTTAGCAAACGAGGAGATTGCGGCTTGGCGTGTGATGGGCCAGGTTACCAGGCTGTGCTTAGAAATGGGGATTCATCGCCAGTCGGGCCTGATGGCCGTCAAGGACCCGGAAGAGAGGAAGACTGCGCTCAACACCTACTGGTCAGCGTACGTTTTGGACAGAAGGTGGGCTTTTGCCACAGGCTTGCCATTCGTTGTACCGGATGAGGAGATTGACCCTGACTTACCCATGCCCGTAAGTTCACTATTTCGTCGTCGTGACGCTTCTGCTAACCTTTCTAGGAGAACGCGCCTTATCTTGCTGCCATGGTCACATACTCGAGATTGGGTGCAAAGGTCTGGCGTCAGGTTGCCCACTTCGGCCCTGTACTGGCACGCGAACTCCGGCACGAGGACATGGAGCGTCTGGACCAGGAGATTCTGCAGTGGTACGAAACAGTACCTGAGGAAGTCAAACTTCGAAACTGGGACAAGGAAAAGAAAGTGACCTCGACCCCGTCATACAACCTGCTCAGGCTTCGCGTGTGGACGTATCTTCGATTCAACCAGGTGCGCTATATCAATCAACTTCTCCGGAAAATTGACAAATACTAACTAGGTATCAGATTCGTACTTGGCTTTACACACCAATCTTGCATAGCGCCACGAGTATCATGAGCCACATGGCACAGGCCCAGCGTGTTGTAGATCTTGCAAAAGATACGATCCGGTATCTCAACCATCTCAACAACACCACGAACCTCTATCGGAAAATCCAGGTGTTTTACCATCAGTTCCTGACCTCGGCCATTTCCGTTCTCTTCCTGGCTTCTGTCCACGCTCCAGTCAAGTTCAGCCCCATATGCCGCGAGGAGTTCTACATGGCGCTGGAGCTTGTCAAAGATCTGTCCGCAAAGAGTTGGGTATCACAACGTCTCTGGCGTACCATCTCTTCGCTCAAGGAGGTCGCTCCCAGCATCGGTCTCCGCAACCAACCCGACGAGGATCCACACAACTCAGCAGCGCTCGCGATGGCCGGGCTTGCGACAGGTCGTCTGTCAACGAGCCCAGCTTCGATGGCTCCGTATGGTCGCTCAGCGATGCCGCCATCGACACAAACGATGCCTCAGCAACAGCCGATGGCCGGTATGGACGGTGTTCCATCGTCCAACAACGGTACACGCATCCAGACCGAGATGAGTCGCATTTTCGAAGGCTATGTGGGCATGAACGGCTACTCGACGGGAGACGATGGATTTGGAGGGTCATCCAGCGCAGACCTGACACCAACAACCACCAGCATGCCCAACCCCTATGTCGATAACGTCTTCTACCACTTCAGGGAGATGTTCTAGTTGCATTTTGACCAAATTTCTTCATGTATTGATAGCGGCTGCCCTTTGTGGGCGGATTTCTTGCATTCATACGGCAGCTCGTCGTAAATACTTCATGTGTTGCACAATTAGCAGCTTAATGCCCATCATCATTCGTCAAACCCCAGATCACGATGCATTTCACAACCCGAACCACTTGAGGTCTTCGTCCTCGAGAACTGGTACAGTGTGTCCGACTCCCTGGGCCGAGATTCCCACAAGCTTAGTACCGTCCCCATAGACAAGCTGCGTGTATCCACTCAAAGGCGTGTTCGTATTGTTCTTCGTGAAGCTCACAACGTGAATCGTCGACCACTCCTTTAGCTGCTCGCCCAGGTTATGATACGTCACCAGCCCATCCGCCGTGCCGTGAAACGTCTGCATTCGCGGGTAGCTGCCGTTGTACCCGGGGTACATGCCGCGCACCTGCGCAGCCCACTCCGCGCCCGACTTGATGACCTGCCCGTTGGCGCACTTCGGATCAGCGCTGATGGGACTCGATCCGGGCGAGCCCGCGAGGCACCCGGCCGCGACGCCGGAGTAGCAAGACGCCGCGGTGAACAGGTCGGGGTACGTCGCGGAGAGCACGTTGGTCATCATGCAGCCCGACGAGCTCCCCGTGACGAAGACTCGTGCCGGGTCGGCGGCGTAGCGCTCGATGGTGTAGCGGATCATGTTGGCGAGGCCCGTGGAGTCGCCGCCGCCTTCGCGCGTCAGGCTGCGCGTCGAAGCCACGTCCCAGCAGTTGAAGTCCTTGGTCGAGGACGGGTAGATGACGACGAAGGTGCCCTTTTGGTCCGACAGCGGGATG
The DNA here is from genome assembly GCA_036785495.1 of Colletotrichum neosansevieriae. Taxonomy (NCBI): domain Eukaryota; kingdom Fungi; phylum Ascomycota; class Sordariomycetes; order Glomerellales; family Glomerellaceae; genus Colletotrichum; species Colletotrichum neosansevieriae. The sequence continues at coordinate 34,545 of JAVHLV010000044.1, read as the reverse complement.
TACTCGGCCTGGCGGGAATAGGCCTGCCCTGAGCCGCCGCAGCCGTGGAGGGCGAGGACGATGGCCGGGGAGGGGGTGAGGTTTTCTGGGACTGAGATTTCCATTGTTAGGCCCGTTGGGTTGGAGCCGAAGTTGGTCACTCGCTGGAGGGCTGCGTTTGCGGGGCCCAGGAGGGCGGCGAGGAGGAGTATGGAAAACATGTTGGACTTGAAGACGGTAGCTGATACTACTTGGGAGTTTTTCGGATAGGGTTATGGTCGAAGTGTAGACATTGGAAGCATGAGATGTTCGACTTGGCTTTATACATGACGAGACTCATCACGGTCCCTGGCAAGCTGTCTCGAAGGAGGATCACCGCCGAAATAGCCAAAAGTCATAAGCCTCGGCTCAATTGACATCACAATAAAGGAAGATCTCGACGTGTTTCAATCCATCCACAGCCATCGCAGGCAAGCATGTTAGATTCGGAGCGAGAGGGGGCAGCTTGATGGTGGTGTTGCAAAGCGCTTGCGCCGCGGCGTGGCTGTCTAGGGCGAACTTTGCGATTTGCCGGCGGCATGACTTCCCCCTGAACATCGGCAACGGCGGTCGGTAGTTGAGGCTCGTTCTTGGCTTTGCGAAGGATAAATTGCGGGATGGAGTTCATTGGCGGTAACACTGAGGCAGGAAAAGGAAGGCGATTTTTGCTTGGACAAATTTGGGGAAATGCGGTTTTATGGGAAGGTCCCTTTCTTTCGGTTACGACCCTGCAAACAGGGATGCCGAGGTACGAGGGCTTTGGGTCGCAGCGTCGTATTCCCGAGTCTTGTTTGTGGGATGTTGACAGCCGTCCCAAGAGGAATGAGTGAAGGTTCTGACGCCCTTCGTTCTCAGGAACGCGGGAGCTAAGTTGCATCCGAGTCCGGGCCGGGAGAAGATGTTGGGCGGCCCCGCTCCGTGTCCGGCGCCGATATCAAGTGGAGAGCCGTCTTCAGATTGGCGAGAAGCCCCAGCCTCAATCAGATTTGAAAGCATGACAGAGCAGCCGGCTACAAACTTCTGCAAATGGGCAGAGTCTGTATGCTGGGTATGCGATATAACGAGGCGGCTGTCGGCTACGAATGAACGCCAGGGGTTTGATCTGCTGCCCTACGCGGCCATCAACAGAAATAAATGGAAAGCCGACTATTTGTCGTTTATGTTGCGCATTATGAATACAGCGTAAAGTGCTTCTTTCTCAGGGTCGAAATCATCTTCAGCGTTGTGATTTTGCCGGGTCCTGTCGTAACCTTGTCGTTTACGAAGGTATTCAGAACACCACCCTAAACTTCAACCTAAGCTTGAGCATGTCTCCCTTGACGATCTCGTCTTTCTTTTCCATGAGCTCTTTCATGTCCCACGGGCAGCTCACATATCTACCACCCAGCCGTTCTCTTCTTTGCTGCCAACCAAGCAATTGTGTCCCCTGCAATGTCCGGGCGATGAGGGAAGGAATCTCGGATCTTATCCGGCACGATATTCTCGGGGATCTTCGTCTTGATCGCTTCCGAATTGACGCAGAACGTCAACAGTCCTTGGTCGGCGTACTCCGCCTGAATTGTCTCGGTCCATCTTAGCATCGCAGGAACGCCCGCGCCACATTGAGGAGCCCGTGAATGTTGAACTTCCCACGTGCGCCAATACACGTCCATGCATCAACACGAAGGTGTTCGGGATTTCCCCTTGTGGCTTGGGCTAGTATAGTATGCGAAGAAAGTTATAAAACACCCGCAAACAACTTCAGTGTTCTCTCAACGCAAGAAGATGAAAGTCCGTGGCTTAGGTGCCTAATGAGGTGTGAGCTTGGACCACAGTGAATCCGCAGCTGTCTCCTAGTAAACACTTCTAACTAATACTTCAGTAAATAGAAAACAATGACAATAAGAACGACGTTAAACAGAGAAGAATGAGAGCCTGAGGGACATTAAGTCATACGGAATATTTAATGGACTACATAAACCTTTTTCTAAATAAATTCTAATATCAATGCTTTAGCTGGAGCATATGGTGCCCCCTGTTTTTGGAAGTAATCACTCTGAACCAAATATAACATCAGCTTTATACTGGCTCTTAGTGTGCGAACCGGAAATCAAGCCTCTGCTGGCCCTCATCCGTAGTGGTCAGAGTGTACTCCTCCTGTTGCTGCTTGGTCATGGAGTTCCATCTCCTGTCGCGGACCTTGTTACGCCAAATGTAGAACAGCTTGACCAGGTAGAACAGCACAATATTGAAACAGCAGATTCCGAGAAGAACCTTGTTTCCGCGACGGTATAGGGGCTGGTCGTCGTCGCGGTAGATGTTCGAGGCCGCAATATTGCCTGCCTGTACAAACATGTTGTAGAGTGCCGCGCTCACCGCTCTTGTCCTTACTGCGTTGCTGTTTTTCGCATTCCATCCTACGAGAATTGCGTGGCAATATGGATAACTCAGGAGTCCGGTCAACAGGGCGTACCTCACCCATGTGCTGGAGTCCGCCGGCAACGCCACGAGCGCGACCAGCCATGGAAAAATCCAAATGTTGGAGATGGACGACACGATGGCTCGCTCCTTGAATTTTCCGGATACCCATGAAATGATCAGGAGATTTACCGCGAACATGAATTGGGACGGGATTGCCAGGAGGTTGGCCTGGAACACAGAGAATCCCAGCCTGCGGAGGATGTACGACAAGTAGTTGCTTGGCGGAGACGGCGGGATGTATGTGGTCAAGCCGATGAGATACAGCGGCCACTGTTCCCAATCCTTGACGACTTTCAAGAGTTGCACCGGACCGACAGCTTCACGGTTGTGCATGTCGCCCTTGCTCGGGTCATCCCGAAGCAAACGATTGACCATGATGTACTCCTCGTGGTCGGTGAACCATCCGTTCTTACCCCGAAACCAGTTTTTCGTCTGGCAGGGGCCGGGGGGCATCAAACCCCACGAAAAGATGCCGATGATGAGTGTCAGGATTCCCTCCAAAAGAAAGCTGACAAAGGTTAGTCTCAAAGTTACGATCCCTCTCCTCGTGTTCATGGACTCACAGCCATCTCCAGCCAGCCCATCCAGCAACTCCACGCATCTGAAGCACACCCGCAGCGAGAAGGGAGCCCACGATATTGACAGTACTGAGAGCCGTCCAGAACCAAGCGAGCCTCAGCGGCAGCTCGTTGGATTTGTAGTAGTAGGTGAGCCATAATACTATGTCTAGACGAAGATGGTCAGCAAGAGCATTCTAGGTTGGGTTGATATCCAAACGCTTACCTGGGATGAATCCGCCCATTAGCAGGCCTAGAAGGGCCTTAATAGCATAGAAGCCGGCGCGGTTCGACAAGAACGCCTGAGAACCTGCAGTGATCGACCATCCAACCATGATGAATGGGATCCACCTGTCGGCTCCGAGCTTCTTGCTGATGAGTCCGCTGGGCAACTCGGCGGAGAGGAACGATAGGAGGAAAATCTGCACCCGAGTGTTAGCCTATTGACGCCACGTATTACTATTTTAATGCCACTCACTGTTTGGCCGTAGTTGTAATCATTCGTGTTCATTCCGAGTTCGGGAAGCTTGGTTTCCATACCAGTCAGTCCTGACAAACAACATATTTGCTACTCCAGAATGGAGCTTACCATGTTATCGGAAATCGCTCGATTGATGTTTCTTCGATGGAGATCGAGAGCACAGAACATGATCCACGCCCACACCATGATTCGCTTGTCGATCTAAGCGCGCCCGGTCGAGTCAGCTTCCGTTTTGATACCGCATTTTTCCGTATGACCTGTGGAAACTCATCACACCTTTCTGACCAACTTTTTCTCTTCCACGGCCGACCATTGATATGACGGGTCGAAGCGATGGCGGTTCTCGTACTCGGCCTTCTCATACACCTTACGCCAGTAGTCGGCGATGCTGGGGTCGGAGAATACATGCTCGCCCGTAGAGCCGTAAGGGGGAGCATCTACATCTTTCAACGAAGTGGAGGAGGTGTCAGTTGCCTGAGACTGTGAAGTCCTCACGTCCTTGTTCTCGACGGACTGGTCCTTGAAGGGACCTCCAACGTCTTTTGAGGTCATGACTGAACGACTGGCCAGACTTGACGCCGGCGTGCGAGTTCGGTAGTTTTAACAGCTGTTACTGAACCTCGACAAGAGCATCACAGCATCCAGGTGCCGACAGCATGGACGCGCTCCGCGGAGATGCAAGAACATTTATATATTCCGTTTGTGGACTCGGCAATCTGGGCGTTGGCGTCCATGCGGCATTCATTCCAACCCTCCGTCTTGACGTTAGGCAACAGGGGTGTGCAGAAAAATCGAAACTGACATTGTTGCGATGATGAAGGACAATCACATCACAAGTGCCTTGGTTGTTCAGCAAATGGGGTTTGTTATCTATGGTGCAATCGCTTGAGAGAATTGCGCTGTGCGTCAATGGCCCAACGAGTCGCCGCGGGGGGGTATGATCCTGAGTGGTCCCTGGGACGAACATGAACACCGCAGGTAATTGGATCCAATGGCTCGGCCAGAGATATTCGCCGCAAAAGCGGGAAACGAATGTGCCAAGAAAGAAGCTTAGAGAAGCATGTATTAAGCGGAACGAATCCCGTCTGGGTTTATGGGTTCGGCACGGTTGACGGCGAGTGTGCCGGCTGGAGAAAGTGGTCCTTTTGATGCGGTCTAAGCAGAATGAGTAGCGAATTCTTATCTTCAGACAGTCAATACATGACGAGAATGACCCATACCGGTCTCTTGGCCCGTTGTGCATGTCTTGGGTGGTATTGGCATCCACGCGTTTTATTAGCGAAAATGGCTTGGGAGAGGCATTGCGTGATATCAACCATGGGATTGCGACAGACGATTCTGAGCGTTGTTGGAGAGTGGTCTTATCAAACTCCGGCAGACGCGTTTGGCTTTGCTTCTCAAATTCGAGCTTAGTCTTGTCTCATTCGTTTTGTTGCTATCTCGATCTCGCCAATGGCTTGCAAGAGGAGCTCCGATTCAATTGAGTATTATCCGCACCTGATTTCTCCAACGTTGGCCGAACTGCTGCTTGGGACGTGCGGGTGCCTTCGCAAGCTTCTAGAAGGCTTAGCTGTACTGCGTTTGGGCGTTGATATTTGAAATGACACCGCCTTGAGAAGTCTGGCCTTCGCGGTTTGCAGCTGTTTCACATAGGGATGGAGATAATGTTGAAAAAGAAGAAGGATTATTACAGGATCGTTTCATCATTCATCAGACTTGAATCACTTCTGAAGCTAATAAACCAATTGTTTACAGCAAACCCATGGGCATCGCCGTTTGGGCCTGGAGAGCCATACTTCGTGCTCTTATGGACTCCCGTTGTGTGTACACCTCAACTCCCCATCATGACCGCCGTACTTGTTCAACCCTTGAACGGTGTCTCGTACGGTCGCTCAGCCTGAGGAGTAATTCTAGCAAGATGCCTCCTGGACCCATTGTTCCAGTCAATGAGGGCCGAGTGTTGGGTTACTCTGTTGTCCCAAACCACAACAGTGCCCTCTTCCCACTTGACGCGAGCATGGAAATCGGCACCCCACGCAATGTGCTCGTAGAGGAACTTGAGGAGCGCATCAGACTCCTCCTTTTTCAGGCCGACGATCTCACGAGTGACTGACGTGTTGTTAACCTCCCTGATGCGGAAGCATTGTGGCCGAAATACTTACATTGCGGGTTGACGAACAAGGCCTTTTCGCCAGTTACGGGGTGCGTGCGGACGATAGGGTGTGTGTTGGCAACAGGTTCGCGGCGCTTGATGCTACCCTTCTTAACCGAAGCAGCGACCTGCTCGATACCGGAGTGGACGGCTTGGAGGCCGTGGAGTCTTTCCTGGAACAGGGGGCTCAGTCTGTTGTAAGCCTCAGCAGCGTTGCAGAAAAGAGTGTCGCCTCCGGTTTCGGGCTTGTCGAGAATGTAGAGGAAGGTGGTGCCAGGAGGTTGTGCCTCGTATGAGACATCAGAGTGCCAAGCAATCGAGCTGGTTCTGGTAGCGAAAAACTTCTCTGCCGAACGGTCGCCAGCAGCACGGTGAACGAGATGGACCTCGGGGAAGTTCTCCGGGGATCCAGACGTAGGATGAATGTGGTGGCGGCCAAAGTAGCCGCCGAATTCGAGGGCCTTCTCGATTGGAAGATCGGCGAAGTCCTGAGCACGAAAGGCCACGACCTTTCGCTCAGCAACAAAGCGAGCTAACTCGTCTTTGCCAGCGTCACTGAGCTTGCTCAGTTGAATGCCTCTGACCTCAGAACCGATAGATGGGGTCAAATCAGTGACCTGAGCTTGGTCCCTGGGTAGCAGGTTGGGGAAACTGGGGTCCGCGTCCCTTCCATGTTCGACATGCTGGAATGGTTGCAGAGGAGGGTACTGCTGCTCGGGGTTCCAAGTAGGGAGGTAGTGAGGATACTGCATCAGAGGTCAGTTGCCAATCTGAAGATTTAAGATATTGCAATTTTCCGCCAGACGAACCTTAGCTCCCTCATGACCATCTCCTCCCTTTGCCTCAGCCTCCTTATCGTACACAACAGGCGAGAGCTCCTTGTAACCTCCCGAGCCATCAGCGTACAGGCGGAGGTTGTTGACCGGCAGGTTGGCCGGGTCGGTCACAGTCGCCGTCGAGGTTGCCGAGGGTGCCATTTTGTCAGATCTGTTAGTATGTGCTTGAATGGTGACTTAGTCCTCAATAAACGCTCATTGACTTGGGCCATGTCACAGTTCGCCGATGGCTTATATAGATTACCCCTCCAAACGGGCGCCGTGTCGGAGCATATCCGATGAGGGGCACTAGGCAGAAGAATTGCATGCTGACAGGGATTCGATTGCGTTGTCCAGTCTAACATTCCATACAAAATAAAGCAGAGCCGACGCGGTTCCGATCTTTTGGGCGCTGTCCTTCAAGACCATTGGCCACCAACAAGCAAATCAGACGAAAAGATGGAGGTGTCGAAGACTGTAGGGAGGGGGAATGACGCCATCATATCGCAGAGAGCATCCTGAATGGTGGCATTGAGCGTCTTCAAGAATAGCACTGATTAGAAATAGGCTGTGCGATGTTGTTATCTTGGGGGTCAAGCACGCAATTTTGATGCGACTCCAAGGCGTTGAAGGACCCCCGCAATCTGCACAACATCGTTTCGCGTCCGGGAAATCCCAAGCGCTTCGATGGTATTTGGTCCGATCTTCCTGGAGAACTGTATACAAGTCAACTGCGTGAGAAGTATCAGCAACGAATTGACTTTAGCCGGGGGAGCTCAGCTAAGCGACCAAATCTGGTTCAGGAATTGGTCGATATGGATCCTCGTCCAACCGGTCTACCGCAGGACAAAGACACGCCTTCGCCAGCCACTCGCTTTGCCGTTCCGATTTGAAAGTACCTCATCGGTACAATGGAAGTCGGGTCGGCAACCTGGCGAAAATGGGGTTGTTACCTTCCGAATCGTATGCTTCCGGCGACTTCCGGTTCCAAAGCGGAGAACCGATCGGAGGCTCTTTCGGAGAAGGCCCGATACCACCGGCTATGCAAAGGCGAATCAAGACGAGGGGTTATTTTTCGGCAATTCGTCTATTCGTGTCGGTCGTACTTTCCCTTGTAGATACCTCATTTCTTTCCTTCACACATCACCGAATGGTCGATCATTCTGACTTCAACGCCATGAGTAACCACTTTTCCCTCGGCAACCCTACAGCAAAGTCCGGGTTTCATGGCATAACTTCGTGGAATGAGAAGCCAAAGAGCAACTGCTTTCGAGAAAAAAAAAGACTATGAGACATGCTTCTATTCTCAGTCACATTCGGTATCGTGGTGTGCCGTCTCCCCAAGGGAGCACGAACAAGGTTCGGATGGCAGCAACTTGCACACGCGTGAAACGACCCAGTCGGCGATTATGAAAGCACTTGAATATCAGAATGACATAGGTATCCAATCACGAAGAGGAGCTCTCTCCTACCACGATAAAATGAAATAAAATAAGGCTGAATTGATATGTAGTGTCACAGCTGAACTCGGAATCTACCCCTATATGTAGTGTTCACGCCACTGTCACCAATACAGAAACTTTAACAATCTGTCAGGTCAGATGAAGAACTCGGTGATGGCCTTAACCACTTCATCTGGTGCCTGCTCTGGGATGTAGTGTCCAGATTCAACACTGTGACCCTTCACAGTCACATCCTGACTTGCAACGTTCTGCCACTCGTCCACCGCATCAAAGCACTTTTCAATCACTCCATGCTTGCCCCATAACACCATCAATGGAGTTTCGATGTGCCTTCCAGCCTTGATGTCTGCCTCCGCTTCAGCCAAATCCAGAGTCGCACTTGCACGGTAGTCGTTGCACATGGAATGCACCGCAGCCGGGTCCTCCATCACGCTCGCATAGTACTCAAAATTCTCCTTCTCAAAGATTTCTAAAGCCTTGGGCTGCCGCCCGCCCATGAAAAGCTCCAGGAACTTCCTCGGCGTCGCAGAAATCAAGTTTTCGGGCAAGGGCTCCTGTTGAATCAAGAAGAACCAATGAAAGTAGGCCTTGGCAAAGTCAAAGTTCGTTGTCTTGTACATGACGAGCGTCGGGGCAATATCGAGGAAAATCGACTTCTTCACGCGGTCGGGAAAGTCGACGGCCAACTTGTGCGCAACTCGGGCACCTCGATCGTGGGCGCAGACGAAAAACGGCTTGTTCTCGTAACCGAGGTGATCCATTACGCTGACGCAGTCGCGCGCCATCGCGCTTTTGGCGTAGGAGGCGATATCGTCGGGTTTTGACGATGCACCATAGCCGCGGATATCGATTGCGATGACTGTGTAACGATCAACGACCTGCGGTGCCACGCGATGCCAAATGTGGTGACTTTGAGGGAAGCCGTGAAGGAGAAGTAGGGGAGGGAGCGAGGAAGCCGAATCCCCGCTCTTAATGCCGTGGATCGTCACCGCCGGTGAAGTGGTGACAGTGAAAGGTTGGAAGCCTTCGAACATGGTGGGAAATTCGTTGGTGGAGTTCGAGAGCGTTGATCTTCAAGCGAGGCTTTGCGCCTCGATTTAATGTGTTGTAAAATGCGCCCTTCATGCCTACCTATGTACGGCAGATGTTTTTACGCGAATAATGACGCAACCCGCTTCGACAAGTGGGATCGGGCCGTCAGCTTCGGGGGCGTTCGTCTGCACGCCGACACTAATAAGCAAGCCCCAATTTCTCCTTCATGGTACCGGCCGAAGCATTCGAGTGAAACTTGTACCTAGACGAAGCCGCTGCTTCAAGACACAGCTAATTTTTGGTCAAATGTCAGTTCCCCGCGTGCCCACCAAGCAAAGTTACGGAGGAAATATTAGCCGCGGGGTTTCTCAAGCCGGCGCTGAGCCTGGATAATTATCTATGAAGGGGAAGATTTGAATTCATCTGAACAACGAGCCGTTCAATATGAGATTTTTGAGAAAATGCAGGGCCAATCATTATATCTCTAGGTTCTCATTGCACTTTGGCTTCTCCCGTAGGCATGTGTTCAAGAAGCCGCATGGAAACTAACGACTTTGATCCTTTTGCTTTCATTTCGTTACTTTGCACTCGCAATTAATACACCGATCTTCTTTGGAGCTGAACTAAGCTTGGAACTCTTAAGAGACTGTATTAAGTATTCATGGCGGCCGTGAACGATTGACTTTAGGGCTACACATGCCTCAGGGCTGACTGAAAACCATCGCAGAGGACGAGAATATTGCCAATTTTTCGTCTCAAGGGTAATGCGAAGGATGGAAGATTGGAGGTTGCAACCGAGAGATTGTCAGCCTCCAACGCCAAAAATATTGCTCAGTGTCACGAGGTTGATGTTATGATTTATCTCGCTTACGATCGTCCGGCTTCGATTGTTCTTACTGTAGCGCTGAACGGCAGCTAGGCTCAAGACTACTTTTCTTGTCTAGTAAGCATTTCCGAATCAGTACCTGTTTTTAATGGCATCTATGAATTCTACTCGGACTGCTGATAGCGATCTGAAAATTCCAGGTACTGAAATCAAAGAGTATATCAGAGAACTCTTCGGCCAAACGGATGCTTGTTGGAAACATGCATCAAAATACTTGTATTGAAGTTTCAGAGGATCTATGCCATCTGTTCAGGGCGTCGTCGTCAAGTAGTGGGGACTTGAACCAAGATACATCGTCGAGTAATCAACCTGGAGCTCGTGTCCAACGAAGTTCCACGGTTCCACTCGGCATTTTAGGCACGACTCGTGCAGACAAACGCAACGGCTCTTTGAATAGATGCTAACTTCATTTGGTGCCGCGCAAGCTAGCAATCAATTTGACTTTCCTATGCTGATGATGATCACCTATTTGCCGACATGTCTTGTGTTGATGCTAAAGAGGACCAAACAAGTGGTACAGGTATTTAAATTAGGCGTCATCGCATTTTCTAAACCAGAAAAACAATCAAACCCTTGATTTCAAACTTCAACATCTCACTTTTCAAGCCTTGAGAATCAAATTAAACATGAAGCTCACTACCCTTCTTTTTTTCGCAGGCGTCGCCGCTGTCCAAAGCTTGGAACTGATCAGCGAAAACCCACTCTGCAAATACGAAAAGCTCGCCGTTACCCCTTGGCACAACTGCAATGATTTCAATGGAGGAAGCGATCCCTACAAGGACTCCGACTGTGATTTGCCTTGTGCTCGAGCTGGCAGAGAGGAGGCGGGCAAGTTTGTGCACGTCAGCAACTACTGGGGTAGCGACAGGTGCGCCCTGCAGTGCTATCTTAAGTGATTCCAGGTACGGAACAACGCCAAGTACGATTTAATACGTGCTCTAACAGCGTCATAAGATTTAGGAGGACAATCGTGTGATAACAGGGGGAGGGTGAGCGGTGAGGAGTGCGACAGAGCTTCATACAGGAGGAAAACCTCATAGTTCACAACGTATGTCTGGAGAATCAAATACAGGTGCGCGTAGTCTAGCTACAAAAGCGTTTTTCCTTCTTTCAGAACTATTAAAATAAGCTGTCGCCGCATTGCCTCTCGCTGAGATCCCGATATAAGCGGCTTGGGAAGCCCAAACAGGCACATACGACCATACCCATTGGAAAACTCGGGATCCCGTCCGCTCTCCCTTAGATAAGCCAATGAGGGCTGGATTAGTAGTTGGGTCGGTGACGACCAGCGAATACCCGGTGTTGTATGTTCTTTTGTCGTTTTTTTGCTTATTTAATATTTCTTTTCTGAACAGTACCTAGTTACAGTTTCTACTTAATTAATCCATAGCCGAGTTGCGAGTTGCGAACTATTCTTGCAACGTCAAGTCACTCCTGTGAGTTGGTCGGGTCTCAACCCAAAAAATGAGCCAGAGAAAATTTAACCTCTAGCTGCTGATAAGTTGACTACACGCACTCGTACGACGCTGGATCATACGGACACGTACCGATAAATGACAGCACTTTGAGGTGCACACACGAGTTCACCGTCCTGTTGTCGCCCAGTTACCAACCGGAGTAGCCTCGCCCGTCAGACTCTCTGGCGCAGTGCCGTTCTTGACCCAGGCTCGCAAGAAGTCAAGGACATAGTTGCCAGGGTCAAACCCAGAGCCGCCGCCGCAGTGGCTGACGCCTAGAGCAGGGAAGAAGCGATACTAATCTCGACGTTGAGTCCCCCTCGAGAAAATCCCGACCCATCGTTGGTGGCTGAGAAAGGGATGTGTGTAAATTTGTCAATGATCCTACAGGCCGGGCTGAAAACGCTCGTCAATTCGCCGCACCGTCCTCTCGCGTCACTTCCAGGAGCCACCGACGAACTGCGCCATCTTCTCGTTGATGGTGACGATGGCGTCCGGGTTGGTATACGCGACCGTCTCGCTGACGAGGGAAGAGACGTTGAACTTGCATAAGCCTGGTAGAAATATGCTGTTGTCTGTCTCATCAAAAGCACTGGAGTTCGCGGCGTTAATGGCCATCGTGGCGCCAAGCACCGATAATGCGAGAGGCAAGCCCGCTGCCATCAATGGTCGGTTGCGAAGACCTGATCTACCTGGTTGACAAGATGGCCGCGGAAAGGTTGCACGACTAGGTCTACTCTGAAGGGACGTTCGGCTCGGAGCATCGGCAGACACATCTCGCTCTTACGCAGAAATTCGAATTTCTCATGGAGAATGTGACATAGCTGTCATTTCTGGTCGTCATCGCCATTCATGCCGCTTCTATTCATCTTAAGATTTTACTAATCATTCTATAACCTTGTCACTCTGGTTCGTCCCAGGTACGGCCGTCCTGAATTTTGTTGGGAAGGTCAATGAAACGACGATCAAGAGGGCAAGGAATGAGAAATGGGGCAGAAACGTACATCTCGCCTGCCATTACAGCTATATCAAGTAGTTTGTGCAGCTTATCAGTAATTACCATAATTTACTCTTTGTTCTGATATCCAAGCGGACATATCTAGCTAACCGGGCAGAAACACAATCTGAAGATGAAAACCTTTCTGAGTTGACTCATCCAAAGGACACAAGGGTGGTACAGATAGGTCAGCTGGTTGAGTGCTCGGATAACAGCATCTCTTTAGTATGTGCATAGATCGCTCTACTTAAAGGCGGCAGACTACAATGCAGGTTGCTTCATGATTTCGATTTTAAGACTTGCGAAAATACCACAAACTCACATTGCGTCAACGTCACTTTCCGGCCATTGCGATGTTATGCTTTAAGTAGCCAACCAAGCTCACTCCTATTCTTCAGCTTCATCAATACTTTCGCCAACACAACAATCCTTCTGCAGCCACAATGTCTACAGACTCTATAATTTCCCTCGAAACCCTTGTCGAGATTGGCTTCTCACAGGGGAAAGCAGAGCAACTCTGGCAGCAATGGTCAGCTTGGCCAGAGGGACCCCCTCGTCGAGAAACCGACCCATATGACGGGGGCCTCCAAATGACGTTTGATGACTTCTTTATCGCAAACCTAGAGAGAGACGACGAAGATGTTTGGGGCGACGACGAAACGAAATGGCGAAGTTCCCTCAGCCTTTACGGCATTAACAGCGACACACAAGATGCTATCATGGACCCGAACTTCAAACGCCTTCGCTTGACCCAATCTGCTCGGTTTTGGGCCAAAGATACTGTCGAGATGCGCTACGCCTGGTTGCAAAGAGAAGACAAGATGATGACACTTGTGCCCCCACAAATCTGTACGACGTTAGACAGTGACCAGTCACACGACAATTTTCTGCGTGCAATTGACGACGGAACCTCGCAGCATGTCGCTTTATTCAAAGTTGCAGACTTGGGTCGCGCCCATCAATTGATCGACCAGAATGGCGCGTTTGACTCTATTGCCGATCTCCGCAGTCCTTGTCCGTCGGACTTTTCTGGATATTCGTCATCATTCTACTTCACTCCACATCTCGACGAAGCAAAACTCGAAGGTGCCTACGCAAAGCGCAGAGCGAGCTGCTCAACAATCGCGCTCATACAGATCACGATACCAGCAGACCAGATTGACAACCTTTCACAGGAAGAAAAGCTCTCCGTGCACTGGCCGAACCCCATATGGAAACAAATCATTTGGCTATCTCGAAGAGGAAAAGTCCTGTCAGGTGATCTCCGCAACTATCGTAGCGCAACTATCATCATTGGTACCAAGGCCCAATTGCCGGATACAGCATACCGTGAGATGGTGTCTCCAGAAGATGTCACGGAGGCCAGTGTGTACCTGGTTGGTGGAAAGGGGGAGTCTGCATCAGCAGCAGTTCAGTATATGTTTTCAGCTTGTGAGGGTGAAGAGCTTTTGAGGGATTGTGGGAGCTTCAAAATCGTCAGCTATTTCTAAGCAATCCTGCCATCCCCGCGGATAAGAACTGCAATAATAGGGATAGCAGGGACCATAAGGACGATAGGGTCGACAGATCCATCATCCAAGGACGAGGGAGATAGAGACGGTAGAGACAGGAACAGAACAGATGGGTAGTGACAATAAGGTAGAGACAGACAGGGATAGTTGAGATAAGATATAGAGATTATAATAGGAGAAGTAGAGATAGGAATGATTAGAGACTCGGAATTGAATAGGATCCCAGAATGATCTTGTTATTTCCCCATATGTTGCCGGTGGTGTATTCACCTCACGAAGTCACTGTATCAAATTTGTTCAAAGGCTATCGGGTGTTAAGGTCAGTTATGCGTTCCACTAACTGGTCTATGGAACTCGGCGCAACCAGAAGTCCCTACATACCACTCCCACTGAAAGGTACCCTCACTACTGTGCAATCAATACCGTGAACCGCATCTCTGTCCTCTAAGCATAACCGTCTTGTAATCGAGTTCCCCCTGCAAGCTACGCTCAAGATTCAATGAGCGTAGATTGGTTGCCTATGCGTGAGATACCCTGGATGCAGGGCGGACGCGATTGGCACGTAGAGCGCGGCTTCAACCAAATCTGCTGCGGAACTCATTAACCCAGCTCTCAAGGTTGGCTCTTGAGAACGGAGTAACCCGGATGTGCTGACCAGCGTGCTCCCGCAAGAACTCCTCGGCCTCATCTGCGCTGAAGATGTACTGAATGGCAGGCTGATACTTGTTGCTGGCTGGGTCGACTCTGAAGACGTATGAGCCGTCGATCTGAGTATGCGGCTGCAGCTTGTGGTACACCGCGTTAGGGCGAGATGACATAGTTCCAATAACCAGATTGGCAAGCTTGTACTTGCGCAAGTGGCGAGGGAAAACCCGGCCCTTGCGACAAGTCCAGACGAGCTCAGCCCACTCAGGGTTCGGCCAGTAAATGCGCTGGATCTCAGGAGGCTGCATCTGCTCGATAGCTGAGTTGGCGATCGGCACAGAAACAATGCAGACGGCAGACACATTGTCTCTGCGCTTGGCGTACGCTGCCATAAAGCACCACAAAGGGTCAAACTTGCATGAGACTGACTGAAAGCACTGGAAAAGGAGTTTTCATCTGCAAGAAGCAGAAGCTTCCAGGCCTTGCTGCCTGTTGGAAAATCAGAGACTATAGCGTTCGATAAAGATGTCAACGGACTCAGATTCAAAGTGCTTGTCGCAGACGTTTTCCTCCAACAGCAGGCAAACTGAGCATGCATCAAGCAGATGATTACACAGCGAGCCAACCAAAAGAGCAAGGGTAAAAGTCGACTTTTCTCTCGGTTTATTGGACTTTGTGGGCGAAAACTTCGGTTCTTAGACTCTGTTTCCTGTGTATATGTAACTATGTTTATTATGTTTGAAAAACACTTGAGCCTGAGGGAATCAAGAAGAAATAGTGATCACGGCAGAGACGACAACAGCCAAGACAATGACAAGAGGCAACAACAACAGACAGCAACAAGAGACAGCAACAAGAGACAATAATAGTAGAGGCAGCTAATGCTATAGGAAAGTTAGTTATTATAGCACTATTAAAGTTAAGTATATAGTATACCTTAAAGTAAAAAGTTACTTACTATTTTAATTACTTTAACTTTTATAGTTAATGCTTTAAGTTATGTATAAAGGTTATAGTAGGTAACTCTAAAAGGGATATATCTCCTAGGTTTTAGGTAGATTTCCTTTCTAAATACTCTCCCCCTATATAGTACACCTATACCTGCACCTGCATTTGCACCTGCTCCTGCTCTTACATACATCACCAAATCACCATGGCTCCTCAAGCGAGAAAGGGTACCACAAAGCAGGCTTCACCTTTAAAAAAAAGATCAGGAAGACATCCCCTTGTTTTTCTATATGCCGGACGCCGAGTGGGGGGAATTCTGCCAGTGGCATAAAGCAACATTCGTTGTGAGCAAGGCTGCAATCTCCGACCTCGTCGGACACTTGGTTGACGAGGCCGACCCTGATGGCAGTATCACCTTCAACTGCTCAGAGCAGTTCATGATGTACTGCAAGGCGGCAAGGTTCTGCGACACACCGAGACAAGCCCACATACTCGTCACATCAAGCCCCAAGGAGCAAAAGGCACTCGGTAAAGCAACCGTAGGCTTCACCGACGAGATGTGGTATCCCATCAAGAGCGCCGTCGTGGAGGCAGGCAACATTGCCAAGTTTGGCCAGAACCCACACCTCACAAGAAAACTGCTCTACGCATGACCGCGTGCTGTGTGAAGCGGCATCCCGAGACCGCGTTTGGGGCATTGGATATAGTGCTAAGCATACCATGAGCCAACGGAAGCACTGGGGAGAGAACCGCCTGGGAAAGGCGCTGATAGTCACACGACAGCACCTGAGGAACGAACAAACGCGTGGCCAGAGACCGTGGGATCTGTGGTAAGACTGAGCCGCCATCCCCCCCGGCCGCGACGACGACTTGAGGGATGTCAACCAAGTCATCTCTAGCCACCACTACCACCACGATCGCCCTGCCTGTTCTAGATACGGTCTGACGTAAGTAGTAGCCCATTGCCGTCGGCAAACACATCACTAGCATCTGCAGCAGGAGGAAAAACGTCATGCCCAGCATGAGGGCTCCCATCACCAGCGGTCATCCGCACTACGCTACAGTACCCGCGCGGCTGCCGCATCTCGCAGACAGCGGGCAGGTACATTGAGTACATTAATTATGAGCTGGCATAGCTGGCTATCCCAACAATACATATCTCGCCTGTACGGGCAGTAAATGATTCTGAGTGTAGTGCCGCGAAGTGATTCTACGGAGAGATACAACTATAAAAGCGGCGAGAAATACACTGTGGACGACAGAAATAATAGTGATGAAGAGAACGCAGGGAAATGGGTTATTGAGTCTCTGGAGGAAGTCGAGGTGTTGAAGGACTTTTCAGAACTGGTAGAAGTCGAGATTGAGCATGAGGTCAACTCCCCGGCCAGAGGCTTAAGACAGTTAAGAAATGAAGAAAAGGAATCATGTATAGCTCGAGAATAGTTGCTCGGACAGTCTAGAAATCTTCTGTTTCATGTCTCTGCATGTACCTCTTCATCCCCAAGCCCAGTTTCGCCGCATACTAGCCACTGTTCATGAAAGCTGTGTTTGATTTAGAATGCGTGAAAGAAAGCTCCCTAAAAGTTGAGACATGAGGCATTTCTGGTCGGAAAAGAACCGCTGATTAGAAGCCAAATCTACCACTAGAAAACGCGTAACAGATTGTTGGAACGCTTGCGGCTTTGTGACGGGAACTTTGCACTTCCCAAGCCTTCATACGTGAGACCCTGGTGCGGACAAGCAAGTCGTCCAGTTGCCACATCTCGTACACAATCTGAGAGCCCAAGCGGCCTTGACCGTACTCTCTGAGAGCCAATATGGTTCTCATCCTGTCAGACGCAGAGCCGACATCTTCCCGCCCTTGAGTCTCTACGTCCATGATGATTCTGATGATATAAGCCATGATGCGGGCTTGCAAGCGAGGGATATCCATGCCGGGATGGACCGGCATCGCGGCATTGTCTTGAAGCACTTGACTTTTCAACAAAGCTGAGACGACACGCACCCTCATTGTCGAGTCGGCTGGGACCTCGTCGAGCATCTGACTGACCCCGGCAAGACTTTCCTGCTTCAGCTGGTTGAAGTTGGCAGGCTGTGAAGCACCACCGCCATGAATGCCAATTCCGTCGGGGATCAGCTCCTGCTTTGGCCAGAGCTTCTCAGTTGCTATTATTCCGGCGTCATCTTCGAGCAAAGTTCTGTTGAACCTTTTATGAATTTTCGCGAACCACTTGTCCGAATGACGCGCGATCTCAGGATCAAGTTGACAACATCTGAATCCCGGACGAGCTGGTAATAAAGCAATAGGTACTCCGGGTCGAAGCGGGTGAACGTCAGGTCCGCATTTATCGACCACGCTCGCTCGAGAGTGGGCGGCTGAACAGGAACACCGTCGTGCTGCCACGCCTGCAGCAGCTCCTGTAGTCGAAGAAGTACTTTGGAGACAGGTCGGCTGCCAGCGAGACTGATGAGATGGTGCAGAAGTATGTGGCCGAGATTGGCCTGGCGGAGGCGGGCGATGTTGTGGAAGATCTCGAGGGTATTCCAAACGAAGAGGGGCCCTTCTGCTTCGAGAAGAGTTTCTGCCTGGAGGAAGGCCTTGCGAGCTAGGCGGCCGGCCAAGACGCCTTGATCACGATCGAGAAGGCCCAGTATAAGTTTGAAAGCGAAACTTAGCTGCTCAGGGTTGTTTAAATCGCGGGGCGGGGGCTTAATTGACGATTTAGACAAGGAGTTTGACGGCTCTGGCGGTGATGGCAACGAATATCCAGCCGTCCCAAGCTCAGCCCTGTCAAAAAAAAAAAATAGTCCACTTTCTGATACTGGAAAGAAATGCCAGTTGAGCCGCATCAGAGGTACTGAGATGAAGGATGCGAGGTGCCATTGGGACTGTAGCGGCCTTGATCAGCGCCGTTGACGGTGGCCCAGAACCTCGCGACGACCGGGGATCAACATCCTCGCAGTGACGGTTCCGACGAGCATTTTTCTGGAATCCCCATTTGGTGAAGCGTTTCTTGTACATTTGCACTCTTTTTGTTCGGCGCTTGTCAGCTCACATGGCGTAACACTTATGGCAAAAGACTTACGTGGCTTTGAAGTTGTGATCCTCCTCCATCGTCCTCATTAGATACTTAAGGCTTCGACGCTCCCTGACGTACATGCGCTCAATGATTGGGTACACGTCCGCCCACTCCCTTTCATCGTGTTGTATCGGTAGTGTGACGCATGTCGGAGCTGGACACATGGGAGTACCCGACGAGGGCAACCTTGGGAGCAACGGTCGCTTGCCCGCAGCCACCAAAGCCGGTGCAGTCATCGGACTCATCTCCGTTGCCGGTTGTCGTAGCCTCGGATCGTGCCTCCGTCACCGAGGCCATGCGTGATAAGAGATTCAGATGTGTCGGGGAACTTTTCCAGCGGTCACCATTCGTCAAAGGTAATCAGCGTGGGTGCCTGGTAGGCGAAGGATTCAAGCTAACGAATTTCAGACATGTCAACGCCACAGGAACTAATCGTGAGTCGGCCCAATGACATTGTAAGAAAAGGTTCTGTCTCACGAAGACAAGAGGTTCCCCGGACACTGGGATTTGCAATGCTTAATAATGACGAATCAGCGAGCTGGAAAAGGTTCTGGATCTAATAAGATCCAAATGTCGCCGGAACATTTCTCAGCCACGTCGCTACTCGGGAGTCGGAGCTCTAAAGCTGTGGACGAAGGAGAAGGAGGAGAAAAGTTCCTGGTGGTATCTATTTGTGTTATTGGAAATTTCGTCGAAAGGACCATTGCAAAACATAAAAGGGTCGTGATCGCTCGTTTTGAAAGATGTCCCAGGAGAAGACATTTCATCAACAACACCCTCCTCATGACCGTTACCATTAGCAGCGAATCTTATTATTCTCAGCATCAAGCAATACTTTCTTATTTCGATACAAAAATATTTCTCCTTTTTTTATCTTTTGACTTCTGGAAGAGTAGTCCCAATAATCATGTCCGTGCAAATGCAAGACCGAGTCGCCTCTGACACGAGCGTTCTAACGTCTTTCCGCAAAGCTGTCTTCAGCTCAGTGCCACCCATCCCAGAAGCCATCAACCTCAAAGACCAGACCGCCATAATTACTGGCTCCAATGCTGGTATCGGCCTCGAAGCAGCTCGACAGTTTCTTCAAAAAGGACTTGCCCACCTCATACTGGCAGTCCGCTCACAGACCAAGGGCGACAACGCGGCCCGGCTACTTGCACAACAGTTTTCCGCGGCCAACATCCAAGTCTGGCCGCTAGATATGGAATCGGACGCATCAGTCCGAAGCTTCGCTAGCCGCTGCGAGTCTCTTGAGCGGATCGACATTCTCATTCTCAATGCCGGTGTCGGTAAGATGACGTTCGAGAAGAGCAACGAAGGCAAGGGTCGCGAAGTAACCCTCCAAGTCAACTACATCAACACCATGCTTCTAGCCATCCTTATGGTTCCGATTCTGAAGGCCAAGGCTCAGGGCCGGCCCAATCGCTTGACCGTTGTCGGCTCCGATATGTCCTACTGGGCTACACTGCCGGAGACATCCGGGTCTCTCCTCGATGCACTTGATACCGAAAAGTCATACAACGGAATGCAGCACTACGGCAAGACCAAATTGCTTTTGGTAATGGGTGTCGCCAAGCTATCGCAGACCGTCACGGCAGATGAGGTCATTATCAACTACCTCAACCCCGGCGCCACTAGAGGCACCGGTCTCAACCGCGAGGCTTCGGGTGTCTGGAAGATCGTCCCATTCGTCATGGATCGCGTGATTGGGCGAGATTTCGTTGATAGCGCCAGGCAGTACCTGCACTCGGCAGTCGTCCTAGGCAAAGAATCCCACGGCTCCTTCACCGACTTTGTAATCAGACCGTGAGTCCCTGCTCTGCGAGGCTTCGTGCCCGAAGTCGTTCATATGCATTGCCAACGCAGCCACAGTTACCCTAAGCTTATGTACACTGAAGCTGGCCGAGAAAAGATGGACGGTCTGTGGGAAGAGACTTTGTCGGAGCTTGGATTGAGTACATACTCCATCTAGTGTGCGATAATCCGACAGAGGAGTGAGGAATGTTGTGATTTCCGGGCGCCGGTTCTAGGAGCATGTTTGCCGTACAGTCTGATAGGATAGAGTGGCTTGTGTTTTGTGCATCATAGACTTCTGCTTGTCTTACAACATCAGAAGAACCGACTTGATAATTCGAGAAGACAAGCTGTAAGCTCAATTGTTCTAATCGCATGAGTTTTGCTATTCGAGGACTTGATGGTCAAAGCATTATTTACTCATTTATGTTAGTTAAAAAAAAACAAAAAGGCGACACAAGGTGTTGGGAAACCAGACGTTTCCTGAAGGTTAATTTTAAACCCTCAAATAAATGTGACTGGGATTACTCACTAAATGCACCCGCCGTCTCATTGAACAAACATCCTTCCAGGTTTGTAGAAAGTTAGGTACACTGATACTCTGAGCCGGACTATGTCTGCTGCCTTGACCTTTCTGCCTCCACCATTCTACCTTCCCTTTCTTCCTTTTCTTCCTTCCTTTCTCCGAAAACTGTTCTCCAAATACAAAAGTCCCAGTTCTCACCTGAAGGAAGGAAATTCACCATCCCCATCCATCTTCTCATCGTAACCATCTCCATCCCTACCATCGCCTTCCCCATTACCTTTCATCCACTCATCATGACCATGGCTGGAATACGCCTACAGAGCCTGACGGACGCGTCCGTCACCCCCTGTCTCTGTGAGAATGTCGACATAGCCAGCAGATACGTCGCTGGCGCCGACGTCATCAATATTGACTACTCTACTGCTCCGGTCGACACCCTCCAGCGCTACCTCTCCGTCCGCTCAGTCCTGAGTACCGCCTCGTCGTCTGCTGTCGCGCAAGAGGAGGCCAAGGACAAGGGAGTTTTCTTCCACAACATCGGCGAGGGCTTCTGCGCTACCATCTACGACATTCCTAGCACCGGCAACGTCGTCAAGATTGCCAAGCCCAACAAGCAGAACGAGCTCTGGACCGACTTCGGCGCGCACCTGTCCGTCTACGAAGCCTCCAAGACCAGCGACGCTCTCTTCTGTGTTCCGCGCCCTGCCTACTACGTCGCCGCCAAGGACGTCATGGACTGGCTCAACGAGCACAAGCAGCAGCTTCCCAAGGGCGTCGGCACCAGCGAGCCCAACGACATGCTCTGCTCCGAGCGAATCATGCCTCTCCCCAAGCTCATCCGCGAGGCGCTCATCGACGTTTTCTGCCCCAAGGATCAGGCAAAGGCGGCTTCTCAGGACACCTACAACAATTCTTGTCTTGCTCGTCTCTACCTTGGCCGCAGACGCGCCAACATCCAAGCCCCGGGCCCCTTTTCCCTCCGCAACTTCGAGCTTACCCTCGACAAGCTGGACTTCCTCGGCATCAGACCAACTCAGTTCATCCGCCCCATTGCTGAGGCTCTCGCGCTCGTGCACTGGAAGGCCTTGAGCGACGGCCGCGACATGGAGTTCGTGCTGGGAAGCTCGCCGGAGCGTCGTATCACCGCTAGAGACTTTGGTATCCTCGACTCTACCACCCCGCGCGTCACCACGTGGAAGAAGTCCTCAAACCTCGATGAAAACCCTAACTTCTTGAAGAGAACCGTGTCTGTTTGGCTGCTGGATTTCAACCAGTGCTCTCGGATCTCGGCCGACTCTCAGGGCATCCGCATGGCAGCCGATGCATTTTGGCAAAACGACCCCTACTACCCGCGGCCCCACAAGGACACCAGCACGAACGAGTACCTCTACTGGACCATGTTCAAGAATTTCTACAAGACCAAGGGCAAGGAGATTCTTGGAGAGGGAGCTACGCAGCCGGAGGAGTTCATCGCCTTGATTGAGGCCGAGGCCGAGAAGAAGCACGTGGACTTGGTCATGCACGGTCCTCCCAAGGTTCCCACCGTTGACTCCGAGGCGAGCTCCAGCAAGGTGGACAACACGGACAATGCGGACAAGAAGGAGAAGAAGGACAAGAAGAAGAAGGACAGG
The DNA here is from genome assembly GCA_036785495.1 of Colletotrichum neosansevieriae. NCBI lineage: Eukaryota > Fungi > Ascomycota > Sordariomycetes > Glomerellales > Glomerellaceae > Colletotrichum > Colletotrichum neosansevieriae. Next base: position 12,092 of record JAVHLV010000044.1, on the reverse strand, counting down.
AAGTTTTTCACCACGGCCTAAAAGGTGGTAAGAGCACCATGGTGGTCGTCTGTCCTGGCATAGCATACATTCGAGTAATAGTCGAAAGAGATTTCTTTTTCCCAAATACCAGTGATCTTTGATGGCGTTGACAACCAGTGACGGCGGCTATGTAGGACCAGATCCCCGTCTCTCACCATCAAAATGGCGCTTATCTCCACTCGAAGCATGCCCTAGCTCCCCCAACTTACTTACCCCAGCCGTTTGTTCGCCTGTAAATCCATCGCGGATGGTCCCCTGACCAAGCGCGTCACAGATTAGCCTGGGAATTACCGAAAGATATCGTTGAAGATTTCTCTTCCCTCGTGCTAAAAGCTTCATCCGAGACGTGTATTCGCGACAAAGTTGAGAGATTTCCAATCTTGGACTTGACGGTTGCCCGCCTAGACTCTCGGGATCGCGCAGTGCAATGACTTCGCCACGGCTCTTATCAATTAGCCTGCCCAACGGACTTTCCGCGCGAGCGCTAACCAGCGTGGAATTTCTCAAAGATAACATCTTTTTAATGCGCTTCTCTTTGTCAATTGTGTCCTCACAAAAGAGTATTTGTGATGGCTCTCAAACGATTCGTTCTGCCGCGGTTCTATGGGGCGCGCGGACAGGGATATTGCTGTGCCGTCCGCCACCGCGGCAGCACCCGCCAAGGAAGCTCTCAGGCGGCAGGATTTAGCCCTGAACTCTCCCCGGGATGGTTTCGTAGACCAGATGACGGCGAGGATACCGGACGGCGATATTGGGACGACGTCGCCGTCGTTAAGTTTAGACTGTGGTTCTTAGAGTGTTCATCGACCTCATCAAAGTCGACATGACAGTCACGGAGTACCCAGAATATTGAGAAAGTACACCGAAGACAACATCGCAACTCGCAACGGGCGATTTGATCGACGACCTGGGCCTCTCATAGGCCGATACGGCATGTCAAATCATGCACTAGTGGAAGTTCTCGGGCCAGCTGCGGAGAGTTGCAAGCGAGATAAGACTGAGAAGGAGGATACTGCTTTGAAGAGAATTGTAAAACGAGCGGCTGTGGACAACCTGAATTCGGGCCACAGCATACGGTCTTGAGTGTGGAAACGTCATCGCGAAATGCGATGCCTTCACTCACGATCACGTTGTGGCAGATACCGAATGGAGCTGCATGCTGCATCGCGCACAGCCAGCGGGCGCGCTTAGATAAGTCTGATGCGCAAGGGGTCTTAGGGAGAACATTGTAATACGAGGTAGTGATTGCCAAGGGACCAGGACCCTCTTCAGCGGCTTTAGAATGATATCTAAGGCAGGTTAAGCAGCAAAACCTCTTGGCAGCGCATGGCGTTTTCCAGCTTCCAATTTGTGATGTGAGAATCGAGGCTTTGAGCTCCGTCCTGTAGCATGACGTCTTGGACGAGTCGAGCAGGTAGCTGAACTTCACGAGTTAAATCCCAGGCGAATGCAACCCGATGCCGGCTGTCGACTGTATCTCCTCCACGACACAATGTTGACGACCGTTGAGTGGTCTATCGTCTGGGGAAGCGACCGCAAGAGGCAGTTCGAAATTGGAAGACGGCGCTGGATTCCATTCTACCGCTATCTTGTGGAAAACAGTGCTCCGATGACCAAGATGTATAAAGACTCGTGAAAGACTGCCAGAACCATAACCATTGCTCCACCATCGGCATTCCAGTCCTGTGGGCAGAGGCGCATTGCTCGTCGATTGCCCCAAATCCTGTGGAGAGATATGCTGGTTGAAGTAATCCGGCTATGGCAAAGCCTTTACTCAACATGAGCTGGTTCTACTTCCTGATCTAGAAGAACGATCTTGTGGGTGCTGTGCTCGCCTGTGTAATGGCGCGATCGAGACTAGGAGCCATCATCGTTGCTGGGTCTACTGATCAATGACCGGTCTCTTCGCCATGGCCAGTCTGTATCCGAGTCACTCTGTTCGTCTGTCGGGTAGTTGTCATCAGAGTCTCGACTACCAATGCTCTTTTCTTTTCGCTTGTCAATAGTCGGACAGTCACATCTCCGTATCGCTTTCTCTATGGCGGGATCTGCGCCATGTTGGAGAAGTACATCCCGCACCTCCCCTCGAGCCCATGTTAGAGCCGTTCCGACGCTGATGCGCCCTTCCCAACTCTCCATGTCAAGATCCGAATCGGCGTCCGAAGAACTTGGCGTGTGATCCAGCTCACGGCGCCGCCGCTCGCGTTTAGATGGTACTCTGCCGTGTGCATGATGCACGATAGGCAAGTTCACATCCGCCCCGTGTGCCAACAAGGTTTTCACGACATCGATATGCCCACGCTCCGCCGCCAGTGCCAGAGAGTTGAGCGGTGCGTAACAGTTTTCTTGAGTAAAGCGTGACCACTTGATGAACGTGGCGCAACTACACTCCCCGGGCGGGAGATCGTCGAGCTGCGCGTTCGGATCTGCCCCTGAGGCGATAAGAGCTTCGACGATGGGTCGATGGCCGTTCCGCGCTGCTATCAACAAGGGTCTGCAGCCTCCCACGGCTGCAAGGTTCGGGTCGGCACCGTACTGGAGTAAAAGTTGGACGAAATTCAGTTTACCTTGGCGGACGACGATGAGCAGCGGGGTGATGCCTTCTTGAGTTGTTGCATTTACAGGAGCGCCACTTTGCAGCATATACTCTGTCAATGCTATCTGACGCTCGTCGAGTACCTGGCTGTTGCTGATGATTACCTCAAGAAGTGGATCGAGTGCACCTTTTTCAGGTTTGGGCAGGAATACCGAGCCAAAGAGAGTGTCAAATGGGACCATCTCTGCTCTCCTGCTATCGTTTGACGGCGCACTTCGTTTTATTTCATATTCGGACTGTGCAAGGTTAGCGATACTCGTGACCACATTCTCGAGGAAGATATTACATCTGAACTCGCCTCGGCATTCTCTCTGGCACGGTGTTTTGCCCAGTGCTCCATTTGGTGCTTGGCAAGAAACTCCATGGCTGAATGATGCCTGACTGGGTAATCCGAATTTGCTGCAGCACGAAATGCACATCCATCAGACAGCCCTCCACTGCAAAGCGCCAATGTGTTTCCATGAGCCCAACTGTGGCGGTCGTTGCCGCCAACCACCAGATGGAGCGGCGTGATACGTGCCTTTTGAAGCCTGTACTTGTTCCATTTGGTCCGCTTACGGGCTGGAACTTGGAACGTCACGTCCGCCCCGTATGCCAGAAGTATTGCCGTGGTCACGTATGCTTTGGCCCACAAGGCGATCAAAACAGGATTCCATGCCAAGTCCTCCAAGTCACTAGACTCGCTTCCGCTGTTCCCTCCCAGTGGACTTGTCATCGAGATTCCGTGCTTGTCGGGGTTTGCGCCTCCTTCCAACAGGGCCCAGCATAAGTAAGCGTTCCCAAGTCTTGAGGCTACAACAACTGGCAGATCTAGTTTAGCCAGCTCCCGGATCATGACTTCTCGCTCAGAGAGTGAACCGAAGCTGCCCAACGAATGGAAAGCCTTGTTGTATGAGTTGGAACCGGGGTAAAGATCAGAAAGCCTTTTATTCACGACGCGTCGTGCCCAGTAACCGAGTACCGTTGTTCCAGATGAGTCGGCCGCAAGGCTGTTGGACCCTGCTTGCAGAAGGTACTTCAAGGTTGAGTTTGCGCGGCCGTTGAAGCCGGACAGAAAATAGTGCATGAGCGCAGTTCGGCCGCTGCTATCTCGCTTGTCCGTCTCCGCACCTTCGTCTAAGAGAGCCCTGGTCGCTGTAGGAGATTCCCTAACCGCAAGCATCAGCGGCGTCTTTCCATCTCCGCAGAGTACGTTAATTGCTGATGTCTCGGTGGAACCTGATCTTGCTAGAGATTTTACCGATGCTGTGATTCGGGATTTCTGATGGCGCGGCTGACGCTTTTGGTATTCTCTGAGTGCCTCATTGAGCTCCTTGGCAGGTTTGTCGGGATGAAGCAGCCAATGCAAAGCAGTGTAGCCATTGGAATAGCGTACGGTAGGGTCTGCCCCCATATCCAGAAGGAGTTGTATCAAGTCGTGCTCCCAAAGCGTAGCTGCAATTTGCAGTGCGGTCTTGCTGTTCTCCCACACTTTGCAGTCAACTTCTGCTCCCGCCCGGATCAGCCTACTGCACAGGGAGGGGACCAAGAATCCCCCAGCTTCCCATAGCTCCTGGGCATGGGCTGCGGCGTTCTCTGAAGCCTCTATCCAATCTGCCAACGCACCAAACAGATCGGTGCTCGTCGGTGGTGTGCTCTGACCAGCCACATATATCGCCACGGTAGCAGGAGGCCAAGGTTTTGACCATCTTTTTTGACGGTCATCCCTCAGGTCCTTGCCAGTCCGGGAGCTCCATCCGCTCCATCTATGCCGGCGATATAGGATGTGTTCTGGTATGTTGTGCAGCCAATCCACATCCATCAGGGAAGCCAAAGTCGTGCGGAAAGCGTTCGGTGAGACATCTGCGATACATGTCCAGATCATTGTCGAAATTGGTACGTCTGCAGAAAGCATCGAGCCCCGCTCTGTATCGCCGCGTTCCAGTGCCTGGACTGCTTGATTGGCACTAATCATGCTATATTCTCCGAAGGCCATGTGGAACGCATCGACAAGTTCGTAACCGCCCTGGGCTTCCCAATAAGGTCCATCATTTTGGGCACTGTTGAGATATGTTAAGTGATGCGTCAGCCAATCGTCTTATTCCTGGGCTGCACTCACGTTGGCAATGGCGATGCATCTATGAGTAGAGCATAAACCTTGCTACCCATTGTAAAGAGCTTCTGCAGACAGCTTTCTCTTAGAAATGATCCATATTGCCCTTTGTACCGACGCGCCTTCTCGTCTGGTGCCCAGACGCTGGAGATTACTGCCTTTGGATGCACCGTGCTGGTGTTGATGTACTCATCGAGGGGAAGGAACCAAACCCAGAACGCAGGTTTGTTAATGTCGAGAATTGCAGAATATTCCTCGTCAAGAAGAGCCTTCAAAGCGCCCTCACCACCAAGCATGATGTGTTCATACCAGTTAAACGCTGCGTACGAAAAGAATGGTCGTTTCGAAACGAAGTCTTGTATGTCCTGAAACATACCGTTTCCGGCATTGAGGGTGTCGAAACTGGACCAGAGCCATGCTTAGCCGAGTTATTCAATCACGTTTCGGTCACAGATTCGAAAACTTACACTTCCAGTACCCATTTCCGGGACACGTCCATATTCAGGATGTCTAAACAGACAGTGGCACAGACAAGATTGGCATCTTCCCGCGAAATGCAGCCTCTCCACGAAGCTATTTGGTCCGCGTCAAGGCTGCTTGAAATCTGTGCCAATCCAGCAGAGGGGGAAGTCCCACCCAAATCTGCTTTAGCCATCAGGAACTCCCGCGCCGTCTGGTGAAACAGGTGTACCGAGTTCTTGCCAAAGGTAATGAATAGGCCACATCGCCACCTTACAAGGCTTTTGAACTCTTCGTCATCCGCCGTTAGATCGAGTTCATCGTATGACCTGGCTGCACCAAGCTTTCTGCATGATCTCTGTGTGAGGGCGTAAATCACCTTGAACTCCGGGATCTTGATTGTCCTCCGTGATGCGAGAATAACACAGAGAAGCTTCCAAGCATGTTCCTTGTCCGGGCTATTATTCAGCATCTTGTCGAACTGGTCGACTAATTCGTGGGGGACTCCGGCAAGAAGTTCGTCAATAACTTTCTCCGTCACTTCTTGATTCATTGTCGCATTTGAGCGCAACATCTCAAATGCCACTTGTATAGCCAAGAATGATCTGGTTCGGGTGTTTTTCTTTATAAGCCTTTCAAGAAGAAAAGCTTCGATATTTTCGTTGAGTTGCTTCTCCTTGGCTATTTCTTTGACTTTGAGTCGAATAACACTGCGAATGTCAGATTGAACTGTAGCATCCTCGCCCACTAGATGAATCATGCTTGGCGAATTCACTCGTTCAGGGAACTGGCTGTCTCCTCTTTTGAACGGACGAGAAGATAGGACCACCTTCAATCGAGAAGGAGTTTGCAGAGGATTGCCAAAAAGATTTGCCACGTCCGTCAATAGTCGCTCTCGGCCTTCTGCAGCACACTCATCAACTGCATCGAAAATGCAGTAGACGTCGCGTTTCGCTTCGGTAGCTATCTTTGTGATGATCTGCCACATGGGCTCGGTTTGATGCTTGATAGCATCACCGTGCTGTTGGTAAAGCGATTTGGCATGTCGTATGAGTGAACCTTCTTGCGATAGCAATTGATAAACCACAGCGCTGAGAGCATCGTCGTAGCCACGGAGACTGTCATCGTCATCCTTGAAGAAGAAATAGGACACTAGCGGGGATCCATCGATTGCTTGGAGATTATCAACGAGCGTTCTCATAATCGTCGATTTCCCACCTCCTGCCTCTGCGGTGACGAGCAGCAGGTGCGGCTCTTTGGAACGTTGAAAGGCTTCATAAACCGAGTGATGGAAGAACCACTGGCCAGTGCCTTCCGCACACGCATTGTTCCTGTCCTTCTGAATAGCGTAGTTGATTTCAGTGTTGAAGGCGTTCAAACACTTCGAATCTTCGGCCGAGATGCCACGACCGCCGGTTCGTGAACCCGTCATACGTTGAGAGCGGCGGAAGTCATCGACCCCTGCATTCGCAATCGGTCCAGACATCGGAAGACCAGATTATGTGAGTCGATATAGAAAAGAATCAGCTCAAAGTCTAGGGTCAAATACCAAATGTACTTCTGTTGTTGTATTCCAAGGTTTCAAATATATTCGCATGAAATTGGTTGATACATGCACGGGGACGATTATAAAGGCAACCTAGTTGCTGCCTGCTCTTCCCCACAGGTAAGCAGGTCTTGGATGAGATGGAACGGACGAAGGATGACCCGGCTGGTACAGTGCCAAGCTTTATAAGAAGCAATCTCCATGAGGGCACCAATTCGACGCTGTCGTCTTCACTTTGCTGTCGGCATTGCGCTAGTATCTCTCCGTGCCGAGAAAACAGCTGCCAAAAGCGGATGTTGTTGATTAAGCGACCCGTCGTGGACGTCTCTGTCAACCAAGCGCCTAAGCGACTTTGGCGTTGCGATCATCGGTTGGGCTCGCCAAGGACGACGATACACCATCGTCGAAGACTTGATCTCCGACCAAAAAGTTCGATGTCTTGCCAATTAGCATATTTGAAAACAAATTGTAGGCGGCTGGGTCTGTAACGGACCTTTCCAGCCGAAGTCACTTCGACGTCTTTGCTTCGAGCCGGGGAGAAGTGGGGTTTTCAGGTCCCACCACCATCGAATCCAAACTTATTACCACGGGATACACAGTAGATTCTGTCAAATCAGTCGCAGACTGGTCAATCGGTAGGGGGAGGACGAGCGGGGAACTCCTGACGTTTTTGTCCGCTCGTTGCCCAGGCCGCCGTTCTGGCAGACGAATCCTAGGCACGTGGATGCGACTTCTGCTTTTGGAGGCGAACTTTAAGATCTCTAAACACAGCATCCTGCTGGCACATATTTTGTGGATTGATCTTGTTCTAAAGACGGCGTTGCTTGATAAACCACATGGCCATATGCTACTCGAGCTTCGGTTCGCAGAAGATGAGCAGGAGTGTTTCGGGTCTTGGCTGCTTCGAGCTTTCTTTGATTATCACGATTCCAATGCTGAGACGACAGAACACGTCATTTCGATCTGCGAGGAGGCCAAGGCTTCAAGCTTAATTGCTCAAAATGCAGTGCCGTGCTTCGAGATTGGCATGTCATTGAGACGCAAAGCGGGCATCTTGGGGTTGCCCCAGGCGGAGTTGAGCTGGGTGACAGTATGTGCGTACTGCAGGGTTGCGGCGTCCCAGTAATTCTACGGGAAAGCAGCGGCGGAAGCCCAGAAGCCCAAAGGGGCCCGAGTACACTCATGTCGGTGCTACATTTGTTGTTGGGCTGATGAATGGGGAGACTGCTGGTATCGTAAAAGAGAAAAGATTGGAGCGGCAAAGGCTTGTGCTCGTTTGGGGAGCCAGGTGATAGCTTCTAATCGAAAGATATGGCAACTGCTTAGTCAAATCCCTTGGTCTTAGGCTGGTATAGTAGTTTCCTTCTTGTAAGCCTCATATTACTCGGTCCGGGTAAATATCTACGGGTCGCAGAGGCAGGCCGAGCAATCATGTACGACTTCTGGCGATTTTCTTACCCAGCGTGGTTTCTTGCGACCCGGCCGATATGTCGACCTTTTTTAGGACGGAGGACCCGGCGCCATGGACTGGGAGTTGCACATTATCTATGGGGTTGGGACCACTAAGTTGGTCTGGGGTTGTCGTGATTGACAATATGTGACCTCCGATAGTATCCGTACACCAGATCGTGGCTGCAGTGTGGGGTAAGGCAGGTTACGTTGGGATATGGATGCTCAGCTGAGACACAAGACATGGCTGCTGTCAGTGCTGACTGACTATGGCAGGATTGATTCTGATGGAGGGCGGCTTGGAGCTGATGAGCAGCAGCTGAGACTAAAGATGATGGGATCCATCTCGACACAGTGATGTCGTCGGGCTGCCGAGAAGGATTCAAAAGCGCTATCTGTGTAACAATCCCACGAGGGAAGACAATGCAACGGGGCACCTGTCACGGAAAATATGGCCTTGTGTTGTTGCACATGGGTCCTCTGAGATTCAATGACATTTGATGTCGAGTCTCTTGATAAATCACACCCAGGTAGGTACCTATGTATAAGAAACAAGATACCCAATGAACGTTGGCGCTTCCCTGCAGGAGCTTCCTTTCTTTCCTTTTTGCCGAATTCAGAGAAACGTTACATGACAGCACAGACCACTGTTAGCTGACGACTATTGGTCGAAGGCTTGTGTATCAGTAAGGTACCTTATCTTGGCGTTCGGGCCCGCTCTTATTTCTCTGCACGGGGCTACGGTACACGGTGCAACCTAGCAAAAGGGCAGGGGCAGGGATACAGCTCATCAATGGCAGGAAGGAACAAAGGAGAGAAGTGGGAAGTGGGTGTAACAACAAGGATCCCATGCGCAGTTGGGGGTCAGAAACAAGGGTCTAATGAGCGTGTCGATTAAAGTCATACAAGCAAAGCTATCCTTATACTAAATTACAGTGTGCCCAGTGCTCCTCTTATATATTATTAAGCCCCTAGGTTATTACTTACACCCTTAAATCACTACTTATACCTCTAACCTATATATAGTTTAATATTATGCTATATATAGCCTGCTTATTATAGTGAGGCACTACCTATAGTTATAATACTTCTCCTTACTAAGAACTTAGTTTATATATATATTAAACCTTCTTAGCGCTATTCTTTATAGTAGTATTAGCTCTAAATAGCCTTATACTACTCCTCTTATAAAGTTATTTAAAGATTATTTTTCTAAGCAGCTTTATAAGTAGGTTAGCTATATTATCTATTAATAATATATACTTAAAGTTAACCTCACTATATTTAATAACCTCTTATATAAAGTGGTTATAAATCTATATATACTTTATATAGTTATTTATAGATTCCCCCTTTATAAGTATAATAGCTCCTATATTATCTATCTATATATAGAGAGGTTTTTTAAGCTTTACTCTAAGTTTGCTTAGGAAATTGCATATCTAAAGTGCTTTTAATATAGTAAATAATACTATATAGTACTTAGCCTTAGTTAATAACTTAGAAACTATAGCTTATTATTATAATCTCTATAATATAGATCTATTAGCTATAAAGAAGATCTATTCTATTATTAAGTATACTATATCTTTATAGCTAGTATAGTTACTATTAATATAGCTATAGAGACCCTATTTATTTAGGTCTCTAGCCTTATATTTATTATTATAACTTATTATAAAGAAGGAATATATACTAAGATACTATATTAAGTGCTTTATGCCCTTCTTATATAACTTATTAGAATAATAGGAGAATCTAGCTTATAGTTCTATATTAAAGGAGAGGTCTAGCTATATTATAAGCGCTCTAAAGCTAACTTTACTTAATACTCTCTAGTACTAACTCTAGAGATTTAGATTTAGTAAGGTCTCTATACTAGAAACTATAAAGTTAAGTGCCCTAGTCTTAATAGGTATCTTTATAGGCCTAATCTCTGCTCTAAATTTCTATACTATATTAGCTAAGTATATCTTTTAGCTAATAATAGTTTTTTAATACTCCTTATTAAAGGTAAGTTAAATACTAAGAAAGCTATTAGATACTCTAAGGTTATTAACCTTAATCTTATTACTTATATATTTATAGATTGTATCTAGAGCAGCTTCTAGCTCTATTACTAGAATATTATTAATATATATTACTATTATAATATCTAGAGCTCTATTATAGTAAGTTATATTATCTAAGTATAGTAGTATAAATCCTATATACTAGAGAATCTCTTATAACTTCTTTTACTACTATCTTCCACTCTATTATAGCCTATATAGAGCTTTATAGAGTTTAATAACTTGCTCTTAATCTCCTTTATAATTATATATAGCTATAAGGCTACTATATTATAGGTCTATAAAGAACTCCTTAATTAAAGGGAAAGGTATTATATAGACTACCTCCTCTAACTCTCTATTTAAATATATACTAATAAAGTCCTATTATTATATAGAATACCCTTTTCACTATATATAGGCTAATAGAATTTACTATAATACTATATAAGATATTAAGGTATATATCTAGGTAAAGTCTTACTCTGAGACTTATAAAAAGCCTCTTACTATAATCTATATCTTATACTTTATAAGCTTACTATAGGCTTTCTTATACTTCTAAACCTATTTAGCTATTAGTTAGAAGCCTTATAGTGCCTCCTCTTTATTAATAAACTATAAGACCCCTTTTTCTATAAGCCTATATATTTTAGTAAAAGCTATTTCTACCTACTCTAACTAGTTATTTATAGATCTATTCTATACTTCTATAATAGTAGTTAGATTTATATAAAGCTATAAACTTATTTTCTAATTGCTTATAAAGGAGTTAGTTATAAGAGCTATAGTATAAGTATAAGCTATACTCTCTCCTCTTAGAGATCTAGTCTCTCTAATTTGCAGATATACTTTATATATCTAGTCTATAATTCCTTATATATAGCTCTAGGACTATAAGCCTTAGCTAGGTAGTAGTATTTACTAATACTCCTCTAGCTCTATTATAGGTTTATAGAAGATAATATTAAAGTAGATAATAATCTTATCCCACTCTAGTATCTATATCCTATATACTTAGTCTCTATAATAACTAATAAGGATACCTTTCTCTATATATACTACTATTTTTTCACTCTTAACTTAGACTTCTAGATTAATATAAGCAAAATAGATACTCCTAATAACCTATAACTAGCTTATATTAGATATATAGTCTCCTTTTAAGCTTAAAAACTTATTATAGAGTGCTTAAATAGGTGTCTTACCTATAATAGCTATAGTATAGAAGCAGTTAATAATATAAACCACTACTATAAGTAAATATAGCTATAGATCTACTAGAACCTCTAAATTAATACTTAAAGCATATACCTTATCTAGAATAATCTAAATTACACACTCTGCTATACTATTCTGCTTATATATATATAGTAGTAATAACTCTACCTTTATTCTATTATCTTATAATATAGCTTTAAGGTAAGTTACTATAAACTCCCCTATATTATCTATATAGATAATCTTTACTACTATACTAAAGGTATTCTTTTACTCTTAGAGATAAATCCTTAACTAATATACTAGCTTATCCTTTATATCTATAAAGATAATCACTTAGAAGTATATCTTATTATCTATAACTAGTAAAAAGTATTTAAAGTATTTTACTAGCTTTACTTCTTTAATATTAATATAAAGTCTTAGTGAGGTAGCTCGATTACGTAATCATATTACGTAAGAATATTACGTAAAACAGCTTAGGTAATTAAGAAGGTATTAAAATAGGTATTATTTCGGCTTCTTCACTCGTAACTAGCTAGGTAGGGGAGAGAGGAGTTATTTATACTTATTCTAGCCCTTCTAGAGGCTTCTATTACGTAATTACTTATGCAATAGCTTACGCAGTAGATTGCGTAGATATTTAGCCTATTTGGG